>OX381706.1:3493835-3792738 GCA_947462335.1 Harmothoe impar
ATGTGTTGTGGGGGTGGTGGATGTGTTGTTGGGGTGTTGGATGTGTTGTGGGGGGGGGGGGGGAAGATGTGTTGTGGGCGGTGGTGGATCGTGTTGTGGGGGTGGTGGATGTGTTGTGAGGGGTGGTGGATGTGTTGGTGGGGGGTGGTGGATGTGTTGTGGGGGGGGTGGTGGAGTGTTGTGGGGGTGGTGGGATGTTGTGGGGGTGGTGGATGTGTTGTGGGGGTGGTGGATGTGTTGTGGGGGTGGGTGGATGTGTTGTGGGGGTGGTGGATGTGTTGTGGGGGTGGTGGATGTGTTGTGGGGGGTGGTGGATGTGTTGTGGGGGTGGTGGATGTGTTGTGGGGGTGGTGGTATGTGTTGTGGGGGTGGTGGATGTGTTGTGGGGGGTGGTGGATGTGTTGTGGGGGGTGGTGGATGTGTTGTGGGGGTGGTGGATGTGTTGTGGGGGGTGGTGGGATGTTGTGGGGGTGGTGGATGTGTTGTGGGGGTGGTGGATGTGTTGTGGGGGTGGTGGATGTGTTGTGGGGGTGGTGGATGTGTTGTGGGGGTGGTGGATGTGTTGTGGGGGTGGTGGATGTGTTGTGGGGGTGGTGGATGTGTTGTGGGGGTGGTGGATGTGTTGTGGGGGTGGTGGATGTGTTGTGGGGGTGGTGGATGTGTTGTGGGGTGGTGGATGTGTTGTGGGGGTGGTGGATGTGTTGTGGGGGTGGTGGATGTGTTGTGGGGGTGGTGGATGTGTTGTGGGGGTGGTGGATGTGTTGTGGGGGGTGGTGGATGTGTTGTGGGGTGGTGGGGGTGGTGGATGTGTTGTGGGGGGTGGTGGATGTGTTGTGGGGGTGGTGGATGTGTTGTGGGGGTGGTGGATGTGTTGTGGGGGTGGTGGATGTGTTGTGGGGGTGGTGTGGGGGTGGTGGATGTGTTGTGGGGGTGGTGGATGTGTTGTGGGGGTGGTGGATGTGTTGTGGGGGTGGTGGGCATGTTGTGGGGGTGGTGGATGTGTTGGTGGGGGTGGTGGATGTGTTGTGGGGGGGTGGGTGGATGTGTTATGGGGTGGTGGATGTGTTGTGGGGGTGGTGGATGTGTTGTGGAGGTGGTGGGCATGTTGTGGGGTGGTGGGCTTGTTGTGGGGGTGGTGGATGTGTTGTGGGGGTGGTGGATGTGTTGTGGGGGTGGTGGATGTGTTGTGGGGGTGGTGGGCATGTTGTGGGGGGTGGTGGATGTGTTGTGGGGGTGGTGGATGTGTTGTGGGGGTGGTGGATGTGTTATGGGGGTGGTGGATGTGTTGTGGGGGTGGTGGATGTGTTGTGGGGGTGGTGGATGTGTTGTGGGGGTGGTGGATGTGTTGTGGGGGTGGTGGATGTGTTGTGGGGGTGGTGGATGTGTTGTGGGGGTGGTGGATGTGTTGTGGGGGGTGGTGTGGGGGGTGGTGGATGTGTTGGGGGTGGTGGATGTGTTGTGGGGGTGGTGGGCATGTTGTGGGGGGTGGTGGATGTGTTGTGGGGGTGGTGGATGTGTTGTGGGGGGTGGTGGATGTGTTGTGGGGGTGGTGGATGTGTTGTTGTGGGGGTGGTGGATGTGTTGTGGGGGTGGTGGATGTGTTGTGGGGGGTGGTGGATGTGTTGTGGGGGGTGGTGGGCATGTTGTGGGGGTGGTGGATGTGTTGTGGGGGATGGTGGATGTGTTGTGGGGGTGGTGGATGTGTTGTGGGGGGTGGTGGATGTGTTGTGGGGGTGGTGGATGTGTTGTGGGGGTGGTGGATGTGTTGTGGGGGTGGTGGGCATGTTGTGGGGGTGGTGGATGTGTTGTAGGGGTGTTGGATGTGTTGTGGGGGGTGGTGGATATGTTGTGGGGGTGGTGGATGTGTTGTGGGGGGTGGTGGGCATGTTGTGGGGGGTGGTGGATGTGTTGTGGGGGTGGTGGATGTGTTGTGGGGGTGGTGGATGTGTTGTGGGGTGGTGGATGTATTGTGGGGGTGGTGGGCATGTTGTGGGGGTTGTGGACGTGTTGTGGGGGTGGTGGGCATGTTGTGGGGGGTGGTGGATGTGTTGTGGGGGTGGTGGATGTGTTGTGGGGGTGGTGGATGTGTTGTGGGGGTGGTGGATGTGTTGTGGGGGTGGTGGATGTGTTGTGGGGTTGGTGGATGTGTTGTGGGGGGTGGTGGGCATGTTGTGGGGGTGGTGGATGTGTTGTGGGGGTGGTGGATGTGTTGTGGGGGTGATGGATGTGTTGTGGGGGTGGTGGATGTGTTGTGGGGGTGGTGGATGTGTTGTGGGGGTGGTGGGCATGTTTTGGGGTGGTGGATGTGTTTTGGGGGTGGTGGATGTGTTGTGGGGGGTGGTGGATGTGTTGTGGGGGTGGTGGGCATGTTGTGGGGTTGGTGGATGTGTTGTGGGGGTGGTGGGCATGTTGTGGGGGTGGTGGATGTGTTGTGGGGGTGGTCGGCATGTTGTGGGGGTGGTGGATGTGTTGTTGGGGTGGTGGATGTGTTGTGGGGTTGGTGGATGTGTTGTGGGGGGTGGTGGATGTGTTGTGGGGGGTGGTGGATGTGTTGTGGGGGTGGTGGATGTGTTGTAGGGGTGGTGGGCATGTTGTGGGGGGTGGTGGATGTATTGTGGGGGGTGGTGGATGTGTTGTGGGGGTGGTAGATGTGTTGTGGGGGGTGGTGGGCATGTTGTGGGGGGTGGTGGATGTGTTGTGGGGGTGGTGGATGTGTTGTGGGGGTGGTGGATGTGTTGTGGGGGTGGTGGATGTGTTGTGGGGGTGGTGGATGTGTTGTGGGGGTGGTGGATGTGTTGTGGGGGTGGTGGATGTGTTGTGGGGGTGGTTGGTGTGTTGTGGGGGTGGTGGATGTGTTGTGGGGGGTGGTGGATGTGTTGTGGGGGTGGTGGATGTGTTATGGGGGTGGTATAGATTCCTTTCCTGACACACTGCTCCTTTTCCCTGAGCCTCGGTTAATAGCTCTGAATAACCTACACTGTTCACTGCGATGACTTGTTCACCCTTGAATCACCAATAAACAAATGTCAACAATTTGTCTATCCGTTATTGGTCTTGATTAACACCAGTTACATTAATGCAATAGTGACAGACCCACAAACTCAAACTTACTCTCCCTCTCTCTATTTGCAGCATCAAACGCTCAGAGCCAAGAAGGATAATCTAAAATCAAGTCACCGCTTCCTCAACACTGCTACCTCATCACTGCTACCTCAACACCGCTACTTCATCACTGCTACCTCAACAGGATTCACCCGTGTGACATTGTAACCCATGCTGAACTAATGCACCCTGCAAGAACCCAGCCGTAGGAAACCCTCACTAGAAGATGTGAGTATCTGTACATCTGTATTAATTTTGTTTGTTGTGACTCTGCCTGCCCTCTCTGACTCTGCCTGCCCTCTCTGACTCTACCTGCCCTCTCTGACTCTGCCTGCCCTCTCTGACTCTGCCTGCCCTCTCTGACTCTGCCTGCCCTCTCTGACTCTACCTGCCCTCTCTGACTCTGCCGGTCCTCCATGACTCTACCTGTCCTCTCTGACTCTGCCTGCCCTCTCTGACTCTGCCTGCCCTCTCTGACTCTACCTGTCCTTCATGACTCTGCCTGTCCTCCATGACTCTGCCTGCCCTCTCTGACTCTGCCTGTCCTCCATGACTCTGCCTGCCCTCTCTGACTCTGCCTGCCCTCTCTGACTCTGCCTGCCCTCTCTGACTCTGCCTGTCCTCCATGACTCTACCTGTCCTCCATGACTCTGCCTGCCCTCTCTGACTCTACCTGCCCTCTCTGACTCTCCCAGTCCTCAAAGACTTGACCTGCCCTCAAAGACTCTGCCTGCCCTAAATGCAGGAATGCAGCAGGACGGGTGCAGCAGGACAGGGGTACAGAAGTATATACAGGGGTGTAGCAGGACAGGGGTGCAGCAGGACAGGGATGCAGCAGTATATACAGGGGTGTAGCAGGACAGGGGTGCAGTAGGACAGGGATGCAGCAGTATATACAGGGGTGTAGCAGGACAGGGGTGCAGTAGGACAGGGATGCAGCAGGACGGGGATGCAGCAGGACTAGGGTGCAGCAGGACAGGGATGCAGCAGGACAGGGGTGCAGCAGGTCTGGGGTGCAGCAGGATAAGGGTGCAGCAGTATATACAGGGGTGTAGCAGGACAGGGGTGCAGCAGGACAGGGGTGTAGCAGGACAGAGATGCAGCAGGACAGGGGTGCAGCAGGACAGGGGTGCAGCAGTATATACAGGGATGCAGCAGGACAGGGGTGCAGCAGTATATACAGAGGTGCAGCAGGACAGGGATGCAGCATGACAGGGGTGCAGCAGTATAAAAAGGGATGCAACAGGATAAAGATTGCAGCAGGATAGAGGTGCAGCAGGACAGGGAAGCAGCAGGACAGGAATGCAGCAGAACAGGGGTGCAGCAGGACAGGGGTGCAGCAGGACAGGGATGCAGTGGGACAGGGATGCAGCAGTTTATACAGGGATGCAGCAGAACAGGGGTGCAGCAGAACAGGGGTGCAGCAGGACTGGGATGCAGCAGGACAGGGGTGCAGCAGGACAGGGATGCAGCAGAACAGGGGTGCAGCAGTTTATACAGGGATGCAGCAGGACAGGGATGCAGCAGGACAGGGATGCAGCAGGACAGGGGTGCAGCAGGACAGGGATGCAGCAGAACAGGGGTGCAGCAGTTTATACAGGGGTGCAGCAGTATATAAAGGGATGCAAAAGGATAAGGATTGCAGCAGGATAAGGGTGCAGCAGTATATACAAGGGTTCAGCAGGACAGGGGTGCACCGGGACAGGGGTGCAGCAGGACAGGGATGCAGCAGGACAGGGGTGCAGCAGATCAGGGATGCAGCAGGACAGGGCTGCAGCAGGACAGGGGTGCAGCAGGACAGGGTAGCAGCAGGACAGGGGTGCAGCAGGACAGGAGTGCAGCAGGTCTGGGGTGCAGCAGTATATATAGGGGTGCAGCAGGACTAGGATGCAGCAGGACAGGGGTGCAGCAGTATATACAGGGGTGCAGCAGGACTGGGATGCAGCAGGACAGGGGTGCAGCAGGACAGGGGTGCAGCAGTATAGGGGTGCAGCAGAACAGGGATGCAGCAGGACAGGGGTGCAGCAGGACAGGGCTGCAGCAGGACAGGGGTGTAGCAGGACAGGGATGCAGCAGGACAAGGGTGCAGCAGTTTATACAGGGATGCAGCAGGACAGAGGTGCAGCAGGACAGGGGTGCAGCAGTATAATTATACAGGGGTGCAGCAGGACAGGGGCGCAGCAGTTTATACAGGGGTGCAGCAGGACAGGGGTGCAGCAGTTTATACAGGGGTGCAGCAGTACAGGGGTGCAGCAGTATATAAAGGGATGCAACAGGATAAGGATTGCAGCAGGATAAGGGTGCAGCAGTATATACAAGGGTTCAGCAGGACAGGGGTGCACCGGGACAGGGGTGCAGCAGGACAGGGATGCAGCAGGACAGGGGTGCAGCAGATCAGGGATGCAGCAGGACAGGGCTGCAGCAGGACAGGGGTGCAGCAGGACAGGGTAGCAGCAGGACAGGGGTGCAGCAGGACAGGAGTGCAGCAGGTCTTGGGTGCAGCAGTATATACAGGGATGCAGCAGGACAGGGATGCAGCAGGACTGGGATGCAGCAGGACAGGGGTACAGCAGGACAGGGGTGCAGCAGGTCTGGGGTGCAGCAGTATATATAGGGGTGCAGCAGGACTGGGATGCAGCAGGACAGGGGTGCAGCAGGACAGGGGTGCGGCAGTATAGGGGTGCAGCAGAACAGGGATGCAGCAGGACAGGGGTGCAGCAGGACAGGGCTGCAGCAGGACAGGGGTGTAGCAGGACAGGGATGCAGCAGGACAAGGGTGCAGCAGTTTATACAGGGATGCAGCAGGACAGAGGTGCAGCAGGACAGGGGTGCAGCTGTAAAATTATACAGGGGTGCAGCAGGACAGGGGCGCAGCAGTATATACAGAGGTGCAGCAGGACAGGGGTGCAGCAGGACAGGGGTGCAGCAGGACAGGGGTGCAGCAGTATATACAGGGGTGCAGCAGGACAGGGGTGCAGCAGGACGGGGGTGCAGCAGGACAGGGATGCAGCAGTATGTATAGGGGTGCAGCAAGTCAGGGATGCAGCAGTATGTACAGGGGTGCAGCAGGACAGGGATGCAGCAGTATGTACAGGGGTGCAGCAGGACAGGGGTGCAGCAGGACAGGGGTGCAGCAGTATATACAGGGGTGCAGCAGTATATACAGGGATGCAGCAGTATATACAGGGATGCAGCAGTATATACAGGGGTGCAGCAGTATATACAGGGATGCAGCAGTATATGCAGGGATGCAGCAGTATATACAGGGATGCAGCAGTATTATTGATATAAAATAATATCATTGATATAAGCCTCAGCCTTCGACCTCAGCTTATAATATATTAATGATATTGCCTCTCAACCACAAGGAGTATATCCAGTACTTAAAATATCATCCCCTTGATCTTCATGAAGCATGTTGCAGCCCTTGCAAGTTACTCTCCCCCCCCCCCCCCAATGCAGCACTGGTGAGTTACTCGCTGGGGCTGCATTGGTGCATTATGAAGAAAGATGTAATATTTAAGAGACATCCATCCTTAAATGCTTATTGCTAAAAGACCAACGTGATCCAAAAGCTAGGCGAGCAGGGCAGGGGAGAACACATGCTGATCCTGACAAGGGTTTAACCCAGTGGGCACAGAACATTGAATCAACATTGATAAATGGTTGTCAATGTTGATTCAATGTTGGAACAACGTGGATTCAACGTTGGACAGAATTTTGTGCCCACTGGGAAGAACCCTGCCCCTCCCCCCCTCCTTGCCCCTGTCCATATTGAATGACCAGGCCCGAACAGGTATTCTCCCCCCCCACACCCAGCACACACATACAGACCCTGAGGCCCGGACACAGGTTTGAAATCTCATCCCACCCCCATGTTGATAATTAATGATCAGTCCCTAACCTTGGAACATGGATGCCCTAACCCTAACCTTGACTTCCGCCTGCCCCCCTACCTGCCACCACATACAGTTTCTGCCAGAGGCTTGACAACCCCCCTCCTCTCCTATAGTTAAAGTGGGTATATCCGATTTTCTATCAAACTCTAAATTCCTCATAAAGATGTTCCAAATACTGTAAAAGTATTTTTAGCTATGGTCGACAAACTTTTCTCAAAACGTCAAAACAGATTTAAATGTTTCATGTCGACCAAAAGCTTCTGGTAGTGGGGGGTTGAAAATGAAAATGTTCCAAAATTGACAAAAATAGATATTTTTACAAAAATCCAACTGCATAACATGAAAGGCTCATACTTAACGTACATGTCTGCCGATTTTTATGTTTGTATGTGTTAAAATAAAAAAATTGGAAAGGATTTTCATTTTTGTCAATTTTTTTCATTTTACCCCAATAAAAGAGATCACAAACTCATCATTTTCATAAGTAAGGAATCAGAATTTCACTTAAATTTTTTTTTGTATATAAAGTAAAGTAGTGCTGCCCGACAATGCCGAAGGAAGCATAGTAAATCAATTATTGACCTACTCTGCAGATCATCTCAAACTCAAAAGTCTTATTTTTAAGCACGATCTGTCATTGAGTCCAGTGATCCAACTTGGTGCAGCCTAGATTTAAGCCAAAAATCGCTCCAATGATGATTCGAGATGAAAAAATCGGCGATTTGAGATTGAATATCGGCGATTCAAGATAAGAAAATCAGCAATTCAACTTTCTTTGTTGTTGTTTTGGCGAGTTTTGGTGTTAAATTGCTGAGTTTTGCTGATAAATCGCCGAGTTTTGTGGTTAAATCGCCGAGAATCGGAGGTATCAACATCACCATGACAACAGCCTCGATCTGAATTCAAAATGGCGACTTCCGGTTTTAAATTTCGCTCACGGCCGTATCACAAAATCCGCTATAACTCATTTTCTACTGTTTTGATTGAAATTCCGATGACGGCATCGTGTCCGCGCAAAAATTCTGCTCTAGAAAAGTTACTTTAGAAGGAATTTTGGAGAGAAAAAGAAATTTACCCGAAAAAAAAATCAGCAATTCAACTTTCTTTGTTGTTGTTTTGGCGAGTTTTGTTGTTAAATCGTCGAGAATCGGAGGTATCAACATCACCATGACAACAGCCTCGATCTGAATTCAAAATGGCGACTTCCGGTTTTGAAATCTCCCTCACGGCCGTATCACAAAATCCGCTATAACTCATTTTCTGATGTTTTGATTGAAATTCCGATGACGGCATCGTGTCCGCGCAAAAATTCTGCTTTAGAAAAGTTACATAAGAAGGAATTTTGGAGAGAAAAAAAATTTACCTGAAAAAAAAATCAGCAATTCAACTTTCTTTGTTGTTGTTTTTGCGAGTTTGTTTTTTTTTAACCAGAAAATGACAATAACAATAAGTGACAATCATGCCCCACAAGCTGTATAGCCTACCCTATGCCTAGGCTCAGTTTTCGCAATGACTGATCTAATTTGAGTACAATACGTTATTTCTTATTTCTGACAGCAGAATCGTAATCTCCAGAAAAAGCTACCTCAAATTCATATATTACAAGTCATATATAATCGAATTCCTGGTGGTGGCTGTAGGTGAGCAGGTGGCTGTGGGAAAGCAGGTGGCTGGGGTGAGCAGGTGGCTGTAGGCATCAGCGCCCGGCAGCGCGTAACCGCTGTTTTACGGCTCGGCCTGAAAAGTGAGTCAATCGGAGCGTCAACAGCGACGGCATCTCTGTTTTCGTTTCGCAGTGTCGGTCGGACGCGGGGCGGCGTGTGCTACAGATCGCCCCGTCCATGATTCAGTTTTTTGCATTCTCCATTTATCCTATTCTCCCTTTATCTCGTTCTCCCTTTATCCTTTCTCCCTTTATCCCGTTCTCGCTTTATTCCGTTCTCACTCTATCCCGTTCTCCCTTTATCCCCATCTCTGTTTATCCCCTTCCGTTTATCCCTTCTCCCTTAATCCTTTTATCCCATTCGCCGTTTATCCTGTTCTCCATTTATCCTGTTCTCCGTTTAACCCGTTCTCCGTTTATCCCGTTCTCCGTTTATCCCGTTCTCCATTTATCCCATTCGCTGTTTATCCTGTTCTCCGTATAGAGCCATAGACCTACTTTTAAAAATGAAGTAGGCATATTTAGTATAGCTAGGCCTATATTGACCCATATGTTTGTTTTTTATGTCCCCCCCCAAAAAAGTTAATTGATCAGAGGGTCAATATCGACGGCAGCTCCGTTTCCGTTCCTCCGTGTCGGTCAGCTGCGGAGTGGCATGTGCTACACCCCCCCGACCCCCTCTCCGTTTGTCCCGTTCTCCGTTTATCCCGTTCTCCCTTTATACCGTTCTCCCTTTATACCGTTCTCCCTTTATCCCGTTCTCCCTCTATCCCGTTCTCCGTTTATCCCCAACTCTGTTTACCCCCTTCCGTTTATCCCCTTCCGTTTATCTCTTCTCCCTTTATCCCGTTTATCCCGTTCTCCGTTTATCCTATTCTTTGTTTATCCCCCTCTCCGTTTATCCCGTTCTCCGTTTATCCCTCTGTTTATCCCGTTCTCCATTTATCCCGTTCTCCATTTATCCCGTTCTCCGTTTATCCCATTCGTTGTTTATCCCATTCGCCGTATAGACCCATAGACCTACTTTTAAAAATGTAGTAGGCATATTTAATAAAGCTAGGCCTATATTGACCCATGTGTTTGTTTTTTATGTCCCCCCCCCAAAAAAAGTTAATTGATCAGAGGGTCAATATCGATGGCAGCTCCGTTTCCGTTCCTCCATGTCGGTCAGCCGCGGGGTGGCATGTGCTACACCCCCCAGCCCCCTCTCCGTTTGTCCCGTTCTCCGTTTATCCCGTTCTCCGTTTATCCCGTTCTCGGTTTATCCCATTCTCCGTTTATCCCGTTCTCCCTTTATACCGTTCTCCCTTTATCCCGTTCTCCCTCTATCCCGTTCTCCGTTTATCCCCATCTCTGTTTACCCCCTTCCGTTTATCCCCTTCCATTTATCACTTCTCCCTTTATCCCGTTTATCCCGTTCTCCGTTTATCCTATTCTTTGTTTATCCCCCTCTCCGTTTATCCCGTTCTCCGTTTATCCCTCTGTTTATCCCGTTCTCCATTTATCCCGTTCTCCGTTTATCCCATTCGTTGTTTATCCCATTCGCCGTATAGACCCATAGACCTACTTTTAAAAATGTAGTAGGCATATTTAATATAGCTAGGCCTATATTGACCCATGTGTTTGTTTTTTGTATCCCCCAAAAAATAAAAAGTTAGTTGATCGGAGCGACGGCATCTCCGTTCATCCCGTTCTCCCTTAATTCTTTTATCCCATTCGCCGTTTATCCTGTTCTCCATTTATCCTGTTCTCTGTTCAACCCGTTCTCTGTTTATCCCGTTCTCCGTTTATCCTGTTCTCCATTTATCCCATTCGCTGTTTATCCCGTTCTCTGTATAGACCCATAGACCTACTTTTAAAAATGTAGTAGGCATATTTAGTATAGCTAGGCCTATATTGACCCATGTGTTTGTTTTTCATATCTCCCCCAAAAAGTTAGTCAATATCGCCGTGTCGGTCAGCCGCGGGGTGGCGTGTGCTACACCCCCCAGCCCCCTCTCCGTTTATCCCGTTCTCCGTTTATCCCGTTCTCCATTTATCCCGTTCTCCGTTTATCCCGTTCTCCCTTTATACCGTTCTCCCTTTATCCTGTTCTCCCTCTATCCCGTTCTCCCTTTATCCCCATCTTTGTTTACCCCCTTCCGTTTACCCCCTTCCGTTTATCTCTTCTCCCTTTAACTCTTCCTTTCCCGATCGCGCATTTATGCGAATTTCCGGCCGATTTTTGGCCGATTTTGAGGCCCCTACCATTTTCTCAAAAATTGCTTCAAAGCTTAGATTTTTTGGTTTTTCACTGTTTGGAACATGGTCTCCAAGGATCCCGAACCATTAATCTCTGGTAGTATTTTCCTTGATATGGTTGGCTTGCCAACTTGAGGGACAATCAACCCGATTTTGACCTATATTTAATCGATTTCTCAGGTAAAAATCATTAAAAATGTAGGATAATATGCTTTTTTTTGTGAAAACCTACTTTAGAGAGTTTTTTAAGATTAAAAAGATGGTACTAATATTTCCCATTATTTTCGGTGTGATTTTGATCAAAATATCTGTTGCCATAGCAACAGATTTGCTAGAAACAGTGATTTCGTGAATTATTGGTTGCCATGGTAACCGTATCAAATATGGCCGTCATGACCATTGCACATACAAAATCGGAAAATACCTAACAAAACCTACAATATGGTATTTATTCCATCTCAATTGATGAAGGGAATCCTGAAATATTGCAGTTTGAATATTGCTTCAAGATACACTTTTTTTTTATATCATTGCTATTTTGATAGAGCCATATCTTACTTATTTAAATAGATATTGAATACAAGGGTAACGCCCTTTTAAGTCAACATCCTTAGTTCATATTATCACTACTCCAGTTGTAGTTTGAATATTTACATAATTCCAAAAGTTTTAGAATGCTCATGCCATCATCTATAGTCCAAAAAACACCCAAAAATGATCTGGGAAAGGAAGAGTTAAGTTTATCCCGTTCTCCGTTTATCCTATTCTTTGTTTATCCCCCTCTCCGTTTATCCCGTTCTCCGTTTATCCCGTTCTCCATTTATCCCGTTCTCCGTTTATCCCGTTCTCCGTTTATCCCATCCGTTGTTTATCCCATTCGTGGTTTATCCCATTCGCCGTATAGACCCATAGACCTACTTTTAAAAATGTAGTAGGCATATTTAGTACAGCTAGGCCTATATTGACCCATGTGTTTGTTTTTTGTATCCCCCAAAAATAAAAAGTTAGTTGATCGGAGCGACGGCATCTCCATTCATCCTGTTCTCCGTTTATCCCGTTCTCCATCTCTGTTTATCCCCATCTCTGTGTATCCCCTTCCGTTTATCCCTTTATCCTGTTTATCCCATTCGCCGTTTATCCCATTCTCCCTCATTTGGCCACAAATGATTACAAATAGAATGTATTTTTATTGAACAAAACTATTTTATACTTAAAATTTTTTAAAGTATCACCATGTATGTCGACCATAGCTCCCCTGTGTTTCCCTACTCAGATCTATGTCTCATCGTCCCTTTTTCCTTTGAAAATCTCTATGTCCTTGTATTAATAGGTTGGGGGACATCAAAATGGTATCTATGGCCAGTAACAGCTCTGAAAGTGGGTCCCATTTGGCCCAACTATGGTATTTACAGTGTATTCACAATTGGGATAATAAAATCGTGCACGTTTTTTATTCAAAAATGACCATAAATTGGGCAATAAAATCACATTTGGACAAAATGGCAAGGAATAGGGAGAAATGGAATAGATAGGAAGGGAAGTATGTTATTTGTGAACATCCTGGCTCATTTTAAAGAAAATCTATTTTTGAGCCCAAATTATCGGATGTACTAATTTTAAAAAACATGACCGAACCAAGCCCATACCCCAGGTGAGCAGAGTGTGTATACACTACACTGATGCTGACTGCCCCCCATACCCTACAGTGGTGCTGGCTCTAAAGTCCACAAGCAGCTTCTGTCCAGTATGTGTGGGTCCCACTACAACACTGTAAACACAGATACAGCACATTACAGGCAGATAGAGCTGTGCAGAAAGTTAATCTCAACAAGAGATTTATCTGCTTAAACCACGCTACTTTTATGAGACAGACCAACTTGTGTCTCTCTCCACCCCCCACCCCCCCCGTCCCCCCCCATCAAGGTTGTTCTTAATTAAATTGTCTGGAAAATAGCCATACAGGGTGGTATTGGTGTATAAATCTGAATGTTGAAAACATATAATATTATTTACATTTTAACAGCAAACAGTTTCATTTAGTAATCAGGGTCATATGACTGGCTACATCACTTCACAGCACCAACTAATAGCCCTCCCCCTACACCCAACACACACACATACCCTGAGGCCCTGACAAGGGTTTGACATCCCATTCCCCCCCCCCCCCCCAACCTTTTTTTGATAATAAATGACCAGTCCCTAACCTCGACCAGCCCTACCCCCACACACTGGCCCTGAAAGAGGCTTGACACCCCCACCCACCCTACACACCCTATATAGGAACCTTTAGCATTTTCCTTGCATGGCTGAAATACAGGGATGCAGCAGTATATACATGGATGCAGCAGTATATACAGGGATGCAGCAGTATATACAGGGGTGCAGCAGGACAGGGTTGCAGCAGTATATACAGGGATACAACAGTATATACAGGGGTGCAGCAGGACAGGGGTGCAGCAGGACTGGGATGCAGCAGTATATTCAGAAATGCAGCAGTATATACAGGGCTGGAGCAGGACAGGGGTGCAGCAGGACAGGGGTGCAGCAGTATATACAGGGGTGCAGCAGGACAGGGGTGCACTATGGCAAGACTGGCTACATCACTTCACAGCACCAACTAATAGCCCCTCCCCCTACACCCAACACACACACACAGACCCTGAGGCCCTGACAAGGGTTTGACATCCCATTCCCCCCCCCCCCCCCCAACCTTTTTTTGATAATAAATGACCAGTCCCTAACCTCGACCAGCCCTACCCCCACACACTGGCCCTGAAAGGCCCACCCACCCTACACACCCTATATAGGAACCTTTAGCATTTTCCTTGCATGGCTGATGGCAATTTTCTTAAGACTAGATGTGTGTTATACAAGGGTTTCCTCCAAAAGTATGTGTGCATATCATGAGATGCAGCTAGTATGCAGACATTTACAGTAAAATAAAAAGGACATCTAAACACCAAATCAGCTGCTGTTTACAGTGTGCACCATGCCCATGTCCCACAGGCATTAGTGGGTGCTGGACCATGGTAGACACCAGGTGGCAACCTGTACAGAGCTAAACCACCCACATCTTTAATGTACTTTTCTACTTTATTATAGGTCCTGCAGAGCTGTTAGATGTTCAAGGCAATACGAGTTGGTAGCATCCAGTACTGTAACACCACACTACCAAGCTTCTGTGAGCTGCTGTGCATGACAAATGAAGGTTTTGACACCCGTGCTGTACAGGTATGTGAGTAATTGTTAGTCTAGATTTATGGAATTGCTAAATATCAAAGTGTAAGAGCTACAGCCAACACCACCCCTACAACAGTGAGAGGCTTGGGACGGGATGCATAAACATTTAAATGTTAACTTAGTATTAAAGAATTGCATGGTGACCAAAATTGGTGAATTTGACTGTTTGACAAAGTAGGGCTGCTTATTGAGAAATATGTCCCTGTGCGTAAGTGTCTGCTCTGTGCTCGGTTTGAGTGACTAATTCTTATATAGTTGTAAATGGTAGAGCTAGTTTGAGGTGAGAGTTTTAGCTATTGTTTTAGCTATTGGTGGTGCTGATGAGGGTGCTACCTTGGGGGCAAGCCATACTCATACTCCATCATCCAACCCCATCCGCTGCCAACAAACTGGCAGAACGGTGGGCCAGTGCCTGTGTGCAGTGGTGGCGTATCAGCAAACATCAAACAACTCCACCAGTCACTGATGGTGCCAAACATGCCCACCTGCATGCCACCCACAACACCAGCACCCCCCCTCTCAGTCTGCCACCCACAGCACCAGCACCTGGGGCACCCCCTCTCAGTCTGCCACCCACAACACCAGCACCTGGGGCACCCCCTCTCAGTCTGCCACCCACAACACCAGCACCTGGGGCACCCCCTCTGTCCACCACCCACAACACCAGCACCTGGGGCACCATACCCTTAGTCTGCCACCCACAACACCAGCACCTGGGGCTTCCCCCCTCAGTCTGCCACCAACAACAGCACCTGGGGCACCCCCCTCAGTCTGCCACCAACAACAGCACTTGGGGCACCCCCCTCAGTCTGCCACCAACAACAGCACCTGGGGCACCCCCTCTCAGTCTGCCACCAATATCAGCAGCACCCCTTCCCAGTCTGCCACCAACAACAGCACCTGGGGTACCAACTCTTAGTCCTCCAGTTGGACATCACTGTATCACTATGTTAGTTCCCACTAGTCACTGCTACATTGTACATTAGTATGTCCATTCAGAAGGCAGTAGTTGTGGCATACTGATTCCGCAACCCTTGGTGGGCTTCAAGGTGTTGTGTGGCTTAACTCTTTGAGGTCCCATGTCAGTTAAAGACAACATTAAGTGTGACTAATTCATAAGTGCTTAGCGCATTATGCCGATCCTTAGGGAGTGTCTCACACCCATAGGGTCAGCATGATGTCTGTATGCAGCACTAGCAAGTAACCCACCAGTGCTGCATCCATGCATCAGTGGGCATAATGCATCCAGGCACTGTACTATCTTTAGGCTGTGTCTCACCAACTTGGGCCAATGTTTGGTCTATGACGGGGTGGCATCTATGACCGGGTTGTGTCTATGACCGGGTGCCGTCTATGACCTCCTGAGAGAAAAAGATTTATCTAGGGCAGGTGAAGATATATATGGATATATGTAACCACCGACATTTTCTTTATTCTATCCCTTACATATCAAAGAAGAAATTTATTTTGAGGTGGCCGGTCATAGACAGCACCCGGTCATAGACACCACCCGGTGGTAGACGCCACCCGGTCAAAGATGAAAACATTAGCCCAAGTTGGTGAGACACGGCATTTAAAGGGTTAACGGAATGCCCCTGCGTATTGAGCAAACTTCCGCAGAGAGAGAGGCATTTATTAGGGGGAGGCTGCTCATTACTGTACAACAATATTACTGTGTGTACAGAACAGCATGGCAGCTAGAGGTAGTTTGTGTGGGAGCTTTTATCACCTTCATGTGGACATCTCTCTCCCTCCTATAGAAGCACATTAGTGTTGGGGGTGGGGGAGGGGGTGTATGGGTGCTACTCACACAGGGAATGTAGGGGACGGTATGTCTGTGTGAGGGGGCGGGCTGTCAGATGCTAGTTACAAAGGGAATGTAGGGAACTGTATGTCTGTGGGGGGGGGCTGTCAGATGTCTCGATGGGGGTAATGTCTGTCTCGGTGGTGGTTATGTCTGCCTGGACAAGGGAGACTTTTAGTGTGGGGGGACTGTCTGCCTGTGGGGGACTGACTGCTTAGATGGGGGACTGTCTGCCTGGGTGGGGGACTGACTGCTAAGATGGAGGGACTGTTTGTCTGGGTGGGGGACGGTCTGCCTGGGTTGGGGGACTGTTTACCTGAGTGGGGGACTGACTGCTTGGATGGATGGACTGTCTGCCTGGGTGGGGAACTGACTGCCTGGGTGGGGGACTGACCGCTTAGATGGGGGACTGTTTGAGTGGGTGGGGGACTGTCTGCCTCGGTGGGGGACTTACCGCTTAGATGGGGGACTGTTTGAGTGGGTGGGGAACTGACCGCTTAGATGGGGGACTGTCTGCCTGGGTGGGGAACTGACCGCTTAGATGGGGGACTGTTTGAGTGGGTGGGGGACTGTCTGCCTGGGTGGGGAACTGACCGCTTAGATGGGGGACTGTTTGAGTGGGTGGGGGACTGTCTGCCTGGGTGGGGGACTGACCGCTTAGATGGGGGTTTGTTTGAGTGGGTGGGGGACTGTTTGCCTGGGTGGGGAACTGACCGCTTAGATGGGGGACTGTTTGAGTGGATGGGGGACTGACTGCTTAGATAGGGGACTGTCTGCCTGGGTGGGGGACTGACTGCTAAGATGGAGGGACTGTTTGCCTGGGTGGGGGACTGACTGCTTAGATGGGGGACTGTTTGCCTGGGTGGGGGACTGACTGCATAGATGGGGGACTGACTGCTTAGATGGGGGACTGTTTGTCTGGATGGGGGACTGACTGCTAAGATGGGGGACCGTTTGCCTGAGTGGGGGACTGACTCCTTAGATGGGAGACTGTTTGAGTGGATGGGGGGACTGTTTGCCTGAGTGGGGGAGGGTCTGCCTGGGTTGGGGGACTGTTTACCTGAGTGGGGGACTGACTGCTTGGAAGGATGGACTGTCTGCCTGGGTGGGGGACTGACCGCTTATATGGGGGACTGTTTGAGTGGGTGGGGGACTGTTTGCCTGGGTGGGGGACTACGCCTGGGTGGGGGACTGACTGCTTAGAAGGAGGGACTGTTTGTCTGGGTGGGGGACTGCCTGCTTAGATCGGGGACTGTTTGCCTGGGTGGGGGACTGACTGCTTAGATGAGGGACTGTTTGCCTGGGTAGGGGACTGACGCCTTAGATGGGGGACTGTTTGAGTGGATGGGGGGACTGACTGCTTAGAGGGAGAGACCGTTTGCCTGGGTGGGGGACAGACGCCTTAGATGGGGGACTGTTTGAGTGGATGGGGGACTGACTGCTCAGAAGGAGGGACTTTTTACCTGGGTGGGGGACTGACTGCTTAGAAGGAGGGACTGTTTACCTTTGTGGATGGACGGACTGTCTGACTGCTTAGATGGGGGACTGACTGCTTGGATGGATGGACTGTCTGCCTGGGTGGGGGACTGACTGCTTGGATGGGGGACTGTTTGAGTGGATGGGGGGACTGTTTGAGTGGATGGAGGGACTGTTTGCCTGGGTGGGGGACTGTCCGCTTAGAAGGAAGGACTGTTTGCCTGGGTGGGGGACTGACTGCTTAGAAGGAGGGACTGTTTGCCTGGGTGGGGGACTGACTGCTTAGAAGGAGGGACTGTTTGCGTGGTTGGGGGACTGACTGCTTAGATGGGGGACTGTCTGCCTGGGTGGGGGACTGACTGCTAAGATGGAGGGACTGTTTGCCTGGGTAGGGGACTGTCTGCTTAGAAGGAGGGACTGTTTGCCTGGGTGGGGGACTGACTGCTTAGAAGGAGGGACTGTCTGCCTGGGTGGGGGACTGACTGCTTAGATGGGAGACTGTCTGCCTGGCTGGGGGACTGACTGCTAAGATGGAGGGACTGTTTGCCTGGGTAGGGGACTGACTGCTTAGAAGGAGGGACTGTTTGCCCGAGTGGGGGACTGACTGCTTAGATGGAGGGACTGTTTGAGTGGGTGGGGGACTGTTTGCCTGGGTGGGGGACTGACTGCTTAGATGGGGGACTGTTTGCCTGGGTGGGGGACTGTCTGCTTAGATGGGGGACCGTTTGCCCGAGTGGGGGACTGACTGCTTAGATGGGGGACTGTTTGAGTGGGTGGGGGACTGTTTGCCTGGGTGGTGGACTGACTGCTTAGAAGGCGGGACTGTTTGCCTGGGTTGGGGACTGACTGCTCAGATGGGGGACTGTTTGCCTGGGTGGGGGACTGACTGCTTAGATGGGGGACTGTTTGCCTGAGTGGGGGACTGACTGCTTAGATGGGGGACTGTTTGAGTGGATGGGGGGACTGTCTGCCTGAGTGGGGGACTGACTGCTTAGATGGAGGACTGTTTGAGTGGATGGGGGGACTGTTTGTCTGGGTGGGGGACGGTCTGCCTGGGTTGGGGACTGTCTGTATAGTCAGCTGATTCAGCAACCCATGGTGGGCTTCAAGGTGTTGTGTGGCTTAACTCTTTGAGGTCCCATGTCAGTTTAAGACAACATTAAGTCCGACTAATTCATAAGTGCTTAGCGCATTATGCCGATCCTTCGGGAGTGTCTCACACCCATAGGGTCAGCATGATGTCTGTATGCAGCACTAGCAAGTAACCCACCTGTGCTGCATCCATGCATCATGCTCACAGTGGGCATAATGCATCCAGGCACTGTGCTATCTTTAGGCTGTGTCTCACCATCTTGAGCCAATGTTTGGTCTATGACCGGGTGGCATCAATGACCGGGTCGTGTCTATGACGGGGTGCCGTCTATGACCTACTGAGAGAAAAAGGTTTATCTAGGGCAGATGAAGATATATATATGGATATATGTAACCACCACCATTTTCTTTATTTTATCCCTTACATATCAAAGAAGAAATTAATTTTTTCTAAATCTTATATTTCAAGCTGGTCGGTCATAGATGGCACCCGGTCTTGTTGATGTGTAACACTCCTGAGTGAAGTCCAGAGGGAAAAGTCTGACAGGGTCACTTCATTTTGTGAGTAGCATATCCATTTTAGTTCCTAAACCCTTTATGCATTAGATGTGTGTCAAAGTTTTCTTATTGAAACATGCAAGATATACCCAACATTTAAAGATGGGCAAAATTATGACTCTGATAATCTTCTAAAATCGTAAGAATTTGAGGATTTTCTAGTCTTGAAAAAATGAAACCAAAGAGGAGAGGGGCACTTATTAGGGGGAGGTGCGCTTATAACATTGCATATGTTAGGCAAATTAGACATCAGAGCCAAAATTTGTTTGGCTTATTGCCATTATTTTACTTAAGCATGAAGTAATTGTTGGTCTGGATTTCTTAACCATCATTACTATAGGCACTGCTTACATCCATCATGGAGCAGCAGAGTACAGTAAGGCTGGTGCAAAAGATGACAAATGATTATAAACAGAAAATTCTGAAAAAAATAAGAGATCGGACAGAGGATGATGATATCAAGGGCTGTCTTCTTTGGGCCACTTCTCTTGCTAAAAACAACTACCCAAAGATGAAAATTTCCATCAAAGGGGAGAGAAGTGACCAATATGTTCACCGCCTGGTGTACTTTATAGAGGGACACCAAGACATGCCAAATCATCATGTGTCACACTTGTGCCACAACCCATCGTGTGTACGCCGGGCACATTTGTCCCTAGAATGGGCTTATGTCAACAAAAGTAGAGACAAATGTAAAGGTGTGGGAGAGTGTTCTGGACATGAAGACCTTCCAAAATGCCTAGTAATATGATTCATTCTCTCATCTTGCACAATATTATTGCATAATGCTTGCTTTAGTATAGAGACTCCCCTAGTTTCCAATTTATACCTGGATACACCCAACAGGACAAATTACTAACCTAACCTTCCATACATACAACACATATTACTTCTTGCTGCATGGCATGTGAGATTCTTTAACCTTCCATATTGGTTAACTTACCTATTATAAGGCATGCTGTGCGTGGCATGCTCTGAACACATGAGAAAGTCTGTGAACCATCACTGGTTGACAACACTGACAAAAAATTGTTTACCTGCAAATCACTACCAATGAATATTTTTCGTTGTCTAGGTATTTTTATATTGGAATTTAACTTGTGTTTTATAATTTTATCCTTCCACTTCAGTAGGAGCACTTTGTATAAGGCATGTAATGTATGAAAATAATGAATTCAAAGGTAAACAGTGTAAAAATAATACTTTTTGAGATATTTGTTTAAAATTCTATTGCAATAAAGCATATCAAAAGTTATAACTGTCTTAGTATTACTGCACTAGCCCATGATCAGCTAAGTGATTTAAAACACGATATGAATTTGAATGTGAGTTGACTAAAAATATGTATTTACATTTGAGCTCAATGCTCCATTAAAGAGCGTAATGCTACTTTCCTATGTTTCCCAATATTAAGCCAGTGTGTTCCTTTTGTATTACAGCTGTAAGCACTCTGACACACACACCTCCCAGGGCGTGCTACTCCTGAGGTGCCATCAGTGCGTCCCCCTACCCAGGATGTGCTAAGTGTCTACATACACAGACCTCCCTGCTGCTGCCATGTGCTACTCCTGAGGTGTCATCAGTGCGTCCCCCTACCCAGGATGTGCTAAGTGTCTACATACACAGACCTCCCTGCTGCTTCCATGTGCTACTCCTGAGGTGCCATCAGTGCGTCCCCCTACCCAGGATGTGCTAAGTGTCTACATACACAGACCTCCCTGCTGCTTCCATGTGCTACTCCTGAGGTGTCATCAGCGCGTCCCCCTACCCAGGATGTGCTAAGTGTCT
The DNA here is from genome assembly GCA_947462335.1 of Harmothoe impar. NCBI lineage: Eukaryota > Metazoa > Annelida > Polychaeta > Phyllodocida > Polynoidae > Harmothoe > Harmothoe impar. The sequence goes on from OX381706.1 coordinate 3,514,699, forward strand.
ACATACACAGACCTCCCTGCTGCTTCCATGTGCTACTCCTGAGGTGCCATCAGTGCGTCCCCCTACCCAGGATGTGCTAAGTGTCTACACACACAGACCTCCCTGCTGCTTCCATGTGCTACTCCTGAGGTGTCATCAGTGCGTCCCCCTACCCAGGATGTGCTAAGTGTCTACACACACAGACCTCCCTGCTGCTTCCATGTGCTACTCCTGAGGTGCCATCAGTGCGTCCCCCTACCCAGGATGTGCTAAGTGTCTACATACACAGACCTCCCTGCTGCTTCCATGTGCTACTCCTGAGGTGCCATCAGTGCGTCCCCCTACCCAGGATGTGCTAAGTGTCTACATACACAGACCTCCCTGCTGCTTCCATGTGCTACTCCTGAGGTGCCATCAGTGCGTCCCCCTACCCAGGATGTGCTAAGTGTCTATATACACAGACCTCCCTGCTGCTTCCATGTGCTACTCCTGAGGTGCCATCAGTGCGTCCCCCTACCCAGGATGTGCTAAGTGTCTACATACACAGACCTCCCTGCTGCTTCCATGTGCTACTCCTGAGGTGCCATCAGTGCGTCCCCCTACCCAGGATGTGCTAAGTGTCTATATACACAGACCTCCCTGCTGCTTCCATGTGCTACACCTGAGGTGTCATCAGTGCGTCCCCTTACCCAGGATGTGCTAAGTGTCTACATACACAGACCTCCCTGCTGCTTCCATGTGCTACTCCTGAGGTGCCATCAGCGTGTCTCCTTACCTGGGGCCTCCTACATCTATACTTCAGTGTAGTGAACTTCAGCATCTTCTAGACAGCCAGTTACCAGGTTTGTTTGTTTAACATATGATGGAGCCTTTCTATAGATCAATGCAGTAAGAAATGGTTTCTATTTCAGAAAGTTACTGATAAAGTTATTGAGGCAATACTGAAGTGTGATATTTGTACTGTAAATCTGATTTGAGATGTTTTCTAATGTAATGATTACAGATCATTTATGAGGATTCTGCTATTAAAACCAACTTAAACACAACTTTATCATGAAAATGTCACCTTTCTAAATGAATGGGTCTATCAATGATGCAGCCTTTCATGAGCAGAAATGCTCCTGCATCTACATTTGAGAGATATTTTTATATTTTCACATTCACAGATAACATACAATTTATGAGGTTTCTGCTTAAACCAACACAAACACGACTTTATTATGAAATTGTATATTTAATCACGCTAATTACCTTTCACTTATTATTATCCTATGACTGAGCGCTATCTATGTACAGAGTTAGACTATTGGATTTGAGGACAGTCCCTCCTACTGAATGTAAATGTAACAGGTCCACTCCATCTCAAAAGCAGGGGGCTTTTTGTGGGGAATATGTAAATGTGTGTAAGAGTGAAGTTTGTGCTTGGTAAGAGTGATTTACTCTTGTATCCTTGTAAATAGTATAATCTGTAATGGACTGATGGACCAGGGGGATGGTTTTATAACATTGCCCTGGATGTACTAGGGCAGCACCTCAGCACCCCCTGGTGGCACTGGTGGTGGCCGGAGGGCTAGTATAGGTGTGTAGTTTGGGTGGAAGCTGCTGATTTGATGGTACCCATCACCAACACTTGTACCATGTAGCAGATTCACATTTTTGTCTATTGGTATGTGTGGAATTCATTACATGGTCAGGGAGGGTCTTGGTATTAAGCCAGTACCTCTGCAGGGTTGAGGGAAGATCTGACTTTGTCAGAGAGGGTTTCTACAAAAGGTGAGTAGCTGTGCAGGCTCTGGGAAACCAGGGACATTATGGTCCATCACTAATCAGCAGAGCAATTGTGTCCAGTCCTGATCATGCTGTCATGTTTTTTTAGGGAGATATGTTGAAGTAAATCTCCAATCATCAATCTCAACTAGCCTCCCCCCCCCGACACACACAAAAATTACATATAGCCCCTGTCATTGGTATGCCCCCCCCCCCCCCCATGTTGGCAAAAAATGAGCACACCTCAACCACGCCCTCCCCCTGTCCATACAAATTCAGGCCCTTTATGAGTTTTGAGTGCTCCCTCCCTGTGTATGTAAATGACTGGTCCTTACCTTTAACCAGTCCTCCCGACACACACATACATACGGACCCCTACATTGTAGATGTGACACAAACGTAAAGACCCCCCCCCCTAAGTCTCTGGGGAACCAGGAACACATGGTCCATCACTAATAAGCACATCAATTGTGTCCAGTCCTGACCAGGTTCTTTGGGGAGATATGTTGAAGTAAACCACCAGTCCCTGACCTCAACTAGCCTCCCCCCCCCTGCACACACACAAAAATTACATACAGCCCCTGACATTGGTCTGACCCTGCCCCCCATGTTGGTGATAAATGACCAGCCCTTCATGAGTTTTGAGTGCTCCCTCCCTGTTGATGTTAAATGACTGGTCCCTAACCTTAACCAGTCCCCCCCCCCCACACACACAGATAATTAAGACCCCATTGTAGACATGACACAAAAATGCAGACCCCCCCCTCCTATGTTGATGATAAATGACCAGTCCCTGACCTCAACTAGCCCCCCCCCCCCCTGCCACACACACACACATACAGACCTCCCCACCTCCCCATGCTGATAAAAATGATCCATCCTCAACCCCAACCAGCCCCCCCCCCCATACAAATACAGGCCCTTTATGAGTTTTGAGTGCCCCCTCCCAGTCCCTAACCTTAACGGGTTTCCCCCCACCCACACATACATACAGACCCCTGTAAGTCATTGTAGTCACTGTCACTGTAGATGGGACAGGGTCATAATGACACACCAACACAGCGTCAGTGAGTACTGTGAAAGTACTTATATTCACGGGTGTAAATTTTCGCTGATGTGGCAAAAAAGACTAATTCGCGGGTATTTATTCCATACTGTAGCATATAAGAATTTCGCGGATTTTTCATTTCCGTGAATATAGCGAAAACATATACCCAGCGAAATAAAGTACAACCACAGTAACTAAATGGTATGCCGACCCCTCAGAGGGATGTGAGGTCAGTGGACTTGTGTGTGTTGGTGGATCCCTGCAGAATAGCATGGGCATTAATTTTCGTGTCCTTTTTATGAATGTAGAGGTGGAGTGAAGGCGGCTGGTCAGCTGGGGGCAAGTTGCGGTCGGTCTAGTCATAAGTCCTGACTGTCTGCTCCTTTAAGGATGGCAAAAGGTCAAAATAATACTTGGCATTGTGTTAAATAACGCTCCCACTACCTACTTAATCCGGTTTGGGAGTTAAGTACTTTATGTACTAGATGTGCATGGGACACAGTTTACTACTAGGCTTACTGCAGTGGTGGGGGTGGTGTGAGAGTGTGTGTGTGTGTAGGTTAGGTGGGGTTAGGCAACTATGGAATTGCATAGGCAGCTTTTTGAAATCCATAGGCATCAATGGCATCGCATAGACACCAATCCTATCAGAACAATTAAGTAAATATACATGTAACTGACCATGCAGTATTGCTGTCCACAATCCTGTACAAATTTCCAATACACCATTGGACATTAGTTCCCTAGTGCCACATTTGCAAAAGAGGTGGAGGGCCTTCATTTCTACCTGAGATTTAGTGCACTGACACTTATCACTAATATTGAATGTTGTATTCTCCTTCATATGTTATACAGGTGAGAGTAACAGATCAGTTTTCAACAAAAGACTGGAACCACAGGTGTTGCCTGTCCTTCATATGACTTCAGCAGACACTGTGCAACATTCAGAGTCTATTTGAGTGTGTTTGATGATTCTGACTTACTACCAGCAAACCTCACCGCATTCACGGTGTTGGTAATACAACAAAATGTCTATTGGGCTTTCTATCAGCAGACCACAAGGTGTTGGTCAGACATCTAATGATGAGCAGACATCACCTTTCACCTTTAAATCCAAAAATGTGTTAATCAGACACACTGCCATAGATGAACCTCCCTAGCCAGCACAGTGATGTCTACACTCATACCAACCGGTGAAAGGATGGCCAATAGCACCCCAGTCATGTATTCAGATGATACTTCCCCAAGCCCGACTCTAGAGGTTAATTATGTAAGGAGAACAATGCTGCCACAGTGTGCAAGGCCTGGCTGTGCAGGGAGAAGCCGCCTGAGAATGGACTGGCTGACGACACACATCCAGTGTCTGCTCTGACTGTCACTGAGGATGTGGGACAATGTTCTGCTGGCCATATGCCAAGTCATAGAGAATATTAAGTGTACAGGTGTAGGTGCTGGGGTCACAGACGTCTTGGAATGGTTCTTTATTGACAATTATCTCTTTGCAAGGCATACAACTACTGCTGTGATGTAAATCTCCATGATGAATAACATACTTGTTGCTGCTGTCTAAATGACTCTGTCTCCCATTATACTTTACACATTCCCCACTGATAATGAGCTTAGACACCTTGTATAGGAAGTGAAAGAAGGCACAGAATAAGTAGCAGAGAAGTTTTGCTCTTGCCTTGTCACTGGAAGCTGACAAAAAGGAATGAGACAATTATGCCCAATGTATTTGGTTCAGGGAAGAGCTGGTTGACTGACTGCAGGCCATAGTGTGAAGTCTAAAATGTGAGCCATATCAGCACATCTTCACAAGTCCAAGCAATCTTCTATAAGCCATCTCTGTGCTCTTCAATTCTCCCTCACTCTCCAATATCCAATGGTTGATAGCGACCACCACTCTGTTCTAGTCAGGACCATGCTGGAGAGTGAAGACTTCATTGTTGAGCTGAAGCCTATAGAGGTAGAAATTAGCCCCAAGGATGGGGACACTTAGCAAGGAGGCGTGGGTCAGTCACAAGACAGAGCAGGCAGGCAAAGTATAACATGATGGTATGGCTAGGGTTGTCGGTAACATAATAGCCTATTCTATTAACCTGTGGTTAATGTGGAAGCTAGCAGGGGGCATAATAGGGGATGTTTCAAGATTGTGTACTGTACATCTGTAGGCTTACAAGAAGTGTACTCAAAGATTGTGTGCTGTAAATGAAATTGTGATTGAACTTTCATAAATGACTTTGTGATTCTATCCCTGACATTTAGCAACTTTATATCTCTTTAGTTTAGTAGTAGTTAAAAACTCTGGAAGCATTGATAAGCTCATAATGTGCCAGCACTGGGAAATAGTTTATATTAAATTCAACTGAAGTGTATGTAAACTATTTTTTTGTGAATTTGGTATGGAGAGGAACAACTGAGTTTATGTTATTTTAGTTTTATCTTAGAATCTGAGGTCGTGCATTGTTGATTCTATTGCGATGTTACTTATTTCGATAAATATAGTAAAAATGAAATTTGTGTTACTTAAATGTCTGGTATTCAGAACTTAAAATAACCCCAATAATCATATCAGCATTGTCTGACATCAAGACTGAAATATAACATATTAAATATTATATTAGGGACTTTCTAGTAAAGATTGGGACAAATAAGACCTCTGACAGATGAAAATGACTACTGACACTTGAGAGTCAACACAAGGATATTCTAGAAGAGTGTTTGAGAGTACTTATATAGAGTGACATTTTGAATATTCTCATTGTGCTTTTTGTGTGTCACAGATCTGTATCTAGTGGAAAACAAATGTTCTTGTACAGTAATTTGAAATAAATAATACCATTATTTTCAATATAATATCTTTGCCATAGATTTAGACTTTGTCTTCCTTTTTTATCTAATATTTACATTAACCTATGATAGTAGATTTACAAAGATTGCCATGATGTTCCAATGCAGCACCTGAAAGTAACTCACCAGGGCTGTGGCAGTACAGCCTGCCAAGCCTAGGTGGCATTACACTCCAAATGTGGCACATACGTGTACTTAAGACACAATCAGTCACAGATATTAAGTCCATTACAATGGTAAAGTCCATCTAAAATAAAAGGTCGATCCTAAGGATATATATTCACTCCCAGGCACATAGCTAATTCCAAAGATATAGCCAGTAACTTTAACAAGGTTGATCTTGAAGATAGTGTCAATCACAAATGAAAGGTAAAATCCAAACGACAAGTTCAATCTCAAAGATTTAATCAATACTAAGTATAAGGTCAATCTAATCCAAAGCAGTGCCTAATGAGGTCAAACCTTTAAATCACTGTCATTACAAATACATTGTCAGTCTGAAAATCACACCCAGTACCATTGACATAGTCCCTCCCTAACACAAGGTCAATCCTAATGACATGGTCAACCATCATTTGTCAATTCTTAATACAACATCAATTCAAATGAATCAGTTTTTTTGAGATTATTCCCCGTGTAGATACTCATTCTATCAATAAATATAACAAGGGGAATAATCTCAATACTGATTCATTACTTTAGTGTCCCTGTCCTTGAATCGGCACTTGCCGGTGAAACATGACACCATATTTAAGGGCTGTATAATGCATTAAGGGCTGTATAATGCTTTAATCTGCTGCACCCTTGGCCATCATAATGCATGGATGCAGCCCTGGTGAGTAACCTCATTCTTTGGGAATGTATCACATCTGTTGTGTACGGTCAGCATGATGCTCAGAGGCAGCCCACTAGAGCTGCACCCACCATACACCATGTTACTGTGAGGAAGTGACCATGTGCCCCTGTCTGACTGGGGGCTATAGGGCTGTAAGGGATCACTGTGAGGAAGTGACCACGTCCCCCTGTCTGCCTAACAGGGGTGGGTGGGCTATAGGGATGTTACTGTGAGGAAGTTGCTATGCTGCACTCTAGACTGGGACTATATGGGTGTAGCAGGTTACTATGAGGAAGTGGCCATGCCGGGCTATGGGGTGTAAGGGGTTACTATGAGGAGGTGGCCATGGCCCCTATGTCTGACTGGGGTCTATAGGGATGTAAGGGATTACTGTGAGGAGTTGGCCATGCTGCCCTCTGACTAGGGCTATAGGGGTGTAAGGGTTTACTATGAGGAGGTGACCATGTCTCCCTGTCTGACTGGGGGCTATAGGGGTGTAAGGGGTTACTGTGAGGAAGTGACCATGTCCCCCTGTCTGACCGGGGGCTATAGGGGTGTAAGGGGCTACTGTGAGGAAGTGACCACGTCCCCCTGTCTGCGTAATAGGGGTGTAAGAGGTTACTATGAGGAAGTGGCTATTCTGCACTCTGACTGGGGCTATGGAGGTGTAACAAGTTATCATGAGGAGGTGGCCATGCTGCCCTCTGCATGTCTGACTAGAACTATACGGGTGTAACAGGTTATTATGAGGAAGTGGCTCTGCTGGGCTATAGGGTGTAAGGGGCTTCTGTGAGGAGGTGGCCGTGTCACCCTTCTCTGACTGGGGGCTATGGGGTGTAAGGGATTACTATGAGGAGGTGGCCATGTCCCCCTGTCTGTCTGCCCTGGGGCTATAGGGGTGTAACAGGTTATTATGAGGAGGTGGCCATGTCCCCCCTGTCCGACTTGGGGCTATAGGGGTGTAACCCAGAGGGCACAGAACAATGAATCAACATTGATTAATGGTTGCCAATGTTGATTCAATGTTGATTCAACGTTGATTCAACATCGAACTGAATTTTGTGCCCATTGGGAAGGGGTTACTATGAGGAGGTGACCATGTCTTCCTGTCTGTCTAACGGGGGCTATAGGGTGTAACAGGTTATTATGAGGAGGTGGCCATGCTGCCCTCTGCCTTGGGGTATAGGGGTATAACAGGTTACTATGAGAAGTTGGCCATGCTGTCCTCGGCATGTCTGACTGGGACTATAGGGGTGTAACAGGTTACTATGAGGAAGTTGCCATGCTGCCCTCTGCCTTGGGGTATAGGGGTGTAACAGGTTACTATGAGAAGGTGGCCATGCTGTCCTTGGCATGTCTGACTGGGACTATAGGGGTGTAACAGGTTACTATGAGGAAATTGCCATGCTGCCCTCTGCCTTGGGGTATAAGGGTGTAACAGGTTACTATGAGAAGGTGGCCATGCTGTCCTCGGCATGTCTGACTGGGACTATAGGGGTGTAACAGGTTACTATGAGGAGGTGGCCATGCTGGGCTATGGGGTGTACTGTGAGGAGGTTGCCATGTCCCCCTGTCTGCCTGGGGGCTATAGGGGTGTAAGGGGTTACTGTGAGGAGTTGGCCATGTCCCCCTGTCTGCCTGGGGGCTAAAGGGGTGTAAGGGGTTACTGTGAGGAGTTGGCCATGTCCCCCTGTCTGCCTGGGGGCTATAGGGGTGTAAGGGGTTACTGTGAGGAGTTGGCCATGTCCCCCTGTCTGCCTGGGGGCTATAGGGGTGTAAGGGGTTACTGTGAGGAGTTGGCCATGTCCCCCCTGTCTGCCTGGGGGCTATAGGGGTGTAAGGGGTTACTATGAGGAGTTGGCCATGTCCCCCCTGTCTGCCTGGGGGCTAAAGGGGTGTTAGGGATTACTGTGAGGAGGCTATAGGGGTGTAAGGGGTTACTGTGAGGAGGTGGCCATGCCCCTCTGTCTGCCTGGGGGCTATAGGGGTGTAAGGGGCTACTGTGAGGAGGTGGCCATGTCCCCCTGTCTGACTGGGGGCTAAAGGGGTGTTAGGGATTACTGTGAGGAGGCTATAGGGGTGTAAGGGGTTACTGTGAGGAGTTGGCCATGTCCCCCTGCCTGTCTGACAGGGGGCTATAGGGGTGTAAGGGGTTACTGTGAGGAGGCAGCCATGCCCCTCTGTCTGTCTTCCGGGGAAGGGGGCTATTTTCTCTTTTAGTAGCACTAAATTAATGCAACTTCAAGAAGAGTTGTTTGTCTAGGTGTGAGTGTTTGTCTGTGTAATAATCTCCACATTTGTTTTACAAATGACCATTTTTCTTCTGTGCAACATGTTCTTAAAATAAAGGTTAATCCTGAACGCAAGGCAAATGATAGTCAATCCCAAATACAGGGTCAAGCCCAAACACAAATCCCCAAAAGTGAATACCAATGACATATTAATTCCCTTTTACAAGGTGTAGAACAACCTTGCAGCCATCGGCTTTCTGAATTTTTGGATGTGCATTGCCCTGTCCAAATTCCCAATGAGTTCTAAGTCTCTTAGTTTCCAAGATATCTCTATCTAATCAGTACATATTTATGATAATTACAAAAGTATGCAGACATGGCCTGAGAATAGTGCCTATATTTCACACATGCCCAATAAAAGAGCTGGATGCTGTGAAACAATCCCCAGATACTCCCCACTTTTCACATATTTCCCTTTGTGTACCGTAAAGTGGAGTTCTCTTGATGCTGATAGAGTATTTTTATATGACATCTATTGATGCAGATAATGATAATTTGATGCATATCATTATTGGATGGTAACGTAGAGTTCTCTTGATACAGACAAAGGCTTTTTATATCACATAAGTTGACACAGATTATTTTAATTTGATGGGGATCACTTCTGGATGGTCAACCATTGTCAGCATACCCATCAGCAAACAATAGTGGTGTAGACATTGTTAGAGCATACCCATAGTGGTGTAGCTATGCTGAGGTCATATACATAGTTGTGTAGATATGCTGAGGTCATACACACAGTGGTGTAGATATGGTGAGGTCATACCAATAGTGATGTAGATATAGTGAGGTCATACCAATAGTGGTGTAGATATAGTGAGGTCATACCAATAGTGATGTAGATATAGTGAGGTCATACCAATAGTGATGTAGATATAGTGAGGGTCATTCCAAGGGTGGTGTAGACATTGAAGTAGATCACTGAAGTGCCATACCTTAGTGTTTTACATATCCTGCTCACTCAATTTCCTATTTGTCAAACACATAGACTCCTATAGTAGATGGAAGAGAATGCATTTATACTTATTCAGGATAACTTCATTTTGCCTGCGTTTGGATTAAGGTCTTTTTGCGGGATTTTCTCCCTGTCGAAAATTGTAATTTCCAGAATCACTCAATTTCCTGTTTGTCAAACACATAGACTCCTATAGTGGATGGATAAGAAAGCATTTATACTTATTCAGGATAACTTCATTTTGCCAGCCTTTGGATTAAGATCTTTTTGCGGGATTTTCTCAATGTCGAAAATTGTAATTTCCAGAATATAGATGTATCTTTAATCAGCTGAATGGTATAAAGTAAAGCTCTACAAGTTGTTGGCCAAATTAAAAGCCATTCCCAAAACTTTATTTGAGTTTTAATTATATGAATTGACCATTATATTGAATATAGTTTAATGATATCCATGCTTTTACACTTTTTTTTCTCAGCATTGACATGAAGCCACCAGAGCTCTACTTTGTGGACAAGATGCGAGACGGACTGAGGAAGTGGCGTAACGGAGAAGGTAGAGGTGACTTCCTGGTGGTCCGAGATCCAGTACGAGGTCGAGGGGTTGTGTCTAGCAAAGACATCCCTAATGGGGTATTCGTGCTGGAATACGAGTCCCATATGATGACTCCAGAGCAGGCCAATGTTCTTGAACATGTGTATGAAGCAGAGGGTCTTGGAAGTTATATTGTTAACACTTACTGGGATCATCAAGGTGAGAAAAAAGCTGTTTGTCTTGATGGTACCCTCTGCTTCCAGACACTGGGCAGACTGGTTAACCATGCCCGCAAGAAACCGAATCTAAATCATTTCCGCCTTGTTGATGTGGAGCCAGGTCAGCCCCCACGCCTAGCTCTCTTCTCAACACGGCTTATCCCAGCCGGTGAGGAGCTAATGTGGGATTACGGGATTACGGACAATGACAAGAACAAGATTAAATTTCCATGGATGGACTTTGAATGTCCACAGCATACACATCAATCGTATGTTGATGGAAGGTAAGGTTATCAGCAGTATGGACTTATTTAGATACATGTCTATACTCAAACATAAGACAGAAAAAATTGAGCCATAGGAAGAACTAGAAATGCTATTGCAAACTATTGAAGCAATACAGTCCATCATGTGGCACTTTTATCCATTGTCTCAGTTGAGATTGAAATTGATCTTTGTCTTCACATATGGGCTTAATGTTTATATTCACTGATTATCCCAAAAGTAAAAGTGCACCTGGTCTATAGCATATATCTAGAAAAGGAAGCTTAGTTGCCAGCATCGTAGTGTTTTGTTGAGTATAGACTACATTAGAAGCCACCTCAATATTCAAATATTGGAAAATTATATTGTTTACAGTGCGATACCATTAAACACTGCATCCCTGGAGATCCTGGCTGAAATGGGTGCAAGAACGCTGTCAGCCCTCAAGGCCAACATGGAGCGTGCTTTACCTATGGTGCACGAGGCATCAGCAAGCTCAGCACTCCAGTGAGTTTATTGTTAAGTTTTAAGCAATGCAGCTAAGACAAGTCAGACATGTTTAATCTAGTCACATGTTTAGATAGCTACTTCCCATTTGCATGAAGCATGAGGGGATTACAAGCTACAGGAATAGTGTGTACAGGTGATTACTACTTGAAGACCCTCATTTTGCATTTTCAATCCTTGATTTATTTTCATTATGTAGTGCTGGCAAATAAGTAACTAGTCTTGTCATAATGTGCTTCTTGGACTATGCTAACCTTTCAGGCAGTTCAACCAATACTCTTAGTTGTGTATTGTATTATAGACCCCCAGGATCTGGAGCGAAAGCCCCGAGAAGGTCCTTCCAGTCTATAACTACAGAGCTGGCATTAAAATTTTACTAGAACCATCGTTATACACCAAAGGGCAGTAGTCTGCAAGTGCTGTTTGGTCCAGATAATGCAACTATGCCACACTGGCAAATAACTTGCATTCAGTGTAGTAGGGTAACCCTTTAGGAGTGTATAAACTCTGTTAGATCGTTATGATGCATCAGGGTCAGATTCACCAGTTGGACACAGTGTCTATCATAGTACAGCACTAATTGCCAATGCTCTTACTTGTTTATTGTACTAAACAGAACAGGGGAGCGATTTGGAAGGACCAGAAAGAATAGAAACCGACCCCAGCTGTCTGAGGCACAAGCCACCCACAATGAGTTGGAGCTGCAGATCACTAAGGAACAGCTTGGCAAGGTAGGAGTAGACTAGAATGACATAACCTCCATCAGTAAAGGCATTACTATAAGTAAAGATATTAGAATTTGGCATCATAGGCTAGGTCAGATTAAATTACGATTGTATCATTTTTATCTAGCATATGGATATAAGTTAACCGAGTTCAAATTTCCCCCGGATGACCTTATGCTTATACAGAACTGGACCTGATAATGTTACAGGTACAACTGGAGCTCACTAAGGAGAAGGTGAGAAGTAAGAGACTAGAGAGGGCTGTTAAAGACCTGGAGATACAGTTATGGCTCACAAAGAATACTGTCAGTGAAGCTCTGTGAGTAGAAAAGTCTATACATCATTATATTAAAATCAGCTGACTGCATCCTGTTTGAAATAAAGTTTTTTCATTAAAAGAATGTAATGTGAGTGTTGATATTATGCAAGGAAAAAACATCATGGTAATGAATTGACCAATTTTAATGGAGATGTTTTCAATTATGTATCAAACCAAGTTCAATATATAAAGTAAACACAACTACAACAACAGAAATAAGTTTATGAAATTTTATTCATAACTTTAACAAGTTCATAACAAGATATCACAACGTTTCGGCGATTGGTGTGCCTTCATCAGATGATATGGAGATGTTTCTTTCTCAAAGGTATCACAATTTGAAAGGGGTATCAGCTTGGGACTAACAAATGATAATTTTGCAGAGTGCCTATGGAGACACTTCCTGTCATGGCTCCAAACCAAGACCAAGCCTTGACTGCAGAAAAGTCCTGGACACAGGCCCCAACCACAGCACTGACCAGGGCATCGGGCACCATCAAAGCTCTGTCTTCTTCCCAGGCACCACTAGATGAGTCACCCCTACATGAAGTCCTGTGAGTCCTGTGTGCACTATGTCAATAGGTGTCCACCCTTTTCCCTAAACAATATATTTAAAATAGAGTTAATGATAAACAGAAGGTAGGGGGAAATCCCTGGTACAGTCATGATTACAAACATAGTTCTGCGGCTTCGTGAGATACTGCCCCAGCCCCCACTCGTGAAATACAACAGAGACGGTATCAATGGGCGTTGGCATTTGTCTATTTATCTGCAGTTAGGAGCCTCACACATTTAGAGCTATCTGTGGTGCATCCTAGTGTTGCTTAATAACATAAATAGTCATTCTTTTAGCTCATTAATCATAATGCATGTTAAATCATGCGTGTTCATGGGTGTCCAACTGTTTGTGATTATGACGACCCCCCCTCACATGGAGGCCCTAAGCAAACTATTCTGTACTAATCCAAGAGTGAAATAATCAACAGTCAATTTCTATGAAAGTATACTCTCTTTTATCACAGAATACCAGCGGTGGAACAGGTTAACAGTCCTGCGTCAACCTGCACATCTATAATACCGTCCAGAGACCATGTGGCCAAATCCTCTGTGTAGTGAGTAGAATAATATCATATGGCACCTGTTTAACATAACAAGTAATTGTCTAGGATTATCTGCAGAAGTGACTAAACAGTATCAGTTATAATGACTTGTTTCCCACATTGTTGTCACACTCTTGCTTTCATTGAAGGTATATGAAAATGGTAGACAAATCTCTTATGGAATTTAGCCTTTAGTACTTTGACATTATCCTATTTCTCTTTTCTATATTTAACTAGGGGGATGAACAATCATATAACTAGATGAAGTATGAACTATGTGGGTTCATCGCTTTGTATATTTCTGAGAAATCTGTCTCCTCTGGTCAGTAATGTTAATAGACAACTGATAACATTGATTGCAGTGCCCACAGAGTGTACATCGGTTCTCCTCCACAAGCCCTGCAAGCCTCACGGGTGTCCAGGAAGCAGTTATCTTTGAGGAAGAATAGCATTCAGGGAGTCCTGTGAGTAAAAAAAATGTTAATATCATTGTATTAGAGTCAGTTTACCGTATCATCTTAAATTTAGATCCTTCAGTGTAAAGAATGTAATGTAGGGTTGGTCTACAACCCTCCTACTTATATTGGTTATTTAGCCCTACCTGGGTAAAAGAAACATTAAAGTAATACATGGACTGCTTGAAAGCTGTGAGGGCCTGGGATTAACCCCATCCCCTTCTTCACCAAGCAGGACTCTCTGATATTCCAAGTTGTGATATTCCTATAGTCCTTTTCAAACAACAAGGAAGCATTATGGGTACTCGACTGAACTGATGATTTGAATTTCTTACAGTGCTACGATGGTGAGAGCAGCTAGACCATTGGGTGCCCTCAGTGCCCGGGAAGAGGACTGCAGAAAAGCTGGACAACCTGACACCCTCAGCCCCCAAGTACAAGACTGCAGAATGACCAGACCACTGGACACACCACACGCCCTCAGCCCCCAAGTACAAGACTGCAGAATGACCAGACCACAGTACACACCACAGGCCCTCAGCACCCAAGTACAAGACTGCAGAACGGCCAGACCACTGGACACACCACCACACGCCCTCAGCGCCCAAGTACAAGACTGCAGATTGACCAGACCACCGGACACACCACCACACGCCCTCAGCGCCCAAGTACAAGACTGCAGAACAGCCAGACTACCAGACACACCACCTGACGCCCTCAGCGCCCAAGTACAAGACTGCAGAATGACCAGACCACTGGACACACCACCACACACCCTCAGCGCCCAAGTACAAGACTGCAGAACAGCCAGACTACCAGACACACCACCTGACGCCCTCAGCGCCCAAGTACAAGACTGCAGAACGGACAGACCACTGGACACACCACCTGACACCCTCAGCCCCCTAGTACAAGACTGCAGAACGGCCAGACCACCGGACACACCACCTGACGCCCTCAGCCCCCAAGTACAAGACTGTAGAACGGCCAGACCACTGGACACACCACCTGACGCTCTCAGCCCCCAAGTACAAGACTGCAGAACGGCCAGACCACCAGACACACCACCTGACGCCCTCAGCCCCCAAGTACAAGACTGCAGAACGGCCAGACCACCGGACACACCACCTGATGCCCTCAGCGCCCAAGTACAAGACTGCAGAACGGCCAGACCACCGGACACACCACCTGATGCCCTCAGCGCCCAAGTACAAGACTGCAGAACGGCCAGACCACCGGACACACCACCTGATGCCCTCAGCGCCCAAGTACAAGACTGCAGAACGACTAGACTACCCGACACACCGCACACCCTCAGCCCCCAAGCACAAGACTGCAGAACGGCCAGACCACCGGACACACCACACGCCCTCAGCGCCCAAGCACAAGACTGCAGAATGACCAGACCACTGGACACACCACCACACGCCCTCAGCGCCCGGGAAGATGACCACTCCCTAGAACTGGAAAGGCCTGAGGACTATACACGCAAGAGGTGTGTCCCAGACACGGTTGACAGTGACAACAACACCAGCCACTTCAAAAAGCACAGGAGCCATACAGCAGCAGACCAGGTGAGTGAAAAACGGCTGTCTCACTGAGAATGGTAATTTTAATGTGTATGGGAGTTCCAGAAGGTTTTGGAGTACTGGCCCATAGTCATGGTTTCATACAAAAATGGTTATCTATTTAAAACATCATTTATGAATAGACAGTACACTTTTTTTTGACCAGTGAAACAATGGATTATAATTACCAAATTGTAAAAGTGAATAAAAGCTTGGTAAAAGTGGTCCAGGAGTATGGAGCTGCGTATTACCAAATTATAATAGCTTAGAGGTTTAGTAGTGACATCTGGCTCCAACATTAAGAGATTTAAAGAGGATGTGTTTTTTGCACTGCAGGAGGACATGATGCCTGTGACCGGAGCACGAGAAGACCAAATAGACATCATGGATCAGGCTAAAAGTAAGTAGAAAAGATTAGATTATATATTGCCTCTAATGATAGTTAGTTAGCCAAGTACTGAAAAATGTCTGTATTACTAAGTATTTCTGTAGCACTGAGTAGTTTGGTAATACTGAGTAGTTTTGTAGCACTAAGAAGTTCTTTAGTTCTGAGTAGTTCTGTAGCACTGAGTAGTTTTGTTGGACTTAGGGAGTGGTCATTTTTTAACAACAGGGGGGTTCGATGGATTTTCACGCGAGCGGGTCGAATTTCTTTTGTTCCCCCCCACGGCAGGGGTCGAAATTTTTTTGGGCCCCCCCTCAGGCAAGTTGAAATTGAGTGCGGCCGACCCCTTTGAGCTATAGTAAGGCGCTGGCTTTTTCGCTAAAAAAAGGGTGCAATTTTTTTGGTCCCCCCCTTCAAGGGGTCCAATTTTTTTTGGTACCCCCCCATGTTGTTAAAAAATGACCACTCCCTTAGTAGTTTTATAGCACTGAGTAGTTTTATAGCACTGAGTCGTTCTGTAGCACTGAGTCGTTCTGTAGCACTGAGTAGTTTGGTAATTCTGAGTAGTTTTGTAGCGCTGAGTAGTTTTGTAGCACTGAGTAGTTTGTAGCACAAAGTAGTTAGGTAATATTGAGTAGTTCTGAAGCACTAAGTAGTTTGGTAATACTGAATAGTTCTGTAGCACAAAGTAGTTTGGTAATATTGAGTAGTTCTGAAGCACTAAGTAGTTTGGTAATACTGAATAGTTCTGTAGCACAAAGTAGTTTGGTAATATTGAGTAGTTCTGAAGCACTAAGTGGTTCTGAAGCACTGAGTAGTTCTGTAGCACTAAGTAGTTTGGTAATTCTGATTAATTCTGAAGCACTAAGTAGTTTGGTTTTGTAGCACTGAGTAGTTCTGTAGCACTGAGTAGTTCTGAAGCCCTGAGCATTTTGCTTGCGCAGTCACATTTGTAAAGTTTCCCTTTGTGCATGTTATCTTTCTGACCTTCTATTTTAATCTACTTGCCCTGAAATAAAACTTTTATTTTTGCAGGTAAGCGAGACGCTGATGGGCGGGAAGAGGAGCATTGTAACGAGATTAAAGAGGAAATTAATCATGAAGAAGTTATCAACACAGCTGACCAGCAGTATAAAACATTTACTGTCAAAGGGGTTATTTATCAAACAAAGTATATGACTGAAGTTAATCATCGATTCCAGCAACAAGGAAGGAAGAAATTAAAGGGAAAACTGACCAAAAGGAACATTTCTGCTTTACCAAAAGAATCAGCAGCACAATACCTTAAACTCCATTTTCCTGCCACAAATGTTATCTGTGCACATGGTATCTCATTTGCAACAGCAGATTCAGCCAGCAGCCATTACAGAAGACTTGGCAAAAATCAGAACTGTTCATTCTATGAAGTAGTTTAATATGCCCTAAAACCATAAAGTACTGGGATAAATCCTGCACTTAATAAGTCCCCCGCTAAGAGTTCAGGATGAAGAGAGCCTGGTTTAGTGAACAAGATAGCACATGCACACACAAGAATGATGTGTCAGTACTGTTGGCACGTGTTGGTGTCATCACAAAATCAGAATTTGAGCCGTAACTCTTTGAACTATGTTAGATTTCCCCTGAAATTACCAGCCTAATTATTTTATATGTGCATTGATCGGCAGTACTATGACTACATGGGTTTATATTACTGCTTAGGTGTATGTATACAAGTAATAACAACTGATTAGTACTGTTACTTGTGTTGTCTTCTGTGTGTCAATTGTTTCATACAAACATTTCTTGTACCAAATTAGAGGGTTCCAATCACTGGTCACTAGGCTGTATGGGATGTGTTACCTGTGTCTCAACTCCCCCTGCACACAACAGACTGATTCAGTAATGTGAGACACGGTGTAAAAGGTTGGGATGTAGCACAGTAGTAGAGCATCTGCTTCAGAGTGTAAGGCCCCAGGTCTGGTTTCCCTAGTGTCCAAAAGGCTTTTCTGAGAAATCATTTCCTTGACAATGGTAAACCAGTACCATTCTCCTTGCAGTAGTCTTGGATTTTGGAATATTTGTTTCATATTTCTATTTATTGATAGAAAACAGCTTTTTTATTGTGTATAAATTATATCACTAATAAATATACTGTAATGTATATGTATAGAGGGTCCTGGGAGTAAGCTGGATGTATTTTTCAACATATCTCATATTGGGAAAAGGTGAACTTCACTTATGTGTATTGTTTAAATCTTGGAAAAGTGTAGTTGGAGTGTGCACTGCACTAAGCTAAAGGGAAATTGACTTTGCGATTGTGTTCTGTGATGGCACTTTTAGAAATAGACTTGTAAAGACTTGTAAATTATGTTAGTCAGGGACACCCATGGTAAACTTTGTCACTGGCAAGTTAAGAACTAGTGACACTGGCTTGCCTTAAATAACAGATGAACCAATGGTCTTTAGAGATTGTGTCTTTAGTTTCTTAAAGATCATGGATACATCTCTGGCTAAATCTAACATAGGATTGTGCATATTGTGGTTTTATATTTCAAGAAAACTGACAGATTGAGCAAAGAGTCAAAAAGAAAGTTGACTAGTATACTGTGAAATGCATGTTTAAAGCATGGCTGTTCAATTTGAGTGACATTCTAGAAAATCTCATTATGTGTACTTGACAATTACTCTATAGTTTTTGAAACAGCATATTTTACTTGTTGCAACAGATATCCAATGTGAGCAGGCAAGCAGAAAGGATAGCCCAAAAGAGGGCCCAGAGGCTATCCTTTATCAGTTATACATAGGCCAATATATGTTTTTTATGCACTGGTTCAGCACAACATTGGTGCATCATGCTGACAGTTTGAGAGGTGACTGGTAAATTGATGTATACATTTTCCCCCATATTGACACTAGTTGCTACATGCACAATTGTGACTCTTCAATAGCTCAATGAATCAACTGGCATGAGTTTGTCACATGGCCAGAGGACTAGCATAGTTCTGATTCTAAGTCACATATATTTTGATCAGGGATCTAATATGGCAGTTCTCATACAGAAAGCTGGCCTCCCATACATTGTAATAATATAATAAACAGTGTTAAACATTGATGATTGGGGTCATACTACATGAACTGCCCACAGACCTGCAGTCTGTATTTTTTATAGATATATAGCGGAAAACAATATATTTGTATACGATGACTTGTAAATAAATAGTTTCTGTATAACATCTTTGACATAGATTCAGAGTTTGTCCTTAGAACCTATAATTATATAGTTTAGCAATACCATATTTTATAATGGTATGAATTCATATTGTTTGCCTAGAATCACACTAGTTTTCTGTAAATTGTTCTGAAGATAAATCTAGACACAGAGGCATTGATGTGTATTTGAATTCTTTAAACTATGCCAGCCACTGTGACCTACATGCTGTTTGCTGTAACTGTTCACAACCTGTATTGGTCTCAATGATACAGGCCTAGTTCAACACAGGTTATTTTTTTCAAATTATATAGATTCTTCATGTATCTGTGTTAAAATAAAACCAAATTTCACATGACTATACATATTAGGTATATTCACCTAAATTTTTCTGTGGCCACTAGATCGATTGAAATTCTGAAGAAAATGACTGTCTACCCCTGTGCTGAAATACAAAATGTAGTTAAATCAGAGCATGGGTGGCAGGGTAGTGATGTACTCTTTAGGTGTTTTATATGGGCTAGTACAGGGGGAGGGGCAGATATGACAGTGTGGGCACAGACTCTGTGTTTGTTACAGACTTTGTGTCAGGCCAAAAGGGCTTAAATTCTTGTGTTACCATTTGCTGCATTTACATGGTGAATTTAACCCTTTAAGGGCAGCATGATGCCTTAATGTACCATATCCATCATGATGCATCAATACAGCACTTGCAAGGGACTCGCTAGTGCAAGTCACTCGCCAGTCCTACATTCAAACATCATGCCAACCCTCTAAGGAAGACACACTCCTGGAGGGTCAGCATGATGCACCAATCTAGCACTGGCAAGTTACTCGCCGGGGCTGCATTGGTGCATTATGACAACGAAGTCATCTTTTTGCGACATCCACCATTAAGGGACAAGTGTTTCACAGAAGAACATAGAATGTAATTGCCAAGCATTATCTACAAACCCATCTACAGCTGCTGTATACTTAATAAACATTTTAACTTGACTTATTTGGTTTGTATCCTTTATGTATTGCATTTATGATATACCCAGCTACTATTAAGTATGTAGCCTTTTCATGGAAATCCCTATATGCATTATAAATCCTATATTGAGGAGTCATTACATTATCAACTTAAAAACCAACTGATATCTAAGTCACCTAAACAATTAACTCATATCATGCCATAGTATGGTTCCTCCCCATTGCCAGAGTCAATTAAGGTACCTCTCTTCAATCACCTTTGCCTGGTGCCAGGGACCTGAAGGGAGTAATAGCATTATTGATATATACACAGATTTGAATCTAGACAATAAGTAACAGCTATCCTATGTTTATCCTTTTCTGCCGAGAATTAAATTGACAGTCAATGCCAAAGAGACAGTCAATCCCATTTGCAAGGACATTTCCAAACACATGGTCAATCCTCAAGCCTTAAATACCAAGGAAGTAGTACATCCCATATACAAGGTCATTCCAAAACACATGGTCCAGCACAATGATATGATCACTCTTGAATTCAAGGTCAATGCCACTGAGATAGTCAATCCCATTTGCAAGGTCACTACCGAACACATGGTCAATGCTCAAGCCTTAGTCAGACTTGAATTCAAGGTCAATGCCAAGAACATAGTCAATTCTATTCCCAAGGTCACTCCAAAATGAATTGTCAGTCACAAAGATTAGGTTAAACTTGAATTCAAGGTCAATGCATAGCAGGCAGTCAATCCCATTTGCAAGGTCACTTCAAAACACAAAGTCAATTCTCAAGCCTAAGTCAATCTTGAATTCAAGGTCAATGCCAAAGAGGTAGTCAGTCCCATTTGCAAGGTCATTCCCAAACACATGGTCCAGCACAATGATATAATCAATCCTGAATTAAAGGTCATTGCCACTGAAAGAGTCAATCCCTTTTGCAAGGTCACTACCAAACACATGGTCAATGCTCAAGCCTTAGGCAAACTTAAATTTTAACATCAATGCCAAGAACATAGTCAATCCCAATCCGAAGGTCACTCCAAAATGAAAAGTAAGTAATAAAGTTTAATTGACCTTGAATTCAAGGTTAATGCCAAAGAGTCACTCCCAAATACATGGTCTGTAACAAAGATTTAGTCAATCTTGAATGAAAGGGCAATGCCATGGAGGTAGTCAATCCAATGGCATTCGCAAGGTCATTCCTAAACACATGGACCAGCAAAAGGATATAATCAATCTTGAATTCAAGGTCAATGCCAAAGAGTTAGTAGATGCCATTCGCAAGGTCACTCCCAAAAACATTGTCAGTTACAAAGATTTAGTCAATCTTGAATTCAAGGTCAATGCTAAGGACACAGTCATTCCCATTTGCAAGGTCATTCCCAAACACATGGTCTAGCATAATGATATAATCAATCTTAAATTTAAGGTCAATGCAAAGATTATAGTTGATCACATTCGCAACGTCACCCGCCAAAAAAAAGTCAGTCACTAAGATTAAGTTTATCTTAAATTCAAGGTCAATGCCAAGGAGATAGTCCATCCCATTTGCAAGGTCATTACCAAACACAGGGTCTAGCCTAATGATATAATCAATCTTGAATTAAAGGTCAATGCCACTGAGATAGTCAATCCCATTGGCAAGGTCACTAAGCAAACACATGGTCAATGCTGAAGCCTTGGACAAACCTTAATTCAATGTCAATTCCAAGAACATAGTCTATCCCATTCCCAAGGTGACTCCAAAATAAATAGTCAGTAACAAAGTTAAGTTGATCTTGAATTCAAGGTCAATGCCAAAAAGTTAGTAGATCCAATTCACAAGGTCACTCCAAAATACATGGTATGTAACAAAGATTTAGTCAATCTTCAATTCAAGGGCAATGCCAAGGAAGCAGTCAATCCAATTTGCAAGGTCATTCCCAAACATATGGACCAGAACCATGATATAATCAATCTTGTATTCAAGGTCAATGTGTGGCAGGTAGACAACACCATTCACAAGGTCAATCCAAAATACATGGTATGAAACAAAGATTTAGTCAATCTTCAATTCAAGGGCAATGCCAAGGGGGCAGTCAATCCCATTTGCAAGGTCATTCCCAAACACATGGTCAAGTACAATGATTTAGTCAATCTTGAATTTAAGGTCAATGGATAGGAGGTAGTTGATCCCATTCGCAAGGTCACTCCAAAATACATGGCCTGTAACAAAGATTTAGTCAATCTTGAATTTAAGGTCAATGCCAAGGAGGTAGTCAATCCCATTCGCAAGGTCACTCCAAAATACATGGTATGTAACAAAGATTTAGTCAATCTTCAATGCAAGGGCAATGCCAAGGAGGCAGTCAATCCAATTTGCAAGGTCATTCCCAAACATATGGTCAAGTACAATGGTTTAGTCAATTTTGAATTTAAGGTCAATGCGTAGGAGGTAGTCGATCCCATTCGCAAGATCACTCCAAAATACATGGTCTGTAACAAAGATTTAGTCAATCTTGAATTCAAGGTCAATGCCAAGGAGGTAGTCAATCCCATTTGCAAGGTCATTCCCAAACATATGGACCAGCACCATGATATAATCAATCCCGATTCAAGGACAATGTGTGGGAGGTAGACAACCCCATTCGCAAGGTCACTCCCAAAAACATGGTCTGTAACAAAGATTTAGTCAATTTTGAATTCAAGGTCAATACCAAGAAGGTAGTCAATCCCATTTGCAAGGTCATTCCAAAACACATGGACCTGCAAAATAATTCAATCAAACTTATATCTAAGGTCAATGCCAAGGAGGTAGTCAATCCCATTTGCAAGGTCATTCCCAAACACATGGTCAAGTACAATGGTTTAGTCAATCTTGAATTTAAGGTCAATGCATAGGAGGTAGTCGATCCCATTCGCAAGATCACTCCAAAATACATGGTCTGTAACAAAGATTAAGTCAATCTTGAATTCAAGGTCAATGCCAAAGGAGGTAGTCAATCCCATTTGCAAGGTCATTCCCAAACACATGGTCCAGTACAATGATTTAGTCAATCTTGAATTAAGGGTCAATGCGTTGGAGGTAGTTGATCCCATTTGCAAGGTCACTCCCAAACTAATGGACCAGCACAATATCTCATATTTGAGGTCAATGCTTAGGAGGTAGTCGATCCCATTTGCAAGGTCACGCCAAAATAAATAGTCAGTAACAAAGTTAAGTTGATCTTGAATTCAAGGTCAATGCCAAAAAGTTAGTCGATCCCATTCGCAAGGTCACTCCAAAATACATGGTATGTAACAAAGATTTAGTCAATCTTCAATTCAAGGGCAATGCCAAGGAGGCAGTCAATCCCATTTGCAAGGTTGTTCCCAAACATATGGTCAAGTACAATGGTTTAGTCAATTTTGAATTTAAGGTCGATGCGTAGGATGTAGTCGATCCCATTCTCAAGGTCACTCCAAAAAACATGGTCTGTAACAAAGATTTAGTCAATGTTAAATTCAAGGTCAATGCCAAGGAGATAGTCAATCCAATTTGCAAGGTCATTCCCAAACATATGGTCAAGTACAATGGTTTAGTCAATTTTGAATTTAAGGTCAATGCGTAGGAGGTAGTCGATCCCATTCACAAGATCACTCCAAAATACATGGTCTGTAACAAAGATTTAGTCAATGTTAAATTCAAGGTCAATGCCAAGGAGGTAGTCAATCCCATTTGCAAGGTTGTTCCCAAACATATGGTCAAGTACAATGGTTTAGTCAATTTTGAATTTAAGGTCAATGCGTAGGAGGTAGTCGATCCCATTCGCAAGATCACTCCAAAATACATGGTCTGTAACAAAGATTTAGTCAATGTTAAATTCAAGGGCAATTTCAAGGGGGCAGTCAATCCCATTTGCAAGGTCATTCCCAAACAGATGGTCAAGTACAATGATTTAGTCAATCTTGAATTTAAGGTCAATGCATAGGAGGTAGTCGATCCCATTCGAAAGGTCACTTCAAAATACATGGTCTGTAACAAAGATTTAGTCAATCTTCAATGCAAGGGCAATGCCAAGGAGGTAGTCAATCCCATTTGCAAGGTTGTTCCCAAACATATGGTCAAGTACAATGGTTTAGTCAATTTTGAATTTAAGGTCAATGCGTAGGAGGTAGTCGATCCCATTCGCAAGATCACTCCAAAATACATGGTCTGTAACAAAGATTTAGTCAATCTTGAATTCAAGGTCAATGCCAAGGAGGTAGTCAATCCCATTTGCAAGGTCATTCCCAAACATATGGACCAGCACCATGATATAATCAATCTTGTATTCAAGGTCAATGTGTGGGAGGTAGACAACCTCATTCGCAAGGTCACTCCAAAATACATGGTCAAGTACAATGGTTTAGTCAATTTTGAATTCAAGGTCAATGCGTAGGAGGTAGTCGATCCAATTCGCAAGGTAACTCCAAAATACATGGTATGTAACGAAGATTTAGTCAATCTTCAATGCAAGGGCAATGCCAAGGAGGTAGTCAATCCAATTTGCAAGGTCATTCCCAAACATATGGTCAAGTACAATGGTTTAGTCAATTTTGAATTTAAGGTCAATGCGTAGGAGGTAGTCGATCCCATTCGCAAGATCACTCCAAAATACATGGTCTGTAACAAAGATTAAGTCAATCTTGAATTCAAGGTCAATGCCAAGGAGGTAGTCAATCCCATTCGCAAGGTCATTCCCAAACACATGGTCCAGTCCAATGATTTAGTCAATGTTGAATTTAAGGTCAATGCGTAGGAGGTAGTCGATCCCATTCGCAAGGTCACTCCCAAACTAATGGACCAGCACAATTTCTCACTTTTGAAGTCAATGCTTAGGAGGTAGTCAATCCCATTTGCAAGGTCAGGCCAAAATAAATAGTCAGTAACAAAGTTCAGTTGATCTTGAATTCAAGGTCAATGCCAAAAAGTTAGTTGATCCCATTCGCAAGGTCACTCCAAAATACATGGTATGTAACAAAGATTTAGTCAATCTTCAATTCAAGGGCAATGCCAGGGAGGCAGTCAATCCCATTTGCAAGGTTGTTCCCAAACACATGGTCAAGTACAATGGTTTAGTCAATTTTGAATTTAAGGTCAATGCGTAGGATGTAGTCGATCCCATTCTCAAGGTCACTCCAAAAAACATGGTCTGTAACAAAGATTTAGTCAATGTTAAATTCAAGGTCAATGCCAAGGAGGTAGTCAATCCCATTTGCAAGGTCATTCCCAAACATATGGACCAGCACCATGATATAATCAATCTTGTATTCAAGGTCAATGTGTGGGAGGTAGACAACCCCATTCGCATGGTCACTCCAAAATACATGGTATGAAACAAAGATTTAGTCAATCTTCAATTCAAGGGCAATTTCAAGGGGGCAGTCAATCCCATTTGCAAGGTCATTCCCAAAAAGATGGTCAAGTACAATGATTTAGTCAATCTTGAATTTAAGGTCAATGCATAGGAGGTAGTCGATCCCATTCGAAAGGTCACTTCAAAATACATGGTCTGTAACAAAGATTTAGTCAATCTTAAATTCAAGGTCAATGCCAAGGAAGCAGTCAATCCCATTTGCAAGGTCATTCCCAAACATATGGTCAAGTACAATGGTTTAGTCAATTTTGAATTTAAGGTCAATGCGTAGGAGGTAGTCGATCCCATTCGCAAGATCACTCCAAAATACATGGTCTGTAACAAAGATTTAGTCAATCTTGAATTCAAGGTCATTGCCAAGGAGGTAGTCAATCCCATTTGCAAGGTCATTCCCAAACATATGGACCAGCACCATGATATAATCAATCTTGTATTCAAGGTCAATGTGTGGGAGGTAGACAACCTCATTCGCAAGGTCACTCCAAAATACATGGTCTGTAACAAAGATTTCGTCAATTTTCAATGCAAGGTCAATACCATGGAGGTAGTCAATCCCATTTGCAAGGTCATTCCCAAACATATGGTCAAGTACAATGGTTTAGTCAATTTTGAAATTAAGGTCAATGCGTAGGAGGTAGTCGATCCCATTCGAAAGGTCACTTCGAAATACATGGTATGTAACAAAGATTTAGTCAATCTTAAATTCAAGGTCAATGCCAAGAAGGTAGTCAATCCCATTTGCAAGGTCATTCCCAAACATATGGACCAGCACCATGATATAATCAATCTTGTATTCAAGGTCAATGTGTGGGATGTAGACGATCCCATTCGCAAGGTCACTCCAAAATACATGGTATGAAACAATGATTTAGTCAATCTTTAATTCAAGGGCAATTTCAAGGGGGCAGTCAGTCCCACTGCAAGGTCATTCCCAAACACATGGTCAAGTACAATGATTTAGTCAATCTTGAATTTAAGGTCAATGCATAGGAGGTAGTCGATCCCATTCGCAAGATCACTCCAAAATACATGGTCTGTAACAAAGATTAAGTCAACCTTGAATTCAAGGTCAATGCCAAGGAGGTAGTCAATCCCATTCGCAAGGTCATTCCCAAACACATTGTACAGTCCAATGATTTAGTCAATGTTCAATTTAAGGTCAATGCGTAGGTGGTAGTCGATCCCATTCGCAAGGTCACTCCCAAACTAATGGACCAGCACAATATCTCATTTTTTAAGTCAATGCTTAGGAGGTAGTCGATCCCATTTGCAAGGTCACGCCAAAATAAATAGTCAGTAACAAAGTTAAGTTGATCTTGAATTCAAGGTCAATGCCATAAAGTTAGTCGATCCCATTCGCAAGGTCACTCCAAAATACATGGTATGTAACAAAGATTTAGTCAATCTTCAATTCAAGGGCAATGCCAAGGAGGCAGTCAATCCCAATTGCAAGGTCGTTACCAAACATATGGTCAAGTACAATGGTTTAGTCAATTTTGAATTTAAGGTCAATGCGTAGGAGGTAGTCGATCCCATTCGCAAGGTCACTCCAAAAAACATGGTCTGTAACAAAGATTTAGTCAATGTTAAATTCAAGGTCAATGCCAAGGAGGTAGTCAATCCCATTTGCAAGGTCATTCCCAAACATATGGACCAGCACCATGATATAATCAATCTTGTATTCAAGGTCAATGTGTGGGAGGTAGACAACCTCATTCGCAAGGTCACTCCAAAATACATGGTCAAGTACAATGGTTTAGTCAATTTTGAATTTAAGGTCAATGCGTAGGAGGTAGTCGATCCAATTCGCAAGGTAACTCCAAAATACATGGTATGTAACAAAGATTTAGTCAATCTTCAATGCAAGGGCAATGCCAAGGAGGTAGTCAATCCAATTTGCAAGGTCATTCCCAAACATATGGTCAAGTACAATGGTTTAGTCAATCTTGAATTCAAGGTCAATGCCAAGGAGGTAATCAATCCCATTTGCAAGGTCATTCCAAAACATATGGACCAGCACCATGATATAATCAATCTTGTATTCAAGGTCAATGTGTAGGAGGTAGACAACCCCATTCGCAAGGTCACTCCCAAAAACATGGTCTGTAACAAAGATTTTGTCAATTTTGAATTCAAGGTCAATACCATGGAGGTAGTCAATCCCATATGCAAGGTCATTCCCAAACTCATGGACCTGCAAAATGATGTAATCAAACTTATATTTAAGGTCAATGCCAAGGAGGTAGTCAATCCCATTTGCAAGGTCATTCCCAAACACATGGTCAAGTACAATGGTTTAGTCAATCTTGAATTTAAGTTCAATGCATAGGAGGTAGTCGATCCCATTCGCAAGATCACTCCAAAATACATGGTCTGTAACAAAGATTAAGTCAATCTTGAATTCAAGGTCAATGCCAAGGAGGTAGTCAATCCCATTCACAAAGTCATTCCCAAACAAATGGTACAGTCCAATGATTTAGTCAATCTTGAATTTAAGGTCAATGCGTAGGAGGTAGTCTATCCCATTCGCAAGGTCACTCCCAAACTAATGGACCAGCACAATATCTCATATTTGAAGTCAATGCTTAGGAGGTAGTCGATCCCATTTGCAAGGTCACGCCAAAATAAATAGTCAGTAACAAAGTTGATCTTGAATTCAAGGTCAATGCCAAAAAGTTAGTCGATCCCATTCGCAAGATCACTCAAAAATACATGGTCTGTAACAAAGATTAAGTCAATCTTGAATTCAAGGTCAATGCCAAGGAGGTAGTCAATCCCATTCGCAAGGTCATTCCCAAACACATGGTACAGTCCAATGATTTAGTCAATGTTGAATTTAAGGTCAATGCGAAGGAGGTAGTCGATCCCATTCGCAAGGTCATTCCCAAACTAATGGACCAGCACAATATCTCATATTTGAGGTCAATGCTTAGGAGGTAGTCGATCCCATTTGCAAGGTCACGCCAAAATAAATAGTCAGTAACAAAGTTAAGTTGATCTTGAATTCAAGGTCAATGCCAAAAAGTTAGTCGATCCCATTCGCAAGGTCACTCCAAAATACATGGTATGTAACAAAGATTTAGTCAATCTTCAATTCAAGGGCAATGCCAAGGAGGCAGTCAATCCAATTTGCAAGGTCGTTCCCAAACATATGGTCAAGTACAATGGTTTAGTCAATTTTTAATTTAAGGTCAATGCGTAGGAAGTAGTCGATCCCATTCGCAAGGTCACTCCAAAATACATGGTCTGTAACAAAGATTGAGTCAATCTTAAATTCAAGGTCAATGCCAAGAAGGTAGTCAATCCCATTTGCAAGGTCATTCCCAAACATATGGACCAGCACCATGATATAATCAATCTTGTATTCAAGGTCAATGTGTGGGAGGTAGACAACCCCATTCGCATGGTCACTCCAAAATACATGAGTAGTATAGTATGTATCGGAACGGGACTATAGTTAAGTACTGTTTATTACTCAATCGACATGCAGCCAATCAGAGGCCTCCATTTGGTCACGTGACCCGTTGCCATGGTAACGTGACCTACTTAGGGCTCTCAGCCAATCAGAAGCCAGCATTCTGGGTGACCTACTGACCTACTTAGAAGCTCTCAGCCAATGAGAGGCTGGCATTCTGGTAACTATGGTAACGTGACCTACTTACGTCACGTGACCTACTTAGGCTCAGCCAATCAGAAGCCGGCATTCTGGTAACTAGGGTAACGTGACCTACTTAGGGTTTGTTTGTAAACAACACCACGTGGCTCTCTTGTTTGTAAACAACACCACGTGACACGTGCCTGTTTGTAAACAAACAACGTATATATAGAAAAAAACACAACAAGTTCCATCTTATGTTAAAATTATATTTTCGAATAAAAAAGCACATCTGTAACAGCGTCTATGTGTAACTACGCGCGTTCTCATTCAAACACTATAACACTATCATACCGTAGCAGCAGCAGGTAGGACCGGAAGAAAAGCAAGCGCACGAGCAGAAGCGACGACACCATTTGCACCATCCGGCCGTCGCGTTGGTAGCCCTACTACCCGTCGCGCGTTCCACTGGAGCGGCTTTAAGAGTGACAAATGACGATTCTTTGTCGACGCGACTGCTAACATCAGCATCGGCAGCAGCATCGGCAGCATCGGCAGCAGCATCGGCAGCAGCGGCAGCAGCCTCGGCAGCAGCGGTAGCAGCAGTAGCAGCAGCGGCAGCAGCAGTAGCGTGAGCATTAGCAACAACAGCAGCAGCGACAGTAGCAAGGGCGGCAGAGCGGGCACTAGTAGCGTTATCAGCGGCGTCATCGGCAGCCGCAACAGCATCAGCAGCAGCAGCGTCGGCATCGGTGGCATGAGTAGCTGCATCGGCGGCAGCAACAGCAGCAGTCACAGCCGCAGCGGCAACAACAACAACGTCATCACGACCCGCGTCACTAACAGCCGCAGTAAATGCAGCAGTAGCACGCTGAGCAGCACTAGCAGCAGCAGTAGCAGAGGCTACAGCATCAGCTTCACATTCGCGCGCCGCTTCGTCATTCCGCTTCATGTCACGGTAGCAACTTTCCATCACGAGGATCTGCAAATTGAGGCGCGGTGCTGGTGGTGGTGGTAGTAGTAGTAGTAGTAGTAGTAGTAGTAGTAGTAGTAGCGTGAACGATGATGACGATGCTGAATGTGGTTTCACTCCCCTTATATACCCTTACGCCCCGCCTTTTTTCAAGCCACCGGCCAGCTGCCCCTTCACGGCAGGTCTTTAGATCAGCCTTAAGTCGCTTACTACGTGGCTCATCATCCCTCTAATCGCATTTTCCAGCCGCCAGCCGGCTGTCTGCTGATGACAGGCGAGGGTGATTTGTTTTTTTCTTTAGATATAAGCCGCTTACCACACGCGCACCCTCTAGTCACAGACAGAGTGACAGAAAGGGAGGGGGTCGCTTTGTTCACGCTACCTGTAGTTGTTTTTCTATACACACGCTGAGCCCATGACCCGTTAATCCTTTATACAGGTAACACGCGTTCAACTAATTACCCTATTGTATGACAGTCGGTACACGGATTTAATTTTAAACCGCCTTCCCATCTGGGATCCATGTCTGGCGGGGTGGAAGGATCCAGCTGAAAAGTGTGATTAGGGCTTTTGTTTCTCTTATGCTAGCAGCAGGTCAGCATGCGACAGCTGAAAATGTCAGACTCGCCGCTCCTATAAAAGACTGAGATGCGTCTCTCTTTCCACACACCCTTCTACCATCGCTGCCGACACCGCCACCGCCGGCCAGCCGACCGCCGCCACCGCCTGCAGTCACCGCCATCACGCCAGCAGGGAATTTCGAGCTGAGTCTGCTTATTGCTTATTTTTTTTCTTTGAGCTTTTTGTTTTCTTAAATTTGTATTTTCACTCAGTCTTTTTTGTTTCGGAGGAAAGAAATATGGCGCTGCAGAGGGCGCGAGTTTCTAAAAGACGGTCGCGCGAACAAAGCGCTCTCCTCAACTGCCCGGCTATTTTTTTATCTCAAAGGAGAGAGCGTCACGTAGTTGAGGTTCACGCTTCTCTTGAGGCGTACCGAATTCTCGAGAAATGCAAAGCTGAGCGCCATCGTCGTTATACAAGAGCGGAAAAGGAAAACGTAGCGACATGGCCGAGAGCCGTCTTCTCAGAACAGCATTTACTCTACTATTGCATAACAGCTGCTCTCAGCGCCCCCACTCGTTGGGCGTTTCATGAAAAGAAAGAGCGCCGCTACTCTCCTCACCCTGCCTCCTCTTATAAAGTGAGAATAAGTGCTATGAAACGATTCGACAAGCCGATCGGTTTCTTGGGAGCGACTGCAGCTCCCACTCGGTGGGCGCGCGTTGTGGCCGACGTGAACACGGTCTCTAAACGTTTCGACGTCGTCACTTGTTATCCCGCATATTGCAACGCAGCCGAATTGAAGAAGATAGGGACGCACTATTTTAAACCATACGCTCCAATATGTATTTGTCACCGCCGCGCTCACACGCCTTATTGCTTTTTCGAGACGATCGTGTCACAACACAGAAATAGAAAAAAAAACGGCAAAGCGACGAGCTTTGCCTAAATGATCAAAAAAAAAAAAAAAAAAAAAAAAAACTAATCTCCTCCTCCTCCTCCTCCTCCTCCTCCTCCTCCTCCTCCTCCTCCTCCTCTTCTTCTTTTTTTAAAAAAAAATAAATATTTGTATCAGACTCCTCTGGAGTCTGATACAAACATTTATGACTATTGAGTGAAAATAGAATTTTATCGCAAAAAAAAGTCACTTCTGCCGCCGCTACTGTGACACCGGCCGGAATCAATAAAAAGGTCGGCGGACTTTTCTCCACAACCATTCACCACCGACCGTTCGAGTGAGAAACACAGCAGACAGTCAGACACACAACCGCTCTCTGACGCGTCCTGAAAAAAAAACAAAAAAAAATGTCCAGTAGTAAAAGCAAACTCTTCACAGAAATTCATTTCGACGCTCGACTACAAGGACCCTTTAGTTGTATCATTAGCGGTCCGTCGGGTTGTGGAAAATCGCGCTTGGTGGATCAATTTCTGAGCGACGTGAACAATTTGGTCACGCCGCCGGTGGAAAAGACTTTTTACCATTACGGCGAGTGGCAACCTCTGTTTGAAAAAATGGCAAATCGGTACGGTGTGGAATTCAGAGAAGGTCTTCCTAGCAAAGAGTCTATAGCGGGAGACGTGGAAGTAGCAGAAGACGCTGTACGACCCCACACTCTACTGATATTGGACGATCTGATGAGCAGTTCCAATCAGCAAGTGGTAGCCGACATCTTTACTAAATACTCGCATCACTGGAACGTGAGCGTCATATACATCACTCAGAACCTCTTCCAGAAATCACCCGACTTTCGAACTATGAGTCTGAACGCTCACTACATGATCGTTTTCAAGAACCCGCGCGACATGGGGCAAATAGCTAGTCTGTCTCGCCAGGTGTTTCCGTCCAACGCGGCGGCCCTCTCTAGTATATTTACCCATGAACTCAAGCGACCTCACTCATACCTCCTCCTGGACTTCAAGCAGTCAACACCTGACGATCTGAGAATACGCTCCTCTTTGACGGCCATACACTCTCAGCTAGTGTTCGTACCGCTAGACAAAAAAAAGAACAACAGAAAGCAGTAGCAAAAAAAAATGTCTTCTCATCTACTCGAAAGACACTTTGGTACTCTCAAGCACTTAGCTAAGTGCTCGCCAAAGGACTGCTCGCATCTAATAGACTCTGGAAGCGACGAGCTGATCGCAGCGTTGAGTGAGATCTGTCACAATTTACTGGTAGGGAACATCCCGCTCAGCGACAAACAACTGGACAAGCTTCGAGAATCGGCTGACGTGTTGAGGGAGGTCGGCAAAAAATCTACGCCCATCAAAAAAAAGAGACGCGTCTTGGTACAAGAGGGAGGTTTCCTCATTCCGGCTCTCATAGGGATGGCCTTACCGCTTATAAAGAGCATTCTCCGTATATGAGACACGTCATTCGACACCTACTCGCCGACAGCACCACCACCACCACCACCACCACCACTACCGCCACCACCAGCGTCATTGCCACCGGCGTCCCCATGACGGACTCAGAGCAGCAACAACACTACAAACGTTTAGCGCTCGTGGATCCTGAGACGCTCTACAAATCATCACGAGCAGGTCTACTTCATCATGTGCCCGCTGCTGCTGCTACTACTAGCGCTGCTACTACTGCAGTCGCTGCTGCTAGTACTTCTACTGCTCCAAACCTTCCTCCTCTTCCTGATGAGCGCACTGAAAAGAACGAGAGTTCCGCTCCTGCCACCGCCGCCCGCCTACCCGCCGACATGGCCTATTACCACAAGCAGGCAGAGCAGTCCCTTCATCCCGACGCGGCCTTGCACCAGGTGCTACAGTTTATCTACAGGGACTTGGATTTAGTGTTGAACGACCCCACTTTGGAATCACGCGAGAAAATGTTGAAATACCGAAGGTTGTTGAATAGATTGCAATTTTTTCTCGCGAATCCCCACAACAGCAACATCTCTTCGTCCTACTCTTCTTCGCCCCCGGCTCACCTCCGTCAGTCTGCTGAAGAGGCCAGCGCGTCCCTACTCGAGCGGTTGGCGAACCAAGTTCCCAAGAGGAGTCGCCGCCGGACCGTGGAGCTGTACAAACAATTGGAGAAATCCGGAGTGATCAAGTGGAACGAGGACGGGGCGGTGCGCGAGATGTCGGGTCGGAGAATACCACCTGAGCATCGCATCAACATAGTGGACTTACTGAACGACGCCGCCAGGTTCAGGAAGACGGCGCCCAGACCGGCGGGCTACTCGCCGTTCACGAAAGCGCTGCGCGAAGCGGTTCCCACCACAGACGCCTTGATCGGAAACCATCTGTATAAAGCGAGCGGACCTGGCCAAAGTTTGGACACACGGCTTGCTGACAGAGGTCGGAAACGACCGAGCTTCGAATCGGAAGAAGGAGAAGCAGCAGCAGCAGCAGCAGCAGTAGCAGCAGCAGACTCTTCTCTGCAGGTGGTGGACGATCAATCCTCTGACGACGAGGAGGACGACCGTGAACTTTTCCAAACTCCGACTTCCTATAGGAGCGCGCCGCGTAGTAAGAAAAGGAAAGCGCGCAACCGCCTAGCGGCGAGCTCGTCTTTCACGCCCTCAAGAGACCCGCGATGGGCAAACCAGTGAAGAGACTGACCAAGAAGGAAAAAGAAAAGAAGCGCGTAGTAGCTAGATATACCGACGTCAAAGCGCCCTCCAGTTTCACTAGCGTGACTAAACTCCAGAAACAGCATTTTCGCCACCTGAACCCGGCCGTCATCCGAGATGCTTTAGTGTCGCTGGACGCCTACACTAAACATAAACCCATTCGGAGAAAATTCGCAAGGAACAAGACTATAACCGGCGCAATCGATCAGCAGTGGCAGATAGATCTGATGGACATGCAAGCTTTGGCGTCTCACAACGACCGCTTCCGGTACGTGGTGACGGCGATCGACGTTTTCTCTAGGTACGCGTGGGCCGTTCCCATTAAATCCAAGAGCGGCGCTGATGTCACCGAGGCCTTCCGAGAGATGACAGGCCCTGGCGAGAGACGACCGCGCACTGTTCAGACAGACAAGGGGAAAGAGTTTTTGAACAAGATCTTTCAAGATCACTTGAAGAGCGAGGGCATAGAGTTCTTCACTGGCGAGAACGACGACATCAAAGCTAGTCTAGTGGAGCGCTTGAACCGCAGTCTGAAGGAGAAGCTGTGGCGTTATTTCACACACAAGCGCACGTATCGCTACGTAGACGTGCTGCACCATGTAGTGTCTTCTTACAATCGCACTCACCACAAGACGTTGAAAATGGCGCCGGCTCAAGTCAGCTCGGAAAACAGCGAAACAGTTTTCTACCGACAAGATCTCCCAACTAACAAACAAATCGACGAAATATGGAAAAAGAAGAAAAAAACAAAGACGTCCGCCGTCGACGTCATCGCTCCGGGTGACAGAGTGAGGATGTTGAGAACTAAAGGCGCCTTCGACAAAGGGTACGAGGGAAACTGGCGCGAGGAAGTGGTCGACGTTGCTAAGACGTTGGGAAGCAGAGGGTTCGAGCTGAAAGACGACAAGGGCGAGGAGATAAAAGGCGTCTTCTACCCGGAAGAGGTTCAGAAGGTGTACAAGAGTCGTTACGACAACAACTACCTGATAGACGAGGTGTTGCGCCGCAAGACCGTCGACGGTAAAGAGTTAGCTTTCGTACGTTGGTTAGGTTACGACGACAAGTTCAACGAGTGGATCCCCGTCAAAAAAATAACGTAACAAAATGAACATCACTCTACCTAGCAACAGCTCTATGGAGTATTATCCTGACAACAGCTTGACGTCTTTCCGAACTCACTTCGACTCGCCGCTCCTTCTGCCCGAAGCGTACGAAGCGGCTCTGACTGAGATCATCCTCCCTACAGAATGGACTAACGTGCACGACGACGACTTGATCATCGTTGTTCCTCTGCGCACCAAAGGTTCGCTAGAGGAGGCGATCCAGGTTTTAAAAGAAACTAATTTCTCCGAAGGAAAAAAACCACAGGTAGACTGGAAGAGAATGAAAAACGCGAACGGTCTGAGCAAGCTAACGTTCAGCTCAAAATTCCCGCTGAACTGGAAGGAAGCGAGCTATGTAACGGTGGAAGAGATATCAGACACGTCGGAAGAGCAGCAATTGAAACCGGAAACAAAAAGGTTCAAGAGAGAGGTCGACTTGAGACAGACGAATGCCGTATACAAGCAGTTCTTGTCCCCGGCGGTGAAGAAGAAGACGATCAGCCATCAAGCAAGACAGATGATCGAAAAGATGGAGAAGGACATGGGAGTGCGCAGTTTCATGCCAAACATATTCGAGATACCTCCTATTTTCACCGGAAGCAACCACACCCTAATCGAGCGCTTGAGTGAGACGTTGCGAGATGACAGACTAGAGGGCGACAGCTTCTTGCTCAAACCGATGCGGATCTTATCGTACGACGCCAAGACGAAACGCGTCACCATCAAACCGCCGAGACACTGTGCTGTCCTGCTGAGTCAGCATCTCGCATGCGTTCTAGGCTTCGGAGAGAAGACGTGTTTCGCGTCGCCGACTACCGGCGCCTACTCGATGGATGTTTACGGGGACGTGCACTCTGTGTACATATACACCGACATGATCCAGGAGAGACGTGTGGGCGACATGCAAGTGCCGCTGTTGCGCTGCGTGGCGGTGGACAGAGGCGGAAAGCGTCGAGGTGGCGTGCAAGCTATCAGTTTTCCCCATTTGGATTATTTCCCCTTGAAATCCAAGAGGTTTACCGAGGTCGGCATCTATTTAAGAGACCGATCCGGTCATTCCATCCCATTCGGTAGAGGCGAGGTGACCGCGACACTTCATCTGAGACCTATTGAGCGCTGAAAGAGAAGAAAATGATGCGTCAACGCGTTCCGTACTTTCCACCCAGGCGCACCGTCGGCAGAGGGTACAGCGATTACTACAACGCGCAGCTGGGCAACGGCGTCAACGTGTACAGCGGGCGCTCTTTCCAGAGCGGGCACGGTTTAGGCGGCGCTCTGTTAGGTCTGATGCGCTCGGCTACCCCGCTATTGAAGTCGGTGGGAAAAACGCTGCTCCGCGCCGGTGTGGGCGTAGCTAAAGATGTGCTGGCGGGTCGGACTTTAAAGAGCAGC
The DNA here is from genome assembly GCA_947462335.1 of Harmothoe impar. Classification (NCBI taxonomy): domain Eukaryota; kingdom Metazoa; phylum Annelida; class Polychaeta; order Phyllodocida; family Polynoidae; genus Harmothoe; species Harmothoe impar. The sequence continues at coordinate 3,551,244 of OX381706.1, forward strand.
GTGAAAGACCGAGGCGCAGGCGCTCTGAAGAGACTGGCGAGTACGGCGTTCTCGGGAGGAAAGACGCCTGTCGCGTCTAAGAAAGGGTCGAAACGTCGTCGTGGGCATTCCCCTCAGACGGGCGGTGGCTCTTGCAAGAGACGTAGAGGGGATGTATTCGACCGGTAAGCGCCTAGGCGTTCAGGTATAAATAAAAAGACTGGAGGCGGTCGGCGTCAGTCTGTCGGCCGCATGAAGAGAGAACACAATGGCTTACGTACACGAGAGCAGTAACGAGTGCGCGCTCTCTGAGCTCGACCTGCACACCGTAGCGCCGACTCAGACTACTATCTTAAAGTCGTCTTTCCTGGGGATAGAAACAAAAAACTCTTTAGAGGATGGAGGTAACATAAATTTCACCATCAACAAGTCGCAAGAGTACACAGACCTGAACGAGAATTACCTTCATCTGGAATGTCAAGTGCTAAAGGACGGAGCGGCGATCGAGGACACCGACGCGGTAGCTCCGGTGAACAACTTGGCTCACTCGCTCTTCAAAGACGTCCAAGTCTCCATCGGCGGTTTCAAAGTGTCTGGCAACACCGAGACCTACCCTTACCGAGCTTACTTGGAAGGGTTACTCAACTACAACAAAGACGTGAAGGACGGCGTCATGAGCGCCCAGGGGTGGCATGAAGATACGCCCGGTCAGTTTGACACGTTGACTGACGCGAATGCGGGGTACAAAGCGCGCAAGAAGCTAATCTCCAACAAGCGCTTTTCGCTGATGGCGCGACTGCACTTTGACCTGGCTCATCAACCGAAGCTCATCGTTGGAGAGACAGAAATCAATCTCACTCTGAAACAAGCGGCGCCCTCTTTCTATCTGATGTGCGCCGCTGACGGAGGCTACAGCTTGAAGATCTACAAAGCAAAGCTCTACGTGCGACGCGTGCTGGTGGCGGACGCTGTAGCGGAAACGCACGAGAGAGCGGTGATAGAACACGGGCCCTTCGACTACCCGGTGAACAGAGTGGAGGTGACGACCTACGCCATCCCTCAAGGTAACAGAGATCACAGCTACACGCACTCCAACACAGGCCAGCTTCCCAAGTCGATGATGATTTGCTTCCTTGACCACGACGCCTTCAACGGTAGCTACACCAAGAACCCGTTCGAGATGAAGCATTACGACATCAGCTCGCTTCAAGTGATAGTGAACGATCAGAAAGTGCCGAACGACGCCTACGTGCCCGACTTTAAGACCAAAGCGGCCGTGAGAGAGTACTTGGCGCTACACACGGAAACGGGGATGTACGAGGGCGCGCGCTCCTGCGGTATTTCATACGAACAATTCCTGAACGGTTACACGGTGTTCCCCCTCGACTTAACCCCAGACAGATCGCACGACGGGTGTCGCGTGAACCTTATAAGAGCGGGTCAGCTGAGGGTGGAAGTCAGTTTCCGCTCGGCGCTACAAGCGACAACAACGGTGCTACTCTACTTGGTGTACGACAACGTCGTCGAGCTGACCCGAGATCGACACCCCGTCACCGACTACCACATGAACTGAAGACAAGACGGCGGTACTTGGCGTATCGTATGAACACGCTTGAAATAAGCAGAGTGTTGAAGGAAAACGTTCACACAAAACATCGTTTCCTGGGCGTTTTCTCTTGTGACACTATTCCGAAGCACCCTATCAAAGACACTTGTTTCGTGAGCAACACAGATCCGCAACATTTACCAGGTCAGCATTGGGTGGCGTTTTACGTGTCGAGCACGGGTGAAGTGTACTACTTTGATTCCTTCGGCTTACCGCCGCTGAGTGCGGAGTTCTTGTCTTTCGTGGAACGCTCTGCTCCGTTCAAGTGGCAAAGAAACCGCATTCAACTACAAGACACTTCTGCTGACACCTGTGGACCTCATTGCGTTCATTTCCTAATTGAAGCATGTCGAACAAGAAACCCCAAGAAGTGCGTCATGCGCATGAGCAAAATCCCAAAGCTGAGCGACCGGGTCGTGAGTCAGAAGCTATCGATGATGCTGTTGTGACGAGTTGTTGCGATGGCGGCCGTTTCATGGAGGCAAAGATTCTCTGCCTTGCCGAAATGGTGTTGGATTTATCCAAAGTCGTGCAATGTCTATTGGAGAAAAGTCGTCCGGGGTGTGGTGGTGCGAGTGACGGCGGCGTGAGACTTTGCGGCCTGTTGAGTTGCTGCAAATCGAAGAAGCAAGCTAAAAAAGCATAAACTTGTGTGTTTTTTCTGATTGAAAATGAAAAAATAAAGAATAAAATGAAAAGAAAAGAAATTATCTTGTTGTGTTTTTATTTCTATATATAAGTTACATAACTTTTTTTTGTTTGTTTGTTTACAAACAGTCACGTGTCACGTGGTGTTGTTTACAAACAAGAAAGCCACGTGGTGTTGTTTACAAACAAACCCTAAGTAGGTCACGTTACCCTAGTTACCAGAATGCCGGCTTCTGATTGGCTGAGCCTAAGTAGGTCACGTGACGTAAGTAGGTCACGTTACCATGGTTACCAGAATGCCGGCCTCTGATTGGCTGAGAGCTTCTAAGTAGGTCAGTAGGTCACCCAGAATGCTGGCTTCTGATTGGCTGAGAGCCCTAAGTAGGTCACGTTACCATGGCAACGGGTCACGTGACCAAATGGAGGCCTCTGATTGGCTGCATGTCGATTGAGTAATAAACAGTACTTAACTATAGTCCCGTTCCGATACATACTAGACTACTTACATGGTATGAAACAAAGATTTAGTCAATCTTCAATTCAAGGGCAATTTCAAGGGGGCAGTCAATCCCATTTGCAAGGTCATTCCCAGCACATGGTCAAGTACAATGATTAAGTCAATCTTGAATTTAAGGTCAATGCATAGGAGGTAGTCGATCCAATTCGCAAGATCACTCCAAAATACATGGTCTGTAACAAAGATTAAGTCAATCTTGAATTCAAGGTCAATGCCAAGGAGGTAGTCAATCCCATTCGCAAGGTCATTCCCAAACACATGGTCCAGTCCATTGATTTAGTCAATGTTGAATTTAAGGTCAATGCGTAGGAGGTAGTCGATCCCATTCGCAAGGTCACTCCCAAACTAATGGACCAGCACAATATCTCAAGGTCATTCCCAAACACATGGTCCAGTCCATTGATTTAGTCAATGTTGAATTTAAGGTCAATGCGTAGGAGGTAGTCAATCCCATTTGCAAGATCATTCCCAAACACATGGTCAAGTACAATGGTTTAGTCAATCTTAAATTTAAGGTCAATGCATAGGAGGTAGTCGATCTCATTCGCAAGATCACTCCAAAATACATGGTCTGTAACAAAGATTAAGTCAATCTTGAATTCAAGGTCAATGCCAAAGGAGGTAGTCAATCCCATTTGCAAGGTCATTCCCAAACATATGGTCAAGTACAATGGTTTAGTCAATTTTGAATTTAAGGTCAATGCGTAGGAGGTAGTCGATCCCATTCGAAAGGTCACTTCAAAATACATGGTCTGTAACAAAGATTTAGTCAATCTTAAATTCAAGGTCAATGCCAAGAAGGTAGTCAATCCAATTTGCAAGGTCATTCCCAAACATATGGACCAGCACCATGATATAATCAATCTTGTATTCAAGGTCAATGTGTGGGAGGTAGACGATCCCATTCGCAAGGTCACTCCAAAATACATGGTATGAAACAAAGATTTAGTCAATCTTCAATGCAAGGGCAATGCCAATGAGGCAGTCAATCCAATTTGCAAGGTCATTCCCAAACATCTGGTCAAGTACAATGGTTTAGTCAATTTTGAATTTAAGGTCAATGCGTAGGAGGTAGTCAATCCCATTCGCAAGGTCATTCCCAAACACATGGTACAGTCCAATGATTTAGACAATGTTGAATTTAAGGTCAATGCGTAGGAGGTAGTCGATCCCATTCGCAAGGTCACTCCCAAACTAATGGACCAGCACAATATCTCATATTTGAAGTCAATGCTTAGGAGGTAGTCGATCCCATTTGCAAGGTCACGCCAAAATAAATAGTCAGTAACAAAGTTAAGTTGATCTTGAATTCAAGGTCAATGCCAAAAAGTTAGTCGATCCCATTCGCAAGGTCACTCCAAAATACATGGTATGTAACAAAGATTTAGTCAATCTTCAATTCAAGGGCAATGCCAAGGAGGCAGTCAATCCCATTTGCAAGGTCGTTCCCAAACATATGGTCAAGTACAATGGTTTAGTCAATTTTGACTTTAAGGTCAATGCGTAGGAGGTAGTCGATCCCATTCGCAAGATCACTCCAAAATACATGGTCTGTAACAAAGATTAAGTCAATCTTGAATTCAAGGTCAATGCCAAGGAGGTAGTCAATCCCATTTGCAAGGTCATTCCCAAACATATGGACCAGCACCATGATATAATCAATCTTGTATTCAAGGTCAATGTGTGGGAGGTAGACAACCTCATTCGCAAGGTCACTCCAAAATACATGGTATGTAACAAAGATTTAGTCAATCTTCAATGCAAGGGCAATGCCAAGGAGGCAGTCAATCCAATTTGCAAGGTCATTCCCAAACACATGGTCAAGTACAATGGTTTAGTCAATTTTGAATTTAAGGTCAATGCGTAGGAGGTAGTCGATCCCATTCGAAAGGTCACTTCAAAATACATGGTCTGTAACAAAGATTTAGTCAATCTTAAATTCAAGGTCAATGCCAAGGAGGCAGTCAATCCCATTTGCAAGGTCGTTCCCAAACATATGGTCAAGTACAATGGTTTAGTCAATTTTGAATTTAAGGTCAATGCGTAGGATGTAGTCGATCCCATTCGCAAGGTCACTCCAAAATACATGGTCTGTAACAAAGATTGAGTCAATCTTAAATTCAAGGTCAATGCCAAGGAGGTAGTCAATCCCATTTGCAAGGTCATTCCCAAACATATGGACCAGCACCATGATATAATCAATCTTGTATTCAAGGTCAATGTGTGGAAGGTAGACAACCCCATTCGCATGGTCACTCCAGAATATATGGTATGAAACAAAGATTTAGTCAATCTTCAATTCAAGGGCAATTTCAAGGGGGCAGTCAATCCCATTTGCAAGGTCATTCCCAAACACATGGTCAAGTACAATGATTTAGTCAATCTTGAATTTAAGGTCAATGCATAGGAGGTAGTCGATCCCATTCGCAAGATCACTCCAAAATACATGGTCTGTAACAAAGATTTAGTTAATCTTGAATTCAAGGTCAATGCCAAGGAGGTAGTCAATCCCATTTGCAAGGTCATTCCCAAACATATGGACCAGCACCATGATATAATCAGTCTTGTAATCAAGGTCAATGTGTGGGAGGTAGACAACCTCATTCGCAAGGTCACTCCAAAATACATGGTATGTAACAAAGATTTAGTCAATCTTCAATGCAAGGGCAATGCCAAGTAGGCAGTCAATCCAATTTGCAAGGTCATTCCCAAACATATGGTCAAGTACAATGGTTTAGTCAATTTTGAATTTAAGGTCAATGCGTAGGAGGTAGTCGATCCCATTCGCAAGATCACTCCAAAATACAGGGTCTGTAACAAAGATTTAGTCAATCTTGAATTCAAGGTCAATGCCAAGGAGGTAGTCAATCCCATTTGCAAGGTCATTCCCAAACATATGGACCAGCACCATGATATAATCAATCTTGTATTCAAGGTCAATGTGTGGGAGGTAGACTACCTCATTCGCAAGGTCACTCCAAAATACATGGTCTGTAACAAAGATTTCGTCAATTTTCAATGCAAGGTCAATACCATGGAGGTAGTCAATCCCATTTGCAAGGTCATTCCCAAACATATGGTCAAGTACAATGGTTTAGTCAATTTTGAATTTAAGGTCAATGCGTAGGAGGTAGTCGATCCCATTCGAAAGGTCACTTCAAAATACATGGTCTGTAACAAAGATTTAGTCAATCTTAAATTCAAGGTTAATGCCAAGAAGGTAGTCAATCCCATTTGCAAGGTCATTCCCAAACATATGGACCAGCACCATGATATAATCAATCTTGTATTCAAGGTCAATGTGTGGGAGGTAGACGATCCCATTCGCAAGGTCACTCCAAAATACATGGTATGAAACAAAGATTTAGTCAATCTTCAATGCAAGGGCAATGCCAATGAGGCAGTCAATCCAATTTGCAAGGTCATTCCCAAACATCTGGTCAAGTACAATGGTTTAGTCAATTTTGAATTTAAGGTCAATGCGTAGGAGGTAGTTGATCCCATTCGCAAGATCACTCCAAAATACATGGTCTGTAACAATGATTTAGTCAATCTTTAATTCAAGGGCAATTTTAAGGGGGCAGTCAGTCCCACTGCAAGGTCATTCCCAAACACATGGTCAAGTACAATGATTTAGTCAATCTTGAATTTAAGGTCAATGCATAGGAGGTAGTCAATCCCATTCGCAAGATCACTCCAAAATACATGGTCTGTAACAAAGATTAAGTCAATCATGAATTCAAGGTCAATGCCAAGGAGGTAGTCAATCCTATTCGCAAGGTCATTCCCAAACACATGGTCCAGTCCAATGATTTAGTCAATGTTGAATTTAAGGTCAATGCGTAGGAGGTAGTCGATCCCATTCGCAAGGTCACTCCCAAACTAATGGACCGGCACAATATCTCATTTTTGAAGTCAATGCTTAGGAGGTAGTCGATCCCATTTGCAAGGTCACACCAAAATAAATAGTCAGTAACAAAGTTAAGTTGATCTTGAATTCAAGGTCAATGCCAAAAAGTTAGTCGATCCCATTCGCAAGGTCACTCCAAAATACATGGTATGTAACGAAGATTTAGTCAATCTTCAATGCAAGGGCAATGCCAAGGAGGCAGTCAATCCAATTTGCAAGGTCATTCCCAAACATATGGTCAAGTACAATGGTTTAGTCAATTTTGAATTTAAGGTCAATGCGTAGGAGGTAGTCGATCCCATTCGCAAGATCACTCCAAAATACATGGTCTGTAACAAAGATTTAGTCAATCTTGAATTCAAGGTCAATGCCAAGGAGGTAGTCAATCCCATTTGCAAGGTCATTCCCAAACATATGGACCAGCACCATGATATAATCAATCTTGTATTCAAGGTCAATTTCTGGGAGGTAGACAACCTCATTCGCAAGGTCACTCCAAAATACATGGTATGTAACAAAGATTTAGTCAATCTTCAATGCAAGGGCAATGCCAAGGAGGCAGTCAATCCAATTTGCAAGGTCATTCCCAAACATATGGTCAAGTACAATGGTTTAGTCAATTTTGAATTTAAGGTCAATGCGTAGGAGGTAGTCGATCCAATTCGCAAGATCACTCCAAAATACATGGTCTGTAACAAAGATTTAGTCAATCTTGAATTCAAGGTCAATGCCAAGGAGGTAGTCAATCCCATTTGCAAGGTCATTCCCAAACATATAGACCAGCACCATGATATAATCAATCTTGTATTCAAGGTCAATGTGTGGGAGGTAGACAACCTCATTCGCAAGGTCACTCCAAAATACATGGTCTGTAACAAAGATTTCGTCAATTTTCAATGCAAGGTCAATACCATGGAGGTAGTCAATCCCATTCGCAAGGTCATTCCCAAACACATGGTACAGTCCAATGATTTAGACAATGTTGAATTTAAGGTCAATGCGTAGGAGGTAGTCGATCCCATTCGCAAGGTCACTCCCAAACTAATGGACCGGCACAATATCTCATATTTGAAGTCAATGCTTAGGAGGTAGTCGATCCCATTTGCAAGGTCACGCCAAAATAAATAGTCAGTAACAAAGTTAAGTTGATCTTGAATTCAAGGTCAATGCCAAAAAGTTAGTCGATCCCATTCGCAAGGTCACTCCAAAATACATGGTATGTAACAAAGATTTAGTCAATCTTCAATTCAAGGGCAATGCCAAGGAGGCAGTCAATCCCATTTGCAAGGTCGTTCCCAAACATATGGTCAAGTACAATGGTTTAGTCAATTTTGAATTTAAGGTCAATGCGTAGGATGTAGTCGATCCCATTCGCAAGGTCACTCCAAAATACATGGTCTGTAACAAAGATTTAGTCAATCTTAAATTCAAGGTCAATGCCAAGGAGGTAGTCAATCCCATTTGCAAGGTCATTCCCAAACATATGGACCAGCACCATGATATAATCAATCTTGTATTCAAGGTCAATGTGTGGGAGGTAGACAACCTCATTCGCAAGGTCACTCCAAAATACATGGTATGTAACAAAGATTTAGTCAATCTTCAATGCAAGGGCAATGCCAAGGAGGCAGTCAATCCAATTTGCAAGGTCATTCCCAAACATATGGTCAAGTACAATGGTTTAGTCAATTTTGAATTTAAGGTCAATGCGTAGGAGGTAGTCGATCCAATTCGCAAGATCACTCCAAAATACATGGTCTGTAACAAAGATTTAGTCAATCTTGAATTCAAGGTCAATGCCAAGGAGGTAGTCAATCCCATTTGCAAGGTCATTCCCAAACATATAGACCAGCACCATGATATAATCAATCTTGTATTCAAGGTCAATGTGTGGGAGGTAGACAACCTCATTCGCAAGGTCACTCCAAAATAGATGGTCTGTAACAAAGATTTAGTCAATTTTCAATGCAAGGTCAATACCATGGAGGTAGTCAATCCCATTCGCAAAGTCATTCCCAAACACATGGTACAGTCCAATGATTTAGACAATGTTGAATTTAAGGTCAATGCGTAGGAGGTAGTCGATCCCATTCGCAAGGTCACTCCCAAACTAATGGACCAGCACAATATCTCATATTTGAAGTCAATGCTTAGGAGGTAGTCGATCCCATTTGCAAGGTCACGCCAAAATAAATAGTCAGTAACAAAGTTAAGTTGATCTTGAATTCAAGGTCAATGCCAAAAAGTTAGTCGATCCCATTCGCAAGGTCACTCCAAAATACATGGTATGTAACAAAGATTTAGTCAATCTTCAATTCAAGGGCAATGCCAAGGAGGCAGTCAATCCCATTTGCAAGGTCGTTCCCAAACATATGGTCAAGTACAATGGTTTAGTCAATTTTGAATTTAAGGTCAATGCGTAGGATGTAGTCGATCCCATTCGCAAGGTCACTCAAAAATACATGGTCTGTAACAAAGATTTAGTCAATCTTAAATTCAAGGTCAATGCCAAGGAGGTAGTCAATCCCATTTGCAAGGTCATTCCCAAACATATGGACCAGCACCATGATATAATCAATCTTGTATTCAAGGTCAATGTGTGGGAGGTAGACAACCCCATTCGCATGGTCACTCCAAAATACATGGTATGAAACAAAGATTTGGTCAATCTTCAATTCAAGGGCAATTTCAAGGGGGCAGTCAATCCCATTTGCAAGGTCATTCCCAAACACATGGTCAAGTACAATGATTTAGTCAATCTTGAATTTAAGGTCAATGCATAGGAGGTAGTCGATCCCATTCGAAAGGTCACTTCAAAATACATGGTCTGTAACAAAGATTTAGTCAATCTTAAATTCAAGGTCAATGCCAAGGAGGCAGTCAATCCCATTTGCAAGGTCGTTCCCAAACATATGGTCAAGTACAATGGTTTAGTCAATTTTGAATTTAAGGTCAATGCGTAGGATGTAGTCGATCCCATTCGCAAGGTCACTCCAAAATACATGGTCTGTAACAAAGATTGAGTCAATCTTAAATTCAAGGTCAATGCCAAGGAGGTAGTCAATCCCATTTGCAAGGTCATTCCCAAACATATGGACCAGCACCATGATATAATCAATCTTGTATTAAAGGTCAATGTGTGGGAGGTAGACAACCCCATTCGCATGGTCACTCCAGAATATATGGTATGAAACAAAGATTTAGTCAATCTTCAATTCAAGGGCAATTTCAAGGGGGCAGTCAATCCCATTTGCAAGGTCATTCCCAAACACATGGTCAAGTACAATGATTTAGTCAATCTTGAATTTAAGGTCAATGCATAGGAGGTAGTCGATCCCATTCGCAAGATCACTCCAAAATACATGGTCTGTAACAAAGATTTAGTCAATCTTGAATTCAAGGTCAATGCCAAGGAGGTAGTCAATCCCATTTGCAAGGTCATTCCCAAACATATGGACCAGCACCATGATATAATCAGTCTTGTATTCAAGGTCAATGTGTGGGAGGTAGACAACCTCATTCGCAAGGTCACTCCAAAATACATGGTCTGTAACAAAGATTTCGTCAATTTTCAATGCAAGGTCAATACCATGGAGGTAGTCAATCCCATTTGCAAGGTCATTCCCAAACATATGGTCAAGTACAATGGTTTAGTCAATTTTGAATTTAAGGTCAATGCGTAGGAGGTAGTCGATCCCATTCGAAAGGTCACTTCAAAATACATGGTCTGTAACAAAGATTTAGTCAATCTTAAATTCAAGGTCAATGCCAAGAAGGTAGTCAATCCCATTTGCAAGGTCATTCCCAAACATATGGACCAGCACCATGATATAATCAATCTTGTATTCAAGGTCAATGTGTGGGAGGTAGACGATCCCATTCGCAAGGTCACTCCAAAATACATGGTATGAAACAAAGATTTAGTCAATCTTCAATGCAAGGGCAATGCCAAGGAGGCAGTCAATCCAATTTGCAAGGTCATTCCCAAACATATGGTCAAGTACAATGGTTTAGTCAATTTTGAATTTAAGGTCAATGCGTAGGAGGTAGTTGATCCCATTCGCAAGATCACTCCAAAATACATGGTCTGTAACAATGATTTAGTCAATCTTTAATTCAAGGGAAATTTTAAGGGGGCAGTCAGTCCCACTGCAAGGTCATTCCCAAACACATGGTCAAGTACAATGATTTAGTCAATCTTGAATTTAAGGTCAATGCATAGGAGGTAGTCGATCCCATTCGCAAGATCACTCCAAAATACATGGTCTGTAACAAAGATTAAGTCAATCTTGAATTCAAGGTCAATGCCAAGGAGGTAGTCAATCCCATTCGCAAGGTCATTCCCAAACACATGGTCCAGTCCAATGATTTAGTCAATGTTGAATTTAAGGTCAATGCGGAGGAGGTAGTCGATCCCATTCGCAAGGTCACTCCCAAACTAATGGACCAGCACAATATCTCATTTTTGAAGTCAATGCTTAGGAGGTAGTCGATCCCATTTGCAAGGTCACGCCAAAATAAATAGTCAGTAACAAAGTTAAGTTGATCTTGAATTCAAGGTCAATGCCAAAAAGTTAGTCGATCCCATTCGCAAGGTCACTCCAAAATACATGGTATGTAACAAAGATTTAGTCAATCTTCAATTCAAGGGCAATTTCAAGCTGGTAGTCAATCCCATTTGCAAGGTCATTCCCAAACACATGGTCAAGTACAATGATTTAGTCAATCTTGAATTTAAGGTCAATGCATAGGAGGTAGTTGATCCCATTCGAAAGGTCACTTCAAAATACATGGTCTGTAACAAAGATTTAGTCAATCTTAAATTCAAGGTCAATGCCAAGGAGGCAGTCAATCCCATTTGCAAGGTCGTTCCCAAACATATGGTCAAGTACAATGGTTTAGTCAATTTTGAATTTAAGGTCAATGCGTGGGATGTAGTCGATCCCATTCGCAAGGTCACTCCAAAATACATGGTCTGTAACAAAGATTGAGTCAATCTTAAATTCAAGGTCAATGCCAAGGAGGTAGTCAATCCCATTTGCAAGGTCATTCCCAAACATATGGACCAGCACCATGATATAATCAATCTTGTATTCAGGGTCAATTGGTGGGAGGTAGACAACCCCATTCGCATGGTCACTCCAGAATATATGGTATGAAACAAAGATTTAGTCAATCTTCAATTCAAGGGCAATTTCAAGGGGGCAGTCAATCCCATTTGCAAGGTCATTCCCAAACACATGGTCAAGTACAATGATTTAGTCAATCTTGAATTTAAGGTCAATGCATAGGAGGTAGTCGATCCCATTCGCAAGATCACTCCAAAATACATGGTCTGTAACAAAGATTTAGTCAATCTTGAATTCAAGGTCAATGCCAAGGAGGTAGTCAATCCCATTTGCAAGGTCATTCCCAAACATATGGAACAGCACCATGATATAATCAGTCTTGTATTCAAGGTCAATGTGTGGGAGGTAGACAACCTCATTCGCAAGGTCACTCCAAAATACATGGTATGTTACAAAGATTTCGTCAATCTTCAATGCAAGGGCAATGCAAAGGAGGCAGTCAATCCAATTTGCAAGGTCATTCCTAAACATATGGTCAAGTACAATGGTTTAGTCAATTTTGAATTTAAGGTCAATGCGTAGGAGGTAGTCGATCCCATTCGCAAGATCACTCCAAAATACATGGTCTGTAACAATGATTTAGTCAATCTTGAATTCAAGGTCAATGCCAAGGAGGTAGTCAATCCCATTTGCAAGGTCATTCCCAAACATATGGACCAGCACCATGATATAATCAATCTTGTATTCAAGGTCAATGTGTGGGAGGTAGACAACCTCATTCGCAAGGTCACTCCAAAATACATGGTCTGTAACAAAGATTTCGTCAATTTTCAATGCAAGGTCAATACCATGGAGGTAGTCAATCCCATTTGCAAGGTCATTCCCAAACATATGGTCAAGTACAATGGTTTAGTCAATTTTGAATTTAAGGTCAATGCGTAGGAGGTAGTCGATCCCATTCGAAAGGTCACTTCAAAATACATGGTCTGTAACAAAGATTTAGTCAATCTTAAATTCAAGGTCAAGAAGGTAGTCAATCCCATTTGCAAGGTCATTCCCAAACATATGGACCAGCACCATGATATAATCAATCTTGTATTCAAGGTCAATGTGTGGGAGGTAGACAACCCCATTCGCATGGTCACTCCAAAATACATGGTATGAAACAAAGATTTGGTCAATCTTCAATTCAAGGGCAATTTCAAGGGGGCAGTCAATCCCATTTGCAAGGTCATTCCCAAACACATGGTCAAGTACAATGATTTAGTCAATCTTGAATTTAAGGTCAATGCATAGGAGGTAGTCGATCCCATTCGAAAGGTCACTTCAAAATACATGGTCTGTAACAAAGATTTAGTCAATCTTAAATTCAAGGTCAATGCCAAGGAGGCAGTCAATCCCATTTGCAAGGTCGTTCCCAAACATATGGTCAAGTACAATGGTTTAGTCAATTTTGAATTTAAGGTCAATGCGTAGGATGTAGTCGATCCCATTCGCAAGGTCACTCCAAAATACATGGTCTGTAACAAAGATTGAGTCAATCTTAAATTCAAGGTCAATGCCAAGGAGGTAGTCAATCCCATTTGCAAGGTCATTCCCAAACATATGGACCAGCACCATGATATAATCAATCTTGTATTAAAGGTCAATGTGTGGGAGGTAGGGTGTGTGACGTCATGCCCTGGTCAAACGTGTAGCAAACTGGCAGCGCAGATTATCTTTTAGAATAAGCATTTAGGAGTTGCTATCAACCGCCGTCTTTGAGGGACTAGGACACAAAGCTCTCGGGAAAAGGCTGAGTATAATTTTGAATTTTGGGATTCCAATTTTCATTCATAATTTGAGGTAGAAAGTTTCTGACGAGCGGAGGGATACATGATACCGGCAGTTTCTCTGTTTCTTTTTGTTTACAATACACCGCCATGGCGAATGTAACGCCGCAGTGCGTCGGACAGAAAAGAGTGCACAGTCCAAACTTAGATTTGCTAGAATCCTTGTCACCTGAACACAAGAAAATCAATACTCAACTGTGCAATGAGAGTAGTATCTTTGAGAGAGACACCGAAAAGGACTTGGAGGTACTTATGTTGTCCTTGACCGATGAAACGTTGGGAATCTCGGCCATTTCGCGTGACCCACTTCAGGCTGGTGACCTACATTCACAGCAGCGGGGGAACCCCGTCACTGGGGATTCCTCACTCCCGTCGGACGAAACTCTCAAGGCGAATATGAGCGCCGTAAGGGAGAAGTTGTCTAAGTTCAAATTCCGAAACACTGTCACTGAAACGTGTTTAAATTTGAGTGAGAATGTTGATACACAAAGAGCAGGCGGCGGTGTAGATGTTGTTGCAACTCCAAATGAAAATGAATTGGTTTTAGTGGATGGTGAAATTGGGGGTGGGACTTTGGAGGGGGGAGGGGGGGGGCGGAGGGTGGATCATCAGATGGTTCAAACGTGGCAGCAAATATGGGCAAACATAAACTGGATAATTCCTTGATAGTCCCAATGGACCAAATGGCCAAATTCAAATTTGAAATCATTAATGAATTGACAACTGAAATGGCTAAACAGAATGCTGACTTGCTGGAGCAACAACGCTGCAGCCAGGAAGGCAGACTGGTCACCATTGAAAATGACTTAGTGGATTTAGAACAGAAATGTACAAAGTCTGTCAGTGATCATGAAATCTTGGCAAGAGAAGTTGAGGCCTACAAAAAAGATATGTCAGTAACTGTCAGCAGACTTGAACAAGACACTGGCCTAGTTGAGTCTGAGCTGGAGACCAAACTTAGAAACCTAGATGAAAAATGGGAGGCCAGATTTAACAAACTGGACTCTGACCAGAAAAGTCTGTCAATGAGACTCACAGGTGAAGTTCTAAATGTTAACCAGTCAATCAAAGATTTGAGAGCTGACCTACATAGAGAGATCACCAAAGAAATTACCAAAGTCAATGGAACCTTGGCAGAAAATAATGGGTCTGTGGACAGCAGACTCAAATCCATCGAGGAAGATTTAAACAAGCTGACTAGATCTGTAGCTGGAGGCAAGGTTAATGACCAACATGGTATTAAAGCCTGTGCCAAAACATGGGCAGATATGCGCACAGTGCAACACATTTCTAGAGCACAGGATCGCAACATAATTGTGTATGGAATTCTGTCTGATCAAGATGAGGACCTGAGGCCCTCCATGATGACCTTATTAGAAAAAATGGAGGTCAAGTATAAATATGTAGACTTCATTGAGTTCATCAGACTCAAGAAGCCCAAATTCTTGAAGCAAGGAGAAGTAGCTACTAAAGAAAAAGTCCCTATCATGATGTGCTGCAGCAACCTAGCAATCAAAGCAGCCATATTAAGTCGCAGATGGAAATTGAAGCCTGAAAATGACGCCCCTAAAGAAAATAGGGTATGGCTTGCCCAGGATGAACCCAAGGAGATTAGGGATCAGAGAAGGATTGGCAGGGAAGTGGTTAAATTGGCAACTTCCAAGGGCTCCTCTGCAAAACTGATTAAGGACGGCATCTGCATTGGAGACACAGAGTATTTGTTTACCCAGCTAGAAAAGATCCCGGAACAATTTAAAGTTCCAGAACTGAAGGAAGTCGGAGGTGGAACTGACATCCCCAACGGAGCTCCCTCTAATGTTGCGGGGAAGTCGGGGAAACAGAAACCAAAACAAAAACAAACTCGGGCACCGATAGATGACGGGGTTGTACATATCCAGGAGACAAATCTGGGCACAATCTATCAAGGTGAGAGGGCTTATTTGTCCAATTGGTTCCCTTCTAGCTTTGAGTTTGAGTTCAGGGGCAAGACAAATAAATATAACAGCGTAGAACAAGGGTATTTTCATATCCGATTGCTGTCGATCGACAAACCGGAAGTAGCGAGAGAGATACTCTTGATCCAGGATGCCCGCACTATAAAATTGACAGGAGCCGCCCATAAAGTGCCAAAGGACCATACATTCCTTAAATTGGAACCACAACTGATGCTCAACCTACTTATGGCCAAGTTTGGTCAAAATAAGGAAGAAAGACAGAAGTTATTAAAGACAACCGGTCCCTTGATCGAGGCTACCGGAAGTACTTGGTGGGGCTCGGGATGGCACTGGAACTCAGTCACGGCGAATGCCAAATACAATTCTGGTGAATCATTTCCTGGAAATAACAAACACGGCAAGGCCCTGGAACAGGTTAGGACGCACTATCAACTTGTTGAGCAACAATCGCAACACAAGAACGGAAGTTAGGCTAAGTAATTGTTGGCATTGTCCAGTTTTCTAATGTGACCGTCGGTAACTGACTGATACACAGTTGCTGGCACTGGGCGTCAGTGAGACGACTGGCTGAAGTCAGAGCTAGAATTGAACGAGTGTGACTTGATTAATGGTATAAAATTTAATGAAAATCTTTGAGATATTTTCAGAATCGCATAGATAATCTAAATTTAATTATTACGGGACGTTTCAGACTTAATATTTGAATAAGGTCAAATATAGTTAATTGTTATTTAACTGGCTGAAGTCAAAGCTAAAATTGAGCGAGTGTGACTTGATAAATGGTAGAGAATTAAAAAAATTAATTAAAAATTAATTTAAAAAAAATAGTAAAAAAATTTTGGGATTATTTTTGGAACTGCATAATTAGTCTGAATTTGAATTATTATTTTTTTTAGACTTAATATTTGAACAAGGTCATATACAGTTAATCATTATTTAACTTAAATTGATAGATGTAAACAAAATCATCTGGACTATTGTATACTATAATACAACTTATTATCTACACGCTCATTCAGCTGTCTGCGAGGAAAAGATGAAGGTAATGATAGCCGGGGATTCCCGGGCTGAGGGACTCGCTAAACTTGTACAAATTGAACTGGCAGACTCTGACCACTATGAGACCTTTGAGTGTGCCAAAGGCAGTAGAAATATTCATGCCATAACACAGGCTGTCAACCTTGAACTCAGTAAGGACCATACTGTTTATGATGCAGTGGTATTCATTGCAGGCTGCTGTGATGTCACATTGAAACGGTATGTTAATAATAAAAGGGATATTTATTTTCCCCATTTGTCTGCTGCCCATTGTCGGGCAACAGTATCGGTCAGACTGAGTGAGATGGTCAGGAAACTTAAAGGGCTATACCCCGATACACAATTTACACTGTGTACTATATTTGGTACTAGCCTGAAGTTGATTAATGGTTACACTGTGGAGGACCCCAACCAGAAGATGCTGGACACCAGTGTTAAACTACTGAAACAGGATGTAATGTATATAAACAGGCTCAATAATGTACCTACATGTCGACTGGATAAAGTCTTTCATAGAAATAGATACAACAGAGATGGCAAGGGTCGTAGGAGGCCTAATTCTAAAAGCAGACAGGTGTGTTTGTATGGAAAAAAGAAGATGAGAGATGGCTGTCATGCCAATGCTGATACACAAATTCGTGTGGCTGCTAAAATTGCTGCCACCATCAAAAAGCTCTTGCCCTGTGACCAGGTGATGGTCGTGGATGAGGGGGCCAAATCTGATGACAGTGATGATGATGAGGAAGAATTTGTGCCTGACGAAATTACTGAGCAACTCCGTATGATTAGTCTAAACCCAACAGATTAATAACTAGGGAGAGGAAGTTGTGATGACTTCATCTGCCCTTTGTGTAGTAGGTACCAGTAAAGTCTGGTGAATTTAGAATAGATTCTAGATTTATGATTAAGATGTTGGCTTGTCCTGGCATGTGATGATGATTACTTATTTATAGGCACGTACTTTAGGCTTATGCTTTTTTTCTTCCTTTTATGGCTTGGTATCACTTATAACTTGAATAAGATCAATTGTTGGTAAAATAAGCTTTAATATTGTTAGATTAACACGGAGGATTTGGGTGCAGAACACCCACTAACAGGGCGTCAAGGTCTGGAGATGGCCCCGATGCTGGGTGGTTGAAATAATATTATTATTACTTCTTAATACAAGCTGCGCAAGGTAAGGCTCGGTGTACAACCCCCTTGTAGTACTAACCATATTCTTGACAAATTTGAAGCTATCTGATTACAAGTAGATTTGCAAAATCAATAAATAAATAAATTTTATCCTTTACTTATATTTAACGGGGACTACCTGTTTGACCATTGATGAAAATAAAACATCTACGATCTTATTCTGAACTAAAATAATAAAGTATTATGTCTCTCTCTGACTAATTTCTTGAAATTTAATATTCCTTTTGATTAGTGTTAATAGTAACAGATTGTAAAATTAGACTGAAATTGGTAATAATGAATTTAATACGTCTCTCTCACGTCAACATGTTTACATGTATAACTGCTTGAAACTTGACTTTATGTGTTTAGCCAAGGCGGGGTGCCTGATGTGTCCAAACTATTAAGCACTAGGGGAATTTTTGGAATATGAGCTTAATAGTAAACTACCGGTACTTGAAAAAACAACAACAAGAGACGTATGGTTTAGTAAACTACCGGTATTGCTAAGAAAACTACCGGTACATGGCTTCTCTTCTAATTTCGTTATATTGAAATGCAAGCTATGGTATTTGTAAATGTGACATTTATTGTTCATTGTTCATTGATTGTACCTATGGAGTGCCGATGTGGCTTGCAGTTACTGCGTCATATTAGATGTAAATATATGTGTAAATTTAGTGATTATTTGAACCAATTTTG
This sequence comes from Harmothoe impar, assembly GCA_947462335.1. Classification (NCBI taxonomy): domain Eukaryota; kingdom Metazoa; phylum Annelida; class Polychaeta; order Phyllodocida; family Polynoidae; genus Harmothoe; species Harmothoe impar. The sequence goes on from OX381706.1 coordinate 3,569,673, forward strand.
ATTTAGTCCAGTAACAGAAAACCTGAAAACCAATATTCAATGTGAGTAGAGCATGGATGTTACTTGTAGATGTGACATTTATTGTTCGTTGTTTATTGTGTATTGAAATTATTGAATTTATGATGATTGAGTATTATATGGGATTTAAGCTAGCGACCAATTGTCCCTTTTTTCTGATACAGGTACAGGTTTACATCAATAGGGTGATACTTGTTGTTTATTTGTAACTGAGTATGGAATTTAGGAATTCTGGAGTGCTGTGTCTGTATACGTGTTAAACTTGCGTCCCGTTTGTTGATAATCTACTGGCATTTGGAAGCATTGGGATCTGGTGAGGTACCATCGGAGTGCTTAATTTAGATTATTTGATTTGAATTGACGCACTGTAACACTCGCAATATACAATGTATTAGATTTAGTGTTATATGCCCCTTAATTGGGCTTGTACTTCCAATATGTATTTGGTTAAGTTATTTTTGTTTTGTTCTTGGTTATTTATTTGTTTAATTGCAAGGGTGAGATGTGCAACCAGAGACTATTTAATGTGTGTGTGTTTCTTGATTGGAGGCTGTTGCTTGTTGTGTCACTGGTTCTCTGCTCTCCTTTGACCCTCCCTCCGGGTATGTAAATGTAAATTCTTCTTTCTTTTTTGTTTTTTCTAATTTAATTATTTTTAATCATTGATATTTGTTTTAATTCTTAAAATAGTTGATTTGTGTTCATCCATTATAACCATACTTTGTAGTACTGGAATACCCTTATGGTGAACTCTAGTCTGTATTTTGTATTGATTCATTTCATGATGTAATTCTGCGCTGTTATCTAAAATCGGGTTACTTACGTAACAAGGTTGTTAGCTGACGTGCATCTCAGGTTTCTACACAGAACATTAAGTTGGGGACTCTGTGTGGGGATCTTTCTGGGCCCTAGGTTGGTAAAAACTAGGGTTTATATTGTATATTTCTTTTTTATTAATCATTTTGTTTATTGTATTTGACTGTATTTTTGTGAACTTGCAACAATTATTGTGAGATGACTACTACGCGCGTGAGGGACTTTTTGAAGATGGATGGGCTGAAGATGGTTCATACTAATACTAGGAGTATGTATAAGAAGCGACAAGATATTTTCGACCAGCTGAATGGAATAGATATAGTCTCCATGAGTGAAACCTGGCTACATGACGAATATGACGATGACTTAATAGTCTGGGATGGGATGAAATTATTTAGACAGGATCGACCAGGTAAAAAGGGTGGCGGCATTGCTGTTTACGTCCGTGATGATTTGAAGATGGATATAACTGTGCGTCGAGATCTTAGCTTCTGTACTAAGGATTTAGAATGCTTTATATTGGACTTTACTTTAAGTAACGCTAAAATTATGAGACTGGTTACTCTCTATAGGCCGCCTTCTGGGAAGTTACCCAAATTTTTTGAAGATTTGGAGAGACTCATGAAACTTGATATTCTTGATGTTACTGAACAATGGTTCATGGGTGATATTAACATTAACTGTCTGCGCGAAAATATGCCGTCAAGTGTGAAATTAGCTGACATTTGTAGATTTGAGGGCTACCTAAAGTTGATTCATCAATGTACTAGACCATTTGGTAAAACTGTAGCATGTTTGGACCAGATTTTAACTAACACTGTGAAAGATGTACATAGCGGTGTCTTAAATTTCTTGGTGAGTGACCACCTACCAGTATTCTGTGTAAAGACTAAAATCAAGATTGAATATTTAACAAAATCTGTAAGAGTGAGGAAGTATAAGGATTTCAATCCTGAGCTGTTCAAAGATTGGTTATCTGACATAGACTGGGACTCATATTACGCTTGTATTGATCCTGATGTAGCTTGGAATATAATTGAGAAAAGCATAACTGAGTTTTTGGATATATACTGCCCTTGGGTGATTATTGAGGTGGTTGATCGTCGTAATAAATGGATGACATTGGACATTTTGAGTATGATTAAGCAACGTGAGGATAATGTTGAGTTGTACCTGTCTACCAGGGATCCTGTCTATCTCAGTAATGCCAAAAAGTTACGATGTAATATTTCGAGAGCCATTGAGTATGCAAAAGCAAATCTGATAAGACACTCACTGGAAGAAACTCAATCTAATCCTAAGAAGTTTTGGCGTGTGATCAATTCTATTCTCAAACCTGAATTGAATGTGGAACCGCCAACCCTAATAGGGGATGATGGATTTATTAAGACAAAACAATCATCAGTTGACTATTTTAATAGTTATTTCTCTAAAATTGGGAGTGTCTTGTCAGAGGAACTAACAAAGAATGGTTGCCCGGAAAGAAGTGTTTTTGCTGAGCCGGCTGACCCAGTTTATCCTAAAATCACTGTTGACCAGGGCCTGGTAGACATTTTATTTAGTGAGATAAATGTTAATAAGACATCTGGTATCGAGGGTATTAGGTGCGATATTTTGAAAATAGCTTTAAGATTTCTTCTGGTCCCCATGACTTGGCTATATCAACTCACGTTTGATACGGGAATCTTCCCAGACACTTGGAAAGTGGCTCGTGTGAGCCCAATCCCTAAGAATGGGAATCTTAAGCTCATCACAAATTGGCGTCCAATTTCCCTGTTAGCAGTCCCGTCCAAGATAGCCGAGAAAATAATGCATATTCATTTAACAAAGGTTTTGGAAGACACTGAGTTCCTTAGTAATAAGCAGTTTGGATATAGGTTGGGACTTGGCACTGGGGACGCTATCTTTGGAGTGCTCAATGATATATATGAGAATAGAGCTAGAGGACACTTAACTTGTGCTTGCTATATTGACCTGAAAAAGGCCTTCGACTCTGTACATCACTTATATCTTTTTGAGGTGCTGGGGAAGCTAGGTTTGCATGACAGTGTTTTAAATTGGCTGATGAGCTATTTGACAGGACGCTCACAATACACCAAAATTGGCCCCACCAGATCTCCCTTAGCACCTGTTGGCTTCGGAGTCCCTCAGGGGTCTGTCCTGGGGCCCTTATTGTTTATAGTCTATATTAATGACGTTGTGGAACAAATGGGTGAATGTCAGTATTGTTTATATGCCGACGACCTGGTGATATACTCTTCGGCTAACAGGATAGACCTTATTCATAGCAGATTACAAACTGCATTGGAAAATGTTGGGATTTGGTGCAAGAATAAACGCCTTACTGTGAATGTAGATAAGACGAAGGTTGTTTGGTATGGTTCAACTAGAAAATTACCCAGGGTTGTGGGCATGACCTACACTCTGAATGGTTCATTGGTTGAGACATTGAACAATTATACCTACCTGGGTCTCAAAATAGATAGCAGTCTCAGTTTTGAACCTGCTCTTAAAGATCTTAATAAGAAGGTCAACCACAAACTATTCAGGTTTGGACACTTCCGCCATCTTCTAACTGAAAATGTCTCTGTCTTGGTATATAAATCAACAATATTAAGTCAGTTTGATTACGCTAGTTTTGCCCATGATGGAGCAAATAGTGGTAGCTTGAAGAAACTGGACAGACTACAATTACGTGGCTTAAAGACATGCTACAGAGGCAAAAACTACCCTGAATGTGAGCTGTATGATAGGTCTTGTGTCCCGAGGCTGCCGAGAAGAAGGCAAGAGTTGTTGCTGAGTTACATGTATAAGCTATCATCGAGAGAAGAGTGGTTGGACAGAAGAGTGGGCAGAGATGGGCTGAGGTCTGAGGCTAAAATTAAGTTTCTTGTACCCCGCACTAGGTGTAGTGGTTATATGAAATCACCCTTATTTAGAGGAGCTCAATTGTGGGATAGACTGGGTGATTGGTTTCAATTGAGCAAGGATAAACAGACCTTCAAAAATCGATTAACTAGAATAAAAGACCTTGCTACTCCGAGTCCTAATCCCAAGAGTGCAGTTGTTGATGAACTATAGGCGACTGTCATCTTCTTCACCCATGAGTAGAAGGAAGTTGTGATGACTTCATTCCAAAATGGGTGTCGAATGCGGCGGAAGAGGAAGTTGTGATGACTTCATCTAAGGTTGCCCTGTGTCTCAATGCTGCATGGATTCAGGCTGTACTTTATTCTTTATCACTTATCTATGTGTTTGTGTTTTTCCTTATCCTTGTGCGATAATGTGCAGAGGCTATGTAGAAATATTGTGCAAACGCACTGGACCTGTAACTTCTGTTCATATAAATATAATTATTGTTTGGTGCAATGACCTAATTGATTACCACTTGTGCTGGTTTTTTTGTTCATTGATGGCCCGCGTTGCTTACTTACTTACTTTATTTATGTTTTTGTTGATTGTGTTGTTTAAGTTGTCTCCCTGTTTCACTCAGTTGACTTAATCTACACCTGAGGCATGGTTGACTGCTAATATATCATGTTGTCTGTTTTTCTCAAAACAAAGAGATAAATGTGTCTTTGGACCCAAAAAGTCTAGAGTACTTAATAGTTAGGGAGCCATCCTCCTGTTTGTGTGGACCTCTTTCTGGTCGTCGTCCGTCTCTGATGTGTCCTGTTGGTTGCGAAGTAGTGTATTTCCTTTGTGTATATAATGTGTGTTTTTAATCTGTATCATCTTTATATCGCCTGTAAATCGATCATCTTTATATCATCAATAACTTATGTGCTTCAAATGATTCATAACACAGAAATTGATAAGGGAACTTTATTATTGGCATAATTCCTACCACATGTACTTAACCTGTGATTTGTCAATAAAAACATTATCAAACCTAAAAAAAAAAGGTCAATGTGTGGGAGGTAGACGATCCCATTCGCAAGGTCACTCCAAAATACATGGTATGAAACAAAGATTTAGTCAATCTTCAATGCAAGGGCAATGCCAAGGAGGCAGTCAATCCAATTTGCAAGGTCATTCCCAAACATATGGTCAAGTACAATGGTTTAGTCAATTTTGAATTTAAGGTCAATGCGTAGGAGGTAGTTGATCCCATTCGCAAGATCACTCCAAAATACATGGTCTGTAACAATGATTTAGTCAATCTTTAATTCAAGGGCAATTTTAAGGGGGCAGTCAGTCCCACTGCAAGGTCATTCCCAAACACATGGTCAAGTACAATGATTTAGTCAATCTTGAATTTAAGGTCAATGCATAGGAGGTAGTCGATCCCATTCGCAAGATCACTCCAAAATACATGGTCTGTAACAAAGATTAAGTCAATCTTGAATTCAAGGTCAATGCTAAGGAGGTAGTCAATCCCATTCGCAAGGTCATTCCCAAACATATGGACCAGCACCATGATATAATCAATCTTGTATTCAAGGTCAATGTGTGGGAGGTAGACAACCTCATTCGCAAGGTCACTCCAAAATACATGGTATGTAACAAAGATTTAGTCAATCTTCAATGCAAGGGCAATGCCAAGGAGGCAGTCAATCCAATTTGCAAGGTCATTCCCAAACATATGGTCAAGTACAATGGTTTAGTCAATTTTGAATTTAAGGTCAATGCGTAGGAGGTAGTCGATCCCATTCGCAAGATCACTCCAAAATACATGGTCTGTAACAAAGATTTAGTCAATCTTGAATTCAAGGTCAATGCCACGGAGGTAGTCAATCCCATTTGCAAGGTCATTCCCAAACATATAGACCAGCACCATGATATAATCAATCTTGTATTCAAGGTCAATGTGTGGGAGGTAGACAACCTCATTCGCAAGGTCACTCCAAAATACATGGTCTGTAACAAAGATTTCGTCAATCTTCAATGCAAGGTCAATACCAAGGAGGTAGTCAATCCCATTTGCAATGTCATTCCCAAACATATGGTCAAGTACAATGGTTTAGTCAATTTTGAATTTAAGGTCAATGCGTAGGAGGTAGTCGATCCCATTCGAAAGGTCACTTCAAAATACATGGTCTGTAACAAAAATTTAGTCAATCTTGAATTCAAGGTCAATGCCAAGGAGGTAGTCAATCCCATTCGCAAGGTCATTCCCAAACACATGGTCCAGTCCAATGATTTAGTCAATGTTGAATTTAAGGTCAATGCGTAGGAGGTAGTCGATCCCATTCGCAAGGTCACTCCAAAATACATGGTATGAAACAATGATTTAGTCAATCTTTAATTCAAGGGCAATTTCAAGGGGGCAGTCAGTCCCACTGCAAGGTCATTCCCAAACACATGGTCAAGTACAATGATTTAGTCAATCTTGAATTTAAGGTCAATGCATAGGAGGTAGTCGATCCCATTCGCAAGATCACTCCAAAATACATGGTCTGTAACAAAGATTTAGTCAATCTTGAATTCAAGGTCAATGCCAAGGAGGTAGTCGATCCCATTTGCAAGGTCATTCCAAAACATATGGACCAGCACCATGATATAATCAATTTTGTATTCAAGGTCAATGTGTGGGAGGTAGACAACCCCATTCGCAAGGTCACTCCCAAAAACATGGTCTGTATAAAGATTTTGTCAATTTTGAATTCAAGGTCAATACCAAGGAGGTAGTCAATCCCATTTGCAAGGTAACACATGGACCTGCAAAATAATGTTATCAAACTTATATTTAAGGTCGATGCGTAGGAGGTAGTCCATCCCTTTGGCAAGGTCACTCCCAAACACACCGTCAATTCTCAAACCCTTATTGTCAATCTTGAATTCAAGGTCAATGCCAAGGAGGTAGTCAATCTCATTTGCAAGGTCATTTCCAAACACATGGTCCAGCATGATGATTTAATCAATATTGAATTGAAGGTCAATGCCAAGGAGATAGTCAATCCTATTTGCAAGGTCATTCCCAAACACATAGACCAGCACAATGATATAATCAATCTTGAATTTAAGGTCTATGCCTAGGAGGTAGTCAATCCCATTCGCAAGGTCACTCCTAAATACATGGTCAGTAACAAATATTTAGTCAATCTTCAATTCAAAGTCAATGCCAAGGAGGTAGTCATACTTTTTTAAATCTTTTTTTTGTGTCAAAACTATCAGAGTCAGCCAGGAGTCAAAATCGTCAAATTCTGGTTTTTGGAGTCAAAATAGTTTTTTGGTCAAAATTGTGAACTGTCAATACAACAGACTATCCCACTATTGACAGGCTGAACTATCAAGAGGAAAGTCGAAAGAGTGAGGTATCAATACTTCAATCAACCATCATGTTGTGGTCAGCAGTCCACCAACCCTCTCCCCCCCCCCCCCCCCATTGCCATAATGCTTGAGGAAGCCACTGAGAGAAAACAATAGCCTGACTTCTCCTGGTAAGACACCAGTACATTGTCATTATACTACATCTGTACAGCCCCCCCCCCCCCCCCAACACATACAGACAGCATAGGAAGGAGAAGTAGCCCACACCACAATAGGGCAAGCTTCTGAAATCTCTGAAGTAACATCTAATCAGGTCCCGGCAACTCCGACTTCCTGTGATATGGGTACCTCTAAGGGCGCCCTCATCATGGAGCAAGCCCAGGGTGTGAGCCACAGCAGCATCCTCATGTATCACTGCCATTTAATACTTGTCATATAAAACATCATATTTAACTGATACATTACTGATCATGATATGTACAAGCATATAGAATGCAAAGCAAACTATTTCATTAACATGCCACATCATTTTTAAACGGTTGAGTTTATTGAGTTTAATGGTGCTCAGTAACCAGCTGCTGGTCAAGACATGTTACATGTCTCACATGGGTTTAGGCTGAAGGTGGTTGCAGAGGCCGTGAAAGCTGCCCTCCCCCCTCCCCCCCACCTCCCACTGTTCCGTAGCAGATGGGTAAAGATGTCATAACCAAACCTCACCCACGGTGTCACCCCTGCCCCCTCCATATAGGGTAAAGCGACCTAGGCACTTTCCTTGAGATGTCCACCTCAATTATATAGTTATACATGTGTGGTATTGTTTTAATATCATGAATGAAAGACTTTTATAGTGGGGTGGACATCTCAAGGTACTTAGTTGTCTCAAGGTCAATCTACCCTAGATCTAGTGGCAATGACAATGCAAGTGTGGGAGTGTTTTCCCTCCTAGAAAATGGTTCAGGCTTGTGTGTGTCTGCAACAGGGGAGGGGGGAGGGAAGGGTCGAGGGATGAGGGTGCACTTTCCAGCCTAGGGCTTCCTATCCTCCCGGCAGTTGCTTCGACCTGCTAATGATCCATGCTAACAGTATAAGAGTATTGCATACCTGCTTTTCATCATTGTAGACAGGGACAAACAACCCTCAGCTGCCCTCTTGAGCTTTCAATGGGCATCCTTGAAAGAAGTATCAATATAGTCTGTCATCGACAGATAAAATCTGTAATAGTATATCCTGATAAGAACAGCTTGGTTCCATTGTGTGTGCATATGGACTGGTCACTATTGCATCATGACCTTCGTTGTCATGATGGATCAATGCAGCCCTGGCAAGTAACTTGTCAGTGCTACATTCAAGCATCATGTCGACCCTATGCGGTTTCTACAAGTAATAAGTTAAGTTAAGCAGGTGACAGCAAACCAGGGCTCCCTCGTCATGGTGGTACACAGAGCCTTTTTGCTATGTAGTATACACCCAAAGACAAGTTTTCAAGGCATTGTGTTATAATGTGATGCATGAGCCAATGTACATACAATTTAAATAAAAACTAATTTGTGATCTCTCTTATAAATTAGTGGAATAATCTAATACTGTAAGCTAATAGATGGATACCCTATCTAAAGGCCTGCGGATGTACCCAATTGATTCTATTTTGCATTCGGGAGAAAAAGTTAAAGTTGTATGTTTATCTCTGACAAGGAACCCCCTCCTCTCCCCTTAACCACAGTACTATATGTAGCTGGTGCGTGTGTCTACCCCCACCCCTCCTTCCCTCAGCTTTCACACTCAGCAGACAAGTACCCATAAACATTTTCCACCATTTATATCTTCATCTGCCCTAAATAAAGCATTTTTTTCCAAGCCAGTCCTAGATTGCACCTGGTCATAGATTGCACCCGGTCATAAAGGACAACAATGGCCAGATCTCATTAGACGCAGCCTAAGGTCTCCATTATCAATATGGCCTCTTGCTGTAAAGAATGTGACTACTCCACCTCACCCCCTTCGGAGTACAGAATGTATTGTCCCTGGGGTCATACATTGATATAAGTTCAAGCTCACAGTGTATATTCATATTCATAGCTTGTTGTCCTTGGCATACAGGATCGCAGTACAGCAATGGATCTCCTGAGGTTCCTCCTTTTCCTCATATCAAGCTTATCCTTTGGACACTCTATGGATATCCCAGCCTTCTCCTCTACCTGCAGTAGAACGTTAGGAGATATAAATCTGGCAGTGATGATTGACTTGACCGTCCCAAATTCAAACACATTGTGTTTCAACCATATCAAGAATGGCTACTGGTCAGCGTATGTCGTCCAGTTAGAAGTGATTGCTTACCAGCTCAGAGAAATCAACCAGCGGGAAGACATCCTCCCTAATATTACTCTAGGATTTGTCACTCTTGACACATGCTTTAGTCCCTTTAGCTACTGTAGCCCAGTTCACCAACCTGATAACAGACCCAACTATAGTAGAGAATAGTACCACGAGTGACTCTGTACCCTGTGAGCAGCTATCCCTGACGTCCGACCATATTGTTGGTATCCTTGGACCAAGCACCAGTGACCAGGATATCCACATCGCAAGCCATACCTGTCCTCTCCTCCCTGGCATCTACATATGAACTCAGTGATAGGGGGCGTTATCCATACTTCTCCAGACTTCTCTCCCCAAACACCTTCGAGGTTGAAGCCATCCTGGATTTCCTTCAGTTCCACAGTTGGACCTATGTCTCCTTTGTCTACCTGGAGGGGAACTATGGTGATGGTGCTGCAAAAACCATGCTGCGCTCCTCCAGGGCTCGGGGTGTGTGTCTAGCTGTATATGATGCCACCGATGTCTAGCTGTATCTGGTGCCACCGATGCCGATGTCCAAGAGATAGCTAGAAAGCATGCGGCCCGCCCCTCGGCAAGAGTGGTTGAACTTTATGTATACAAAATACAGTTACATCTTCAAATGGACATTCATAATCCTTACAGTGGGTTGATAATATAAGTATTTGTTACAGTAGGTTGGTGTTGTTATTCTGATAATAAAGCATAGTTGGTAACATACATTCAATTGTTTGTGTTATTATCTTATGTAATCAGACCTTTTTCACGCTGGGCCTTTTCAAATAGTTCTACTATAAAAGTTTTGTCTTTTGTACAAGCCTTGCGGCACAAAGTGTTCAGTTGATTCCATTTGGCCATTGTCTAAGGACTATACTTGTATAGGATTTTGTGCCAATAAAAATTACTCAACTCAACTCAACTCATAATTTAATGCCTCTGTATAGGGGGCTTTTTCTGAAGCCCATCCGACTTGAACTTGCGAGTAGACTCAGCAGGGCAGCAATTCATTCAGATTATTAGCATTATGATGATAAGTGGATATTTGAGTGCTTTTTGAGGTGTCAATTCATCAGAAATATGTTTATACTTACATGAAAAAAATCACATTAAGTGAAAAGTTCAGGGCGTCATGGCAGATTGGCGGTATGAACTCCTTTTGTTGGCGTGAATGGGAATGAGATCCAATTTTATAAACTTAAATATGGGGACAGATATTGTTTTGGTTGGCATAGAGGTGATTAAAAAAAACATACGATTTGAAAAAAATGCAGGAGTTTGGGATACCCGCCTTTTAGAAACAGTGTAGAAACATCAGTCGCGGTTTTCCCGTATCTACAACTAATCTGATTATGCTTTTAAGCTTATACACTGGGTCTTACGGTATACACCACCAACTACACCAATTCATACACATAGATTGATGTAGCACCCCCCACGGTGTAGGTACAAGCACCAGGTGCCGTGTCCACCCCCACCCCATCCGGCAGCCCGTGACATTCCCCATTGTGGGTAACCCCAAACACCTGGTAGCCATGTTTCTCAGCCTGCGTGGCACAGACGTCACCGATCTCCGCGCTGGAGGAGGCGCTGACAGTAGCCACCTGGGTGCAGGTCTTGGAGGCTGATCAGGAGGTCAGACATGTCTGACGCCAGGTAGCAGCCCACTGTCTCCACTGGTGGCAGTGCTGAAAATGTAAAAGGCTATGCCATCGATACAAGTTGATGGTCTATGACTGGATGACCTCTTTGACCGGGTGACCTCTTCGTAAAAAATGCCGAAATGGGGGAGATGAAGACAGAAATTCTGGGAAAAGTGAATGAATATTCTAACAATAATTATAAGCTGATAATTTCCACTTTGCCTGTTGCAACTCAAAGAGGTCACCTACTCAAAAAGGTCCCCTGGTCAAAGGCGGCAGTGCTGAAAATGTGAAATGTTGATCCATAATCCAAGTTAGGCCAAAAAAGGGTGTGCTTCAGGTTACATGGTTTTAAAATCTAGGGTAGATAAGTCAGAATTTTAGTTTCATATTTTTACTGTGGCCCAAAAAGCCGGAGATGATGGCCTCTCTACTCTACTCGTGAACTATCAAATCAACTCTCTGGAATAGCCGTGAAATCTCTAGGGTCAGACCTGTTTTGCTAGGTAGGGTCGGGTAACCTGAAACCTAATTTGGCCTTATATCAGACCATGAACTGGTGCCTTACATGTGGTGTAGATGCTCCAGCCGGGCTGTGCCTGGTACCAGGACGGGGGTGTAGGGGAGCAGACCACACCCCCCACTACCACTGTACATGTAGGCCGTACACCGGGGGTGCTGGGCACACAGTAAGGTACAGGTCAGTACTGAGGTACCCCCTGGGTGCATGGTCAGGGGGGACTGGGGGCACTCAGGGACATAGCCTGGTCCTAACAACACCACCTCATACACCAGCCCACTGTCTGCTGCTACCATGCCCTGAAAATGACAAAATGCCCTTTTAGCAGTATTTAGTACTGGAATATAAGATACTTAAAGTGTTATTTTAAGCAGTCCAATATTTTCTTTAATGCCAACAGTCATGCAGTGCACAGGTAAGGACTGTGTCATCCCCTGGGTGCATGGCAAGGGTTGTCAGGGACATTTAAAATTACAATGCACGGTGTTTGCATTTAAGGGAGTGGTCATTTTCTAACAAGAGGGGGGGCTCAGTGGATTTCCGCACGAGCGGGTCGAAATTTTTTTGGTCCCCCCTGCAAGAGGGGTCGAAATTTTTTTGGTCCCCCCCTCCAGCAGGTTGAAATTGAGCGTGGCCGAAACCTTTGAGCTATAGTAATGCGCGGGCTTTTCCTCTAAAAAGAGGTGTAATTTTTTTGCCCCCCCCCCCTCAAGAGGGATCCAAATTTTTTTGGTCCCCCCCTTCAAGGGGTCCAAATTTTTTTGGTCCCCCCCCAAATCCACCAATCCCCCTGTTGTTAAAAAATGACCACTCCCTAAGCATTTTTTTATTGCTTAAAATTACACATTAAGCAGCTTTAAATTAAGTAAATGGCATGTAAATGTCATAATAACCATTAACTGGCTTCCAGTTTTATGTATGATGATGTAATAACAGTTTAAAAATTCAACACTTCATAGTGCTATATTTTGATATGTTTGCAATTAAAGATAGGACACCCTTTACAATAGCCGGCTATGCAAAAATCCCCTTTTTGAAAAATAACAAATGATATCTCAAGCAAGCTTCTCAGATGTTTACAGTAGATCATTAGTGACACAATCAATTCAAAGCAAGTAGTCATATGTATTCTTTTCAACACTTTGTACCACACAAAAGAAGGGTTGCCTACAATTTTTAACCAAAACCGAAGCCATCTGTACATAAGATCATAAGGTATATTCTAAATTTAAAATAATAGTGATTCATTGCTGAATGATATATTAAAATTTATTAAATGCAAACATTTATGCAGTGTTAGTTATCATTACAAATTACTTATTTTTACTGTAATTGCTATATCAAAGCATTAAACAACTGTTAAGATGCATAGGGTAGAGCACGCATGAGATGACTAGCTGGTCTACCTTGAGTAGATTGGTACATGGTTTAGGAGCTCTGCCTACGCGTTTCACCATGGCGCGGCTAGAGGGGCCCCTGACCAAGTCACGACAGCTGCCACGGGACAGGCTCCCGAGACTGAGTGACTTGGTCAGGGGCCCCTCGAAGGTGCGACATGGTTAAATGCGGTTCTGACAACAAACAAAACACAATCTGAACTGTAAATACACTGTAAATATAAGACAATACACTGTAAATACACTGTAAACGTTGCCGCAATGCACCAAATGCGGGCCATAGGCCAGCCTCTCAGTGACGTTCTCTCATTGGCTGTAACCATGGAGATGGTACCATCGCCTAGAAATGCGTCACGAAAGTGGGCGCCCGTGACTTGGTCCCCTGACCGATTCACGCCGCTTGGTCTATAGGTGCCAATGGGCAAGTCATTGCCGTGCGTGTTAGAACCCATGATTAATGATTGGGTCATACCGGTCTACTCGTAGCCAGTCATCATCATGGTCTACTATATACAGCATTCAATAGCTGAATCCTTATGTATTTGAACTAATTAGTTCAAATACATTACACTTTACAGCCAGACTCTAAATATGATATTATATCATAGTATCTGTTGAAAAAATAAAAAGACTAGAAAGATAACTCACCACAATGTGTGTGAGGAGGAACAAAATGAGGCCGAGTGACTCCATCTTGTAAACGGGCTGCTGCTGTGTCTGCTGCTGTTATTACTGCTACTGCTGCTGTTACTGCTGCTGCTGTTATTACTGTTACTGCTGCTGTTGTTACTGTTGCTGCTGCTGTTACTGCTGCTGATGCTGTTACTGCTGCTGTTACTACTACTGCTGCTGCTGTTACTGCTGCTGTTACTGCTGCTGCTGTTACTGCTGCTGTTACTGCTGCTACTGTTACTGCTGCTGCTGCTGTTGTTACTGTTGCTGCTGCTGTTACTGCTGCTGCTGTTACTGCTGCTGCTGCTGTTACTGCTGCTGCTGCTGTTGTTACTGTTGCTGCTGTTACTGCTGCTGCTGTTACTGCTGCTGCTGTTACTGCTGTTGTTACTGCTGCTGCTGTTACTGCTGCTGCTGTTACTGCTGCTGCTGTTACTGCTGCTGCTGTTACTGCTGCTGCTGTTACTGCTGCTGTTACTGCTGCTGTTGCTGTTACTGCTGCTGCTGTTACTGCTGCTGTTGCTGTTACTGCTGCTGCTGTACTGCTGCTGTTACTGCTGCTGTTGCTGTTACTGCTGCTGCTGTTACTGCTGCTGTTACTGCTGCTGCTGTTACTGCTGCTGCTGTTACTGCTGCTGTTACTGCTGCTGCTGTTACTGCTGTTGTTACTGCTGCTGCTGTTACTGCTGCTGCTGTTACTGCTGCTGCTGTTACTGCTGCTGCTGTTACTGCTGCTGCTGTTACTGCTGCTGTTACTGCTGCTGTTGCTGTTACTGCTGCTGCTGTTACTGCTGCTGTTACTGCTGCTGTTGCTGTTACTGCTGCTGCTGTTACTGGTGATGCTGATACTGCTGCTGCTGCTGCTCTAGCTGATGTGTATGTAGTACCTTGTCTTGGTGCTGCTACTGTATCCATACCCTAAGTGACTGTCACTGTAATTAACAGGCGCCATAATACCAGAGTTTTACCCTGGTCTCCTTAGCCAGCTTCCAAGGCTCTAGTAGCTTCAGCTGTGAAAAACACAAAACCTTCGGTATAACCTGATATAGTTTCTGAAGGTTTTGCAAGGTAGCAAGGTCGGATGAAACGCTTATCCAATGAGTAAAGTTATGTTGGGTCAATGGCGGGTCAACCCTAGGCCAACAGTTGGTAAGGTTGGACTTTCGTCATATCCAGATCAAATCCTGGCTTGCTGGGTATGTTTTGTGTGTAGATAAGTATGAAGAAAGGCGCTCTCATTGAGATTACTGGATCCATATTCTCTGTGAAATGTTCCTGGTAACCACACTGACACTCCCCTGGCCAGGATTAGCATTTACAAGAGATACACCACTAAATTACACAACCTAACATTAAAAGTACGATCCTGTTGTCGAACAAAGAAGGAAAATCGTACCACCTGGAGATGTAGTACGATTTCCCGTACCACCCCTACGTTGGGTACCCTTTTTGGGGCTCTAGGCCAATCAGTATGCTGGTCACGTGATCTGGCAATGGCAGCGATGTAAAACAACGATGTGAATGATGCAAATTAATGATATAAACAACTAAATCTGCGATGCAAACAACACCAAAAAGCACCTTGGGCTGGTATGCCCCATACGTGGTCCCATCATACAATACTGGCTACCCAGTGGGCACAAAATTCAGTTCAACGTTGAATCAATGTTGATTCAGCATTGAGTCAACATTGACAACCATTAATCAATGTTGAATCAATGTTCTTTGCCCACTGGGTATGGACCCCATTCCCCTGTGGTATAGTACAGTACAGGAGCCCAGTGTAGCAGGGGGTTATGCAGACCACATGGTGTACAGACAGATGTCATACATTATTCCAGTAGTTAAACATCATTGGGTACCTTAACCCTTTAAAGATGGCATAATGCATTAATGCATCATGCCTTAGTCGTCATGATGCATGGATGCTGCAGTGGTGAGTAACTCCCCAGTGCTGCATGCATGCATCCTGAGGGGTTGATATACTCCTGAAGGGTTGGCATGATGCACCAATGTAGCACCTATGGTTACTCCCTTGGGCAGCATTCATGCATCATGACGACCAATGTTATCTTTTAGCGACATGCCTTCTTTACAGGGTTAATTGATTTGGTTGTGTGGGCAGGTAAGCTTGGTATTGGATATCTTGTTGGTTTAAGATCTGGAGTTGTGACTGGCCCTTAAATATATAACTATTTATTCATGCAGAGATTTCCTGTAATCCCTGTCCGATACTGTGGCGGCATGCCTATAGTAACCCTTTAAGGGCTGCATAGTGCTTTACTATTGTATATTGCATCAATGCAGCCCTAGCAATCTATTCACCTATTCACCATACACTATGCTCTTCTTAAGGGATGTTTAAATCACGTAAGGTTGGTATAATGTGTAAATGCAGCATGGGTGGGATACTCGGCTGCATTTATGCCTTATGATGGGCTGTGTAATACACTGAAGCAGTATACATTAAGCATGCTGCGGCCTTTTAGGGCTAGCGTCAATTGACCCTTCTATGACCTTGTAGACCTACGGCTGATACTGTCTCAGACAGCATTGGCCACACTTGGGCCCATATGTGTTTAACTTGGGCCAGCTGGGTTTGCCCATATCTGGGTTATGGTCCTTTTTGTCCAGGGCTAAATGTGGGAACCCAGATGGGCCAGCTCCAGAATCTTTTTGTAGATTCTTGTAATTTGTGCTAAAGTGGTTAAAATGTGGGCTTGAGCTGGGAACTTCCAATCTGTGCTGAGGATAACATTCTGAATTAAAAATAAAAAATCAAATATAATGAATAAACAGTTTTAGAAATCCAGGACATTGGGAGAGCCCGGATAGCATTGGTCCCTGGGGCCCTTATAAACATATATATGTGTTTTAGCTGAACAAGCTGGCCAGCCCATATATGGGTTATCTGGGTCATTTTTGTCCAGGGCTATAAGTGGGAGCCGAGATGGGGCAGCCCATGAAAACTTATTTTTTCATAAGCCACTCAAAAAAAAGGTTAGGTTTTCAGGAAAAAGAATTCTTTTTGCCAACATGATAAAAATGGACAAATATTGGCATATGTAGGGGCAATGATATATGTGTAACACGGGTTCGTGGTTTCAAGGCGGGAATGGCATAGATTCACGTTAGGTGGCAACACCTGGCGTCCTATGCCATGTCCCCTGAACGGTTATCCGGTTGTGGGTTCAAGCGGGGCACTCCAGATGGTGCACTGGTGGAGTGCCACGTCGACACTGCTTGGTCCGCAGCCCGGGTATCTAAGAGGCTGCAGTTGCCTATATCGAGGAGTTTGTCCACGGACGAGCTCAGACCCACACCCTTCTATACTTTTGACACCGGGCTCCTACACCCCTCCTACCTCTGGCTCTTGCACCAGCCCTCGCCGGGCCAAGACCAGTTCGACCAGCTCTGCTGACTTCGAACCAGCGATAACGCTGCTTGCACACTTCGAACCTTGTCTATAGTTTACCTGTACTTTGTTGGATCCTATCCTCGACCAGCTCCGCTGTCTTCAAACCAGCGATAACGCTGCTTGTACACTTCGAACCTTGTTTATTATTGACCTGTGTTTGGTTCATGCTTTCACAACCTCTACACATATATCAAATTACAGCTAATACTGCCAGTAATGCAGTAGGATAGAAATAACATTTCCCTCCGTTTCAATGTCAATAAACAACCAAAATGTGAATTTTGGTCATGAATAACATGTATTATCCTATACATTTTAGCCCACGAGTAAAAAAAGGAAAGCCTCCCTCGTTATATTTTTCAGCCCTTGGTGATGAGAAACCACTTTTTTTTGAGTGGCCATAAATACATTGTAAATATTTAAAACATGCTGACATCTGATTTTTCTCTAGAAATCACCATTTATTGTACATTTTTATAGTCTGTGCTCGAGCTGGACACTTTGAATCTGGGCTGACGCAGCTAGGCTCCCACTTATAGCCCTGGACAAAAAGCCAGAAGTGAATAGTGCTCTAGGTAGTCTAGCTATCAGTATAACCAAGAAACAAGACTAAAAGAAAGTGAAGTAGGATTTAATAGATGGTGACTTTATTGCATCTATCTGGAAATCTTACAAACAGCTTGGTACCCAGGGGATACCAGAGAGTATAAGCAATATCTACTTACCATAAGTCATATTAGGAAATAGTGTATGATCACCTAGTTTTGAACCTGAACTCTAGCTGAGTGTGCTGCAGCACTGTTTAAGCTAGACTGATTTGTTAGGGAAACAAGTCACTCTTTTATATGATAGATAGTGTGGCTACAGGACCATCCCTACTAGTGACATCTAGTGGTTGGTAGTCATGTACCTGGATATAAACATGTGTATTACTACATGGAACGCCGGTAAAACTTAACGTCTGTAATATAATAACCCTGTGCTATACCTTACACTACTCTGGGTTAAAACTGTCGGTATTCATATAGAGTTGAATAGACTGGTTACAGAAAAACCTATTGAATGTTTTTACCATTACCATTTACCATTTACAGTGCAATAAATACTATGCTGCCCATGATTTGACATGTTTACCTGCTTCCTTTTCTGGTAAGAGCCAGTTATCGCACCTCACTGTCCCTTTCAAGTTATCGACATTTAATTCCAGTTTTAATGCTTGATCTCTTACAGCACAGGTCTCTAGTTTTCTAGACATAAGGCTGTGTCTCACCAGATTGAGCCAATCTGAACGTCATGGACCGGGTGCCATCTTTGACCGGCCACCATTAAAACGCTGAAAAAAAGTTTTCTTCATTGATATGTAAAGGATCAAAAAAAAGAAAATGGCAGTGGTTATATATCCATTTATATCTTCACCTGCCCTAAATAAACCGTTATCTGTCAGGGGGTCAAAGATGGCACCCAGTCGAAGATATTTACAATGGCCCAATCTTGTGAGACACAGCAAAAATTTAAATAATTCTAAATAACTGGTGTCAGTGCTATGTCACATAGCTGGAGCCTGTCTACACCCGTCAGTACGCTAGCATCACGCACAGTGACAGACACAAACACAGAGCACGGCTTCCCATGGTTCACACACAGACAACTGTATGTTACAACAGAGACCGGTGTGCACTTGGTGAACTTCCTATGCTGTCCGTACCCATCCCCGTCCCATGGGGAGTCCTTGCTGACCTCCACCCGTATTCCCACCTTCTCATTCCCACCATTACTCAGCACATTTTTCAGGGGTTTATCCACGATGAGTATGACAGTAAATGGAGATGAATTTCTCCAAACTTTCCTGAAACTTGCAATTTTGGGTCCCTTAGACCAGATCTTGAGGAGATCCACGCATGTTTCATGGTTGTCGTCACTGAGGGATAGCTCGTCTGCATCGTCATAGTTACCAAAACGTGTCATCATGAAGTTGTTTGTGGCTGCATAAAGAAAAGGTCATACATAAAAATAATTATCATAGCATTCTGTAGCATTTCTGGGAAACTTGCTGACACTGAATTGGTGTATCATGCTGACGCTTTAAGAGAGTATCCCCCTGTATGGTTGGCATGGTACATTAATGCAGCACAGAAATTCTCGACAGAGTTGCATTCATGTATCATGATGACCAAAGTCAAAATGCATGAATCAAACAAAAAGAGAGTACATCGTTTTATTAACAATATATTTCAAAATTTCACTTAATTGATCTAAATTCACAGTGGGTATTAAATATGACTAAGCAATTGGGTTGGCATATTCACCATGATTTAAAATAAATGATTTAAAAAAAGTGAAAGAAACACAAAGAAGCATGTGCATGGTCCCCCACTGAAGGTTATTTCACGAGATGAAGCCTCAGTGAGGAACTCGACTCATGAACCGGTGTCTATTTCCATATTGCCCACACCCTCAGAAAAATTATCGTCACTGTCGCCAAAAAGCTCCCTCACCTGAAAGTCAGGCTCTGCTTTTGGTGACAGTGACGCTCACTTATCTGAGAGTGAAGGTATAATGTTAGTTGACATCAACCCAGTAAACAAAAAACGTCATACAACAATTTATAACGTTATATAGAGTTTCTCTAAGGCGCTTTACTATGGCATGATGTTATATAAAGTAATTTTGTTGGGAATCTGCTTCTATACTCACGGTAACAGGTGCTGTATGGATCACTTGTATCAATCCATGTACTGAAGGTCTTACAGTCAATAGAAGAAGGAATGCTCTTTGTGGTAGATCCATCCACAAACCCGTACCCAGGACTACAGCTGAGTGACATCACAGAGTTGAGGCTCCTGAGAACCTTCATGTGACTGGGAGGCGCCACATCTGTAAACAAAGTCTTAGCTTCAGGACTATTGCCTTGTGTAGAAGCCGCTCAGAGAGTTTTTATATGTAAAATACAGTATCAAATTAGCAATTTCAGAAACCCTCTGCGGTTTACATAATCTGTCATAGTTGGGGGTGTGGCTTATTCGCGAGTTAGGCTTATACATGAGGTTTTATGGTAAACTTCAATACTGCAAGAACACCAAATCAATTGAGATACAAATATGCATTCTGTAATATTAAAATGATTTTAGGGAGTGGTCATTTGATAACAACAGGGGGAGGGGGTTCGGTGGATTTGGGGGGGACCAAAAAATGTGGACCCCTTGAAGGAGAGGACCAAAAAAAACCTTTTTAGCAAAAAAGTCTGTGCGTTACTCTAGCTCAAAGGGGTCAGCAGCGTTCAATTTCAACTTGCCTGAGAGGGGGACCCCTCCAGTGGGGGGCACAAAAACATTCCGACCAGCTTGCGCGGAAAAACACCGACCCACCCTTGTTCTTAAAAAATGACCACTCCCTTACCTGAACGTCTGCAGAAGTAGCTGGAGACGTCAGCGGCGTCACACGGGTGTTCTCTCATCCTGCGGGACTGAGCATCGTACACCATACAGCCGAGCTGACCCGTGTTCTGACCGTCTGCCGCCCACAGACTCCACCTGATGGGGTTACCACCCGACCACTCCCAAGTTATAACCCCATCTGTCTGCACTTCAGCTCCATCAACCCACACCAGGCCAGAGTCTCCACTATCAACAACAGTTACAAGTATTAAAGCTGGGCCGTCAGGGAATAAGTTCAGCATTTTCTATACATGGACTAAAATAGCAGTTCCACCAGAGGGCAGCAGTGTTTGGACAGGGGACCATGAGCATTGTCCAGCTACAACATATTTACCCTATCTTGTGCCTGTAAGAGCTGAGCTCCCAGCCCTTAAGAGCCCTCTTGTGAATGAAAACTGAACTATATCCAAAAGTGCTTTTGGCCTCACTTCAACCATGACGGTCAAGCTTTAACTAGATATTCTAATTGGATGGTTTCTATTCCTCACAGAAATTCCATACACACTATACAATTCTCATATTGTGAATGCTGTTTAACTCTTTAAGGATGGATGTCACTAAAAGGTGACATTTGTCGGCATGATGCACCAATGTAGCCCCAACGAGTAACTCGCCAGTGCTGCATGGGTGCATCATGCTGACCCTTTGGGAGTGTCTCAACCCAGTAGGGTTGGCATGATGCTTGAATGCAGCACCTAAAGGGTTAACTCTATTTACCCTAAGTCTGTGAGGGTAGACAGGTCCCAGGCATTCTCAATGTGCAGCAACTTGCTGTTGTGGTCTTGACAATAGGACTGTGCGTCCAACCATGACTGTGCTTGTGGCACTTTCCAATTACAATAACTTGTATCAGGCCAGTCAGCATCTTCAACATAAAAAATGTATATAACCATTCTTGACACAAAATCTAACCCCTAAATAAAGTCTGAATATGACTACAGCTCTGGCATCCTAACAGGGCTGATACACTCCCAAAGAGGTGGGATGAAGCACCAATGCACTACTAGTGAGTTACTCGCCAGAGTTGGGTTGATAACAAATGTTACTTTTTAGCAAGATGCAGTCCATAAAAGGCCAACAGACACATAAGAATGTCTCTGTCCAAAAAAAAAGAAGGGAAATTGGGATCTGATACTTTTAGGTTCATTTGCTTCTTCAGGAAAACTTCATTAAATATTTATGCAGTAACTATGTTAAACAACTAGTGTATAGCTGGAGAAAGGTGATGTAATATATTCCCTAAAACCTCAGCTTACACTCTAGGTTCAATAAAATTGTATATCAAATGGCAGTAGACTGTTTCACGTTTTTGCTCATAAAATCCTTCTAGTGGCAGCTATTGGAAATTATCCCAGAAGGTGACAAAGAGGATGGAGGTCATACACAGATGATTACCTATTTTCTTCTCACAAATAAATTGTTGCTGGATTGTACAGTCATTGCCGGTCCATGTGAGACCTTCCGCCTGCAGACACTCCCGTGAGTCAGCATTGTCATACATCAGGGTAACACCAGGTGGGGCGACTAGCGTCTTTCCTGTAGACAGCTTGGGGCCACCTAACCCAGTACCATCTATCCAAGTCACTTGTATGTTGTTTCTTTTGCTGAAAGATAA
Organism: Harmothoe impar; assembly: GCA_947462335.1. NCBI lineage: Eukaryota > Metazoa > Annelida > Polychaeta > Phyllodocida > Polynoidae > Harmothoe > Harmothoe impar. The sequence goes on from OX381706.1 coordinate 3,591,747, forward strand.
TGAAATCAAAGTCTTAACGGGTCATATTGGTAGCTTATAACGCATGGTTGTTTTGGTTGGATATGCCTAGATATTTTAATGTAGTACCTGATTTGTTCTGAAATTTTAGTCATTAACCAAAGAGCTTAGATATTGTTTTCATAAACAACTTTTAACGAACCTGGCTGCTGCCAGCGTCCAAGCCTCATCGTTGCTAATAGCCCGTGCCAGGTTGCCGCCCATAGCAGTACAAGTGTCCTTAGCTGCAGTCCATGTTTGGAGTGAACCAGGCGTAAAATACACACTGGATCTTGGACAAGGTGTTGGCACAAGTTTATCTGGAAATTAACACACACAAAAAGAGTAAATGAAAATATTGATTGTAAGCCTCAGAATATACAGTACACATAACTTTGCTCCCCTAAAACAGTAGTTCAGGGTTAAGAGCATTTAAAATGACAAGTTTAATGAATAGGTAACACCACATGATACATGCATGCCAAAACTTTTTATAAAGTTAATGGTCTTAAACGTTAAACTTGATTAAACTGACCTGGGACACCCCACAGGAGATCATTCACCTTCCAGCAGGCCAGCTTGGACTTCACATCCCACAGTAACTTATCAGCATCTGAAAATTAAACAAATACTAAGTTTTGTCATGTTAAATAGAAATCCATTGGTTCAGTTGAATTGGATTGAAGACTATTTTAACTATTTTCTCTCCATTATTAAAATCTCTAATAGGAGACTACTAACTTATCCTTTCCAATTTGGCAGTTTTGTCATGTTAAATAGAAGAATTGGATTGATGACTATTTTAACTTTATCCTTTTTCTCCAAAACTCCTACTAGTAGATTACTAACTTACCGTCCCCAAATTGGCAGACAAAGTGGTGTAGATGTGTACAGTTAGTGTCTGCCCATTCACCGTCCATGCTGATAGTTGTACATCCAGCTCCCCCAAACCCTGACACAAGGGAGGAGGTAGGTGAGACCCAGGCTGAGGAAACTCTCCAGTCATTGCTGAAACAAAGTTAACAAAGTGCATCCAACCACTTCCTTAATTATTTTTCAAATAGTCCCAAAGGAACATGTTCCTGTCTGTTGCAGTTTAAAAAAAAAAGTTTGTATTGTATTGTATTGTAGCTGAATTTTAACTAAATTGTAAGCCTCTTCTTTTTCATTGCCACTTATTTCATTGATCAGTTCAATTCTGATAACTTGGATTAATGGATTTACAGTTAAAGGAACCAGAAGAAAAATAACCAAATATCCCAAAAATCTAAAAACCTGTATTGAAGCAGACAGAGACAGAAGAAGGGAGGTATGGGAAAATACCTTTTAATGGAACAAAGGGAAGCATAAGAGCCTCATTTTAAAATCATCTTAAAATAATCTTTTATATAAAGTAATTTTGTTGAAAATCTGGGTGGACAAAGGCAAATCGGTTGTGAGTGTCTAAACCTTGAAATGTTGATACCGATAGACAGCATAGCACATTAACGCACAATGCAGCCCTTAAAAGGTTAGGGTTGTTTCTCTTGAGATGGGGCCAAGTGTGAACGTCTGTGACCGGATACCAGCTTTGACCGGGTGCCAGCTTTGACCGGCTTGATAGAAAAGGGTTTATTTAGGGCAGATTGAGATATAAGTGGGCTACTAATGTAAAGTGTTGTAACATCCATTAACCTTTTCAGCCAATTTTTATCTTCAAATGCCCTTTTCTATCAAGCCGGTCAAAGCTGGCACTCGGTCAAAGACATTCACACTTGACCCCATCTCATGAGACACAGCCTTAGTAATAAATTAGTAAGAGAGCTGTGAACCTACAGGATGTTGACGGTGCTGGCATTAGTCACTCCGTCATTTACTCCAACCAAACCCCCGCCCAGATAGCTGCAGGTTCCTGCCGCGTCATGGTGGGTGGTCGGGTAGGACGACAAGTAGAGCGTCCTTCCTGAAATAAACAACATTGTAGGCTGAACGTGCTGATTGGTTACAAGAGGGGGACAAGACGAGTAAAGAGTGATGCGTCTTGGGCCCATTTGAAGAGATACACACACCAGTCTATTTAATAAACCTTTAAACAAAAGGAAAAAATTACAAATCACACAGCTTCTGCCTGACTGCCTGCATTGCGGGGGGGGGGGGGGTCTGAACGGTACACGGAATTTAGGCACCTGGTCTTTAGGCACCCTGCCTTCAGGCCCCCCTGACCACAGGCACCCTGCCCTTAGGCCCTCCGGATCTTAGGCCCCCGGTCTTTTGGCACCCTGGCCATAGGCCCCCTGGCTATAGGCCACAACTTCCTCACATCCACTCCCACTTCCTCACATCCACTCCCCCCTCCTCACATCCACTCCCCCCTCCTCACGTCCACTACCCCCTCCTCACATCCACTACCACTTCCTCACGTCCACTACCCCCTCCTCACGTCCACTACCACTTCCTCACGTCCACTACCCCCTCCTCACGTCCACTACCCCCTCCTCACGTCCACTACCACTTCCTCACGTCCACTACCCCCTCCTCACGTCCACTACCACTTCCTCACATCCACTCCCCCCTCCTCACGTCCACTACCCCCTCCTCACGTCCACTACCCCCTCCTCACATCCACTACCACTTCCTCACGTCCACTACCACTTCCTCACGTCCACTACCCCATCCTCACGTGCACTTCCCCCATCCTTACGTAGTGGACGTGAGGAAAAAGTAGTGGACGTGAGGAGGGGTAGTGGACGTGTGCAAGAGGTAGTGGACGTGTGCAAGAGGTAGTGGACGTGAGGAAGAGGTAGTGGATGTGAGGAGGGGTAGTGGACGTGTGCAAGAGGTAGTGGACGTGAGGAAGAAGTAGTGGACGTGAGGAAGAGGTAGTGGACGTGAGGAAGAGGTAGTGGATGTGAGGAGGGGTAGTGGACGTGTGCAAGAGGTAGTGGACGTGAGGAAGAAGTAGTGGACGTGAGGAAGAGGTAGTGGATGTGAGGAAGAGGTAGTGGACGTGAGGAAGAAGTAGCGGACGTGAGGAAGAAGTAGCGGACGTGAGGAAGAGGCTATAGCAGGGGGTTGGACGTGAGGAATAGGTAGTGGACATGAGGAAGTGGTAGTGGACGTGAGACTTAAAAGAGGGGGTCGGACGTGAGTTTGGTGCCTACAGACAGGGGGCCTGTAGTCAGGGTGGCCTAAAGGCAGGGGGCCCCAGATCCGGAGGGCCTGTGGGCAGGGGGCCTGTGTTCCGTGGGCCTGTGGACTGGGGGCCTACAGTCAGGAGGGCCTGTATTCCGGATACCGGTCTGAACTGGGTTGACTTGATTGCACCTTGGGCACAGGGGAGGAGGGTGAGTGGCGCCCCCTATATGAAACCATACCTGAAGCAGGCATATGATGTCTGCTTCTAACCATTAACACTGACAATATTGACCTACATTGCTGAATGAAACTGAAATTGTATCGAAATCATTCCCCAACTTTCTATTATACTGTAAGTTCTCACGCATAGGCAATGGTTAATATGCAAGTCAGATCAACAGTGCGGCTTATATGATTAAGACAAAGTTATGGCATGGCTTTTATTTGTGATATATAGTTCCCCTATGAGGCTTATAGGATATTCCTAGAAGTCTAGGAGCGGCTAATATGTGAGTTAGGCTCATGTGCGAGAATTTAGGTAGATATTTACAGAACATTTATTATGTATTTGGTTGATCATACATACTCTGACACTTCAAAACACCCAGCAGTCCATAACATTGGCAGGCGTATGCCTTTTTCAGGGTTCCATCTGGGAATGTGTAGCCATCAAGACAGCGGTAAGTCGCAGAGGTTCCAGAGACAGTCCGATCTGCATTATCCAAGTATGGGGCAGTCGTGGAACAACCCGCATCTGAAATAAAAGTTGTACTTTTAGAAAACCTTTAAACAGCATTTGATTTACACAATATCTGTAAAGATATATGCACAAGAGAAATTCTATGAAGGTTTCTGACTCCTCAACTGGTATTAATGAAGTCAAAAAGTAATTACTAAAAATGTCTCTGATAAGCTGACCTTTCTAGAATATCCCTAAAGTAGAGAATCAGCTGATAAGGTTCTCCATACAGTCATTATAGTTTAAAGCTGCTTAAATTGGTCAAAATGGAGCTTTTGAATTTATTTTGCATTAGGAGAGTCAGCTTATGAGGGAGGTAGACTTATCAGAAAGGTTTCCATGGTAAACCACACGCAATCACAGTGAAATCTCGTTATAAGCAGGACCTATATAGCAAGGAACTTCATGCTATTTGCCTTGCCAAAAGGCCCTCCTTTTAACGAGGTTTCACTGTATCTACCTCTTGGTGCCTCGCACACAAAGCCATGTAGTTCAGCCTCTGGGGCGTGCAGCCACTTGGCAGTGGTTGTGTCCAGCAGGAGACTGTTACTGGAGGTGTTAACGGGCACAGACCCAGCAAAGTTGTGCCACACCACCAGGTCCCCCGGCCCCTCCCGGCTACCGTAGGACGTCCACCAGCTCCACCATAGTGCCGCACCCTCCACGGCCCCACCCAGCCACAGCCTGCTCCCTAATCTGTAATGGTAAAGTGCACTTGTCACATGATGTCTACAGGGATAGATACTAACTAACTTAGCCATCTCATTGGGCACAAAAATCAGTGCAATATTGTAGATCAATGAACTGTTCAGATGATGTCTGGGTGCACCATTATCATCTTATTCTTCAAGAATAAGCTTTTTTGGGATATCTCATGCTTCAACCGCAGACAGGGATTCCACACCATGCTTGATCATCCCCAAGTCCCCCAGGGGATGTCTCATAAGAAACCAACTACACTGGATACCTGTCCAATGGTTATGGTAGGGGTTAGGGCTAGCTTAGTACTTTCTCAGTTAGGGATAGCCCTAGGGCTAGCTGTCTATCTGGAAGGACCAGGGGAGACCCTGTCTTTGGATGAAAAATTAAGATATCCCCTCAAATCATCTTCTTCAAGCATAATATATTGTGCTAGGAATAGATACTAACTTATTTAGCCATCCCAGTGGGCACAAAATCGATCACTCTCCTACTGATTTTCTCATTCCAATGACATATGACATGACTATATTGGTCTAGATATATTCTCCCTGGCCAGCATTAGTATCTACCTCTTGGGCCATGAAGTGAAGGTTTACTAAAACACATCCATATATATATTGCTGTTTCTCAAGAAATTGGGCCAACGTGAACGTCTTTGACTAGGTGCCATCTTTGACCTAGTGCCATCTCTGAATGGTTACCATCTTTGACCGCCTGACAGAAAACTTAGGAAGGTGAAGTCATATATGGAGATATAACCACAGCCATCGTTTTTTTATTATTTTATCCCTTACTTATCAAAGAAGAAATTTATTTTTCTTAAATCTCTTTTTTTATGGTGGCCGGTCAAAGATGGCACCCAGTCAAAGATGGCACCTAGTAGAAGGTGGCACCTACGTTCACATCTGATGAGGCACAGCCATATGATGTATTATTTTGGTATTCTAATAATTATGACAACAATATTTATTGCAAAATAGAAAAGTGATCCGTACGACATAGCGAGTAATCCGTCCTGTTCAGCTTGTGTGTAGACAATTGCGAGACGTCCGCCATTTTGTTTGCAGTATCTGCTCGCTGCTCTGTGTGACCTCTTCACTGAAGCCTCCACAAGGCACAGGTCTGCTCTATTCTTTACTGTAATACCAAGACAGAATATATATCTTTCTACAGTAAATTCTACCCATAGGTAATACGCAAACCAAACTCAGCTTTCACTTGATACCGGACATGCCTATATAGGGTGTGGGTTATATGAGGGTTTTTGTCACTATAGAACAGTACTAAAATTTTCAGATCCAAAAATGGGTTATATAATTCTCCTGAGTTGGGGGTGTGTGGGTTACAGGCGAGATGAGGGTAGTATGTGGGAATTTACGGTATTTCTCATTTTACAACAATAATTTAATAAATTTTCATCTTCAAAGACTTCATCATTGGAATTTTTCTTCAGTAGATGACAAAATAAAAAAAGTTTCTGGATAATTTTTAGGGTAGTAAAAGTCAGACATCAGAAAGACTCACCTTCACAGGGTCTTATTACAGCGAGGCTGGCACAGTCACAGCTGTAGGTCTTCACTGTCGTACCGTCATGGTACTGGGCGTCTGAGTCACAGCTACAGGTGACAACGTTGTCAACGTTCACACAGCTGCCATGTTGTATGGACGGGGGAGTCCCACACAACTCCTCATCAGTAGGCATACCAGCTAGAAATGATAGTTTGTACTTTTTATTCAAAATTGTTTTTGTTATTGTTTTGTCTAGAAACAAACTTATAGTTTGGATCACTGTTCTCTAGACTGCTATTGATGCAATATAGATAACGTTTATAGGCTATGCAAGAATGGTTAGATATCAAATCTCTACCAGATTCTAAATCCTACCTAATACTGGTAAAGTATATTATTAAGGCAACAAGAGACATTCAAATATTATCCATTGCCAGAAACAGCGTAGAAAGAGGGTCCCATAGAGCCTAGGCGTGGACTTTTACAGTGTAGCTTCATTGGGGAGAATGGAACCGGTTTTTTTAATTGGTCAATAAGATCAAATTTAAGGAAAATGATAGGCAATAGGTATAGATGGAATAGGTAGGAAGGAAGTATGGTCTTGGTCAATGTCCTGGATGAGCAATGAGGAAAGTCCCACTCATCAGATATAACACTTTAAAAGATGCATGAACTATCAATGTTTCTGTTACCTGGGATAATGGGGTCAAAACAGGAGGGTACGCTGCCTGAGGTTGGCACCTGCCAGCAGTAGTTGTTGTCTTCACATTCTGCCTCAGAAGCAAAGTTCTGAGCAGACCGCTCCTGTTCTGGTACTGCACAGGACGCCTTAGCTGTGGGGGAGGTAGTCAGATACATGCCACATGAATAGTAACACCAGTTAGGGCCGCGTCTCACCAAATCTATACAACTTGTAAGTCTATGACCAGGTGCAATCTATGACCAGGTGCAATCTATGACCAATTGCCATAGATCATTGGCAAGCAGGAATATGAGAAAAAAGTGTGAAATTATAAAAATATTTAAATAAGATTATCAAGACTATTAACTTGTATCAATCTGATGGGACACAGCCGAAAAAAAACTTTGAATTTACTCAGAAATTATTATGTAGCCACATGAGAATATCTCTTCTATTGAAGAAATTAACTGCAAAGGGGAATTAAACTACCTGATAGTATTGTTTATATATCATTTATGTATGTATGATTATCATTGTTCAGGATAAGAGAACTCAACAAAAGTTGAAAGTGTAATTCTAGGAATGCCTTATAAATGATACGTACGTAGTTCTTTCTCACACAGGAAATACTGAGGTTCATCACCGTAAGCCGGGTACAAATTTCCGTCTAGACTGGAACAAAATTAGAGAGCGATATTTATCAAATAGCAGTAACCCTTTAAGGGGTACTCACCGGGCTGCATTGGTGCATCATGATCACAAATGTTGCCTTTTAGTGAGATATGATTACTTATAGGGTTAAGATACACATTAATGTATTATGCCATTGGTCGCCATGATAGATGAATGCAGCACTAGCGAGTAACTCACCAGTGGTTGATTCACTCACATACTGGTGGCATGACTGTGTGAAGAAAGGGCCAGCCTGATGGACTCATTCTTTAGAACTAAGCAAGCTCATTTCTTGAAAAGTGCAAAGAGGCTGAGGAATCTCATCTCTAAGAAGGTGAGAAGTGCTAAATCTGCCGAGATTAAAACTGCATTAGAAGAGAACAAGGGTAATCCAAAAAAATTCTGGAGTGTCTTAAATGGTATCTTGAAACCCAAAGGTGCTGTCCTACCACCGAACCTAATAGGTGAGGATGGCAATCCAAGGGGTAATCAGGAATCTGTAGATTACCTAAATAGTTTCTTTGGAAATATTGGTGAAAAACTATCAAACAACCTCACTAGGGCTGGTCACCATAGAAGGGCCATAAATCTGGACTATGAGCCTGATTCAAATGATTGCTTCAAACCACTAGTAGTTGCTCCCGGTCTGGTAGAAGTTCTTGTCAAAGACATCAATGAAAATAAGACTTCGGGAATGAGGGACATCAGGAGTAAATTCCTGAAGGAATCTCTCCTGTTACTGCTTGACCAATTGACTCATGTTCTGAACCAAACTTTCTCAACTGGTGTCGTTCCCACTGTGTGGAAGGAAGCTAGGGTGTCCCCCATACCGAAATCAGGTGACCTAAAGAACATCAATAACTGGCGACCCATCTCATTGCTTTCAGTGGTGTCTAAAATTGCAGAGAAATGTATGCATTTCCATTTGACAGAATGCATGGAAAAAAACAAATGCCTGTCGGGTAGACAATATGGTTACCGCTCTGGCCTTGGCACTGGCGATGCCATCTTTGAACTAGTCACCGATCTATATAAGAATAGGGACCTGGGTCATACAACAGCCTTGTGTTATGTTGATCTGCGTAAAGCATTTGATTCTGTGGACCACTCATATCTATTGGAAAAGCTAAAAAGGCTGAATCTTAAAATCAGTGAATTTAAGTGGCTAAAAAGCTATCTAAGTGATAGACGACAATATACCCAGATTGGCAATTTTGAATCAGAGGTATGTGATGTCAAATTCGGTGTGCCTCAGGGCTCTGTGCTGGGGCCTTTGTTGTTCATTTACTATATCGATGACCTAGCATGTGATCTGACAAATTGCCGTAGTTTGATGTATGCAGACGACCTTGTATTCTATTGTGCAGATTTGACACCGCAAGTGGCGGTAGACAAATTGCAATCTGATCTGGATAAGGTAGTAACAAAGTGTAATGACCTTAGACTAACCATAAATAGAGATAAAACCAAATTCATGTTGAGTGGTAGTAAAGATAGGATGAAGATTCCTCTAACTGTATCCCCACGAATTGACGACGTGCCTCTCAGTCGAGTACCCAGTTATTGTTATCTGGGTGTGAAACTGGGTGAAACAATGACCATGGAGGATGCGGTTAAAGATCTGATAAGAAAGGTCAACCACAAGCTGTTCAGGTTTGCAAAACAGAGGGAGGACCTGTCCAGAAATGATGCCATCTTAGTATACAAAAGCAACATCCTCAGCCAATTTGACTATGCAAGTTTTCTACATGGTGGTGCCAATCAAGACCTCTTGGCAAAACTACAGCGACTTCAAAATAGGGGTCTGCGCATATGCCTAAGGGCAGGTGTTAGAGACAAGTCCATAGATGATCTGCATTTTGAATGTGGTGTTCCAAAACTAGCTCGCAGGAGAGATGAACTGCATCTGGTCTACATGTACAAGTGTGCTGCAATTGGCAACCACTTGAGGGTGGAACAAGACCATGGCCGGACTACAAGAAGTAGTGGTAAAAAGAAATTCGACATAAAAAGACCTCGTCGGGACTTCTACAAACGATCGCCTTTATATCGGGGAGCCAAAATGTGGGACCTCCTGGACAGATGGTACCAAGAGACTGAGCAGAAACAAAAATTCAAGGCACGGATTCGCAGAATACCAGACCTCCACAAGAAAAGTAACCGGCCTGGAATGGACAGTGATAGTGAACATGACCACAGCCAACGCGGAGGAGACGAGCGTGATGTTGGAGACCCGCCTGACACAAGCATAATACTTACACCGTAATGTTCCTGTACAAGATCCTTGTAGGGAGTGAGCAATTGGTATCTTCCATGGATCTTTCTCTGCTTTACAATCTAGCTATCAGTGGTCAGTGACAATTGGTCAAGACTAGGTTTTCAATCAATCTTGTGAGGTGGTCCGTCCATTCATTATATCAAGATATCAATAACAATAACAATTTCCCGAATATCTCATAATAGCGTAATTCAATATCTTACTGCATGTCAACCTGCATAAGAAAATAAATAACTAACTACTTTTTTACAATCATATAAATGAGGACTCTAAAGGAGTCATCTTACACAAACAAACCAACCCGGCCCCCCGTCAACCGCCTCTTTTCTCTTCTTTTCTATTCTCTTTCCTTTTTTCCTTCTTCAATGATTTTTTCCTATATGTTATTGTATAAATTGTATGTATTGTATTATTTTGTGTGTAACTGTTTTAGTATGTGCTTGTATGGCTAACCTGGACAAGACTTACATCACGTCCCAAATGGAGATCCACTAGAAATCGAATTGAAACTATGTGTATTAAAGTCTATGTCAATAGGATAATCGTATTGCATACAATTACCAATCAATTAGTCAATTAAGACTACTCCAATACCCGAAGGGTACCCTATGTCAGTCATCTCATTTGTACATAAACCATCTTTTTACCATCTTTTTTTTCCCTTGTCCCTAATGGCTCTCATGTATAGTAACAAACAAACAAAGGACCACCTCAATTGATTGTATTTATTATCACAGCTTCTGCAGTGGATCAATCAATAAACTTTATTATTAAAAAAAAAAAAAAAAAAATGATGCATTCATCAAGATGACCAAAGACATGGTGTAGTTTCAAAATCAAGTTGTGTACCGTTAATTTGTTGCGTAGAAGCTACCGCTAGTACTCAAGTTAGATCACCAGTGTGGCTTAAAGAATAGGCCTGTAAACTCACATAATAGCCATGGTCTATACACAAGGTTTTACCGTAACCTGAAACTATCGGGAAAGAAAATCACTTTAGCCATCAGTTTTGGGGGAATACGTACCCAAGGTAAACAGCGTGTTTCCCGTCGGTGGGGTTGCCCCCTGCCCAGTTGGTGTCGGCTACCGGTGAGTCATCGTGGTACCTGGTGCACCAAGGGTAAAGTCAGTACATTAGATGATTGGAACAAATAAATAAATTTCCCGAAAAATGAGTTGTGTCTCACTAGATCAGGTCAATGTGAACGTCTTTGCTGACACCCAGTCTGACCACCTGACACAAAACAGTGTATTTAGGGCAGGTGAAGATATAAATGGAGATCAAATCAATGCCATTTTCTGTAATTTATCCCTTGCATATCAAAGAAGAAATCTTTTTTTAATTTTTTTTTATGGTGGCTGGTCAAAGATGGCATCCTGTCAAAGACTTTCACATTGGCCTGATCTGGTGAAACACAGCTTCAGAATGTTCACAGATAACATACTTAACTTAGTATCTATTCCATCCCCCTCTGATTTCACCAATATAAGTCCATTTTGAACAAAATCGTGCACAATTATTGATACCAGCTGATGGCATTTAGTCGGCCCCTATTCTCTAAATATCATACCTTTGAAGTGTTTGAAATGACCATTTGAAATACTTTCATAAAGGTCCTTTATTTGTCAGGCAAATACAGAACTTAAACAAATGCTTTATACATATTCACATGGATATTTTAATTAGTAATAGAGATAACCATACAAAATCTGCATAATGCTTTTAAAGGGAATATAATATAGCGGGCAGGTGAGTTGCATACGGACACTATGAATAAAACAGGGTCATTGCCCTCATCTGTTGACACAGCATGCATTTACTCACCTAAATTCAAACTCAGTTGTCTTGTCCTTAGCAGAAATAAAGCACTGTGCGCTCATTTCACTGCAATGGGAGACATTTACATCATTAGTTTTAGTTGTATCAATGTGTGCACAGCCAAAAATAATTGTCTCATTCCAAGAAAATAAGTTAAATTAACTTATTTCTTTTTCTTAAAACTATTCATTTGTCCATCAGACAAGATGATTTATCGTGCATCGTGGTGATGCATAGATGCAGCCCTGGCGAGTAACTTGCCAGTGCTGCATTCAAGCATCATGCCAACCTTATGAGACACTCCCGAAGGGTTGGCTTGATGCACCAATGCAGCACCAGCGAGTTACTCGCCAGGGCTGCATTGGTGTACCATGACGACCAATGTCATCTTTTAGTGACATCCATCCTTAAAGCGACATAATCATCATTACCATTCACATTTCCAGAACTGTTCTAGTCTACTATGTGATTAAGTGTGAGTGTTGATATTGCCCCTTTAAAGGGTTAGAAAGGTCATTCACAATGCCAGCATAGATAGCCAGTACTTACTGCAGCATGAGCTGCACCTCTTGTACAGCGGCTACCTTGGCCAGGTGCACCCCGTGCTGGCTGCAGAAGGCCTCGGCCCGGTCCCGCTGCAACTTCAGTACTGGCTGCACGAAACACACCCGGCGCGCTCCTGCAACGCAAACCTGGTGTTAATGAATATATTCATTGGCCGTCTTCTTATTTACAAAAGAATCACTCGCAAAATTTTACTCAAATAATTGATTATTTTCATTGGCAGAAATCTTTTGCTTACTTCTGGAATAAACAATTATTTTGGAGAATTTACTTTTTTTCCACATTCAATTGAAAAACATGAAATTAATGGACAAATTTGGGCATATGTATGAAACAGGATTTTACAGTGCCGAAAAATACTATGGGCTAGAAATATACCTATTCACAACTCTTGATTATTAGAATGTAAATTTAGTTCATTGAGAACCTTGATCCCTCTATACATTTGGTCCTCATCAACATTTAAAAAAAGGCAAAATGTAAGCACCCTTGTCATATTTCTCACGGCTTGGTGATGAGAAACAAGTTAATCGTTTAAAGTGACCTTATTTTCAGTTTTGATATCAATGTTGAAAATACATAGACAAATGCCAACGTCCATTGAAACCATTTCTGCTGTATTTCCTGAGTGGGGGCTGGGGCGTAGAGCGGTATCAATGTAGTTGGTATTTGTGTTGTTGTTTTTTTAATTTGAAGCCATTTAATGAAGAAAAGTAAACTCTTTCTTAGCCCATTGAATACGGCCACATTGTATTCAATAGGGGGGCATTGAATATGGCCCTTCCAGTGCTTGAACATTGTAAATCTCCAAAAAATACTGATTGCTCCTCACCTAGACAAGGGTCTATGGTGGCAGCCCTGCTGCACTGACAGGGGTAGACCTTCTCTGTGAGTCCTCCCATGAACACGTAGTCCTTCTCACAGCGGTAGGTGACGTGGGTGGAGTTGGAGACAGACGTGGCATGCGGCACATCAGGAGGTGTCTGCGTACAACTCTCATCTGGAAGGTTCATATGTAGTAGATATGGTACAAGTGACTGGCTGTATGAGAGTTATCAGCCAAGGACAAGGCATGATGAATGTTCATATGGAGATATACAACCTACCAGGTATGTGGGGAATTTAACCAATATCAAGGAAAAACATGAGATTGTGTCTCACCAAATCAATCCAAGTTGAAAGTCTTTGACCTGGTACAATCTATGACCTGGTACAATCTATGACCAGAAACACCTTGATAAGGCCAAAATAAAAGGTGTGTTTCAGGCAACCTGACCCTAGTTTAAAAAAAGGGCTGACCCTGACTTATTTTTCCGATTTTGGAGATTTTTAAAACATTTTTTGCAAAATATTCTTGATTTTTCAGAGATTTTAGCAAATTTTTGGTCAGGAAGAACAGATCCCATGCCTAATTAACTGTCCAACCTCAGGAAATTGCTTCGTAACAAGAATGTCCAATAATTTCATGATATTTCTAGTTGTAGTAAGAATCGGTGAGTCGTCTTGATGACCCGTGAGTCGATTCGCGACTCATTGCAGGTACCTCCAACCTTAAAAAAGAAAAAACAAAATCCGACCTACCTACCCTAAATTTTTGGACCATGTTGCCTGAAACACACCTTTTTTTTGCCTAATCATTCCCTAATGGCGTCCCAGTAAACTAAAAATGTTATACAACGTTATATCTATGGCTCTATCTGGGTATCATTTATTACCCTGTGTTTCAGCATGACTACCGCTACAATGTGTCTACTATCACTGTACAGCTACAATGTGTCTACTAGCACTGCACCGTTACAATGTGTCTACTATCACTCTACCGCTACAATGTGTCTACTGTCACTGTACCGCTAAGATGTGTCTACTATTGTGTCTACTATTGAACCCTACCTCTCGGTACCTCACAGTATGTTTTAGCGGTGAGGCCATTGTTGTCAATCATCTGGTACTTCCAGGCAGTGTTGAGGTAGAGGCCCTTCCTCCCGCTGCTCTCAGCTAACCGGGGCCCGTCCTGATGCCGGGCTGTCCGCTGGATGATGTCACCGTCTGAGTGCCGGAACACGTGGTCAGCGTGCATGTTGTCTCCGTCCAGGAACATGGTGTGGGTACTGAGGGAAACAAGTAAATAAAACCTTTTATTTTTTTTAAATACAAGATTTACTATGCTTAACTATATGAAGGGTTGTATTCAATGCGCCCTATTGAATGCAATGTGGTCGTATTCAATGGCCTAAAACAAAGTTTTTCCTTCATTAATTGCCTCAAAATTAAAATTAAAAACACAAATGCCAACTACATTGATACCACTCTGATGTATGTCACTTTTATGTGCTGGGGCACATCCCACTTAGCCTGCGGCTTCATGCCCCCACTCGTGAACTACAGCACGGTATCAATGGGCGTTGGCATTTGTCTATTTATTTTTTATGAAATAGGGCCGTGCTATTGGTTTAACCAAAAAATGTCATATTTCACACACCCTGTGAAATAACCCATTACCGTATTTTACGACCCTATGAGATAATCACAATGGTTTTTTTACATTTGAATGACATAGAACGAAGCTATTTCAGCTACTTTAGGCCCTACCCCTTATGATAATATGGATTGAGTGGGCCCCCATGCAACTCCCCTCCCCCCCCCCCCCCCCCCAAAGTAAATCTGCTTCCTGTGCCTCTGATACATTACCCAAACTCTTGGAGTTGCAGTGCGTCCCCCTCGGTGACGAGTCGTGGCAGCTCAGCATTGCGTGATTGGCAGACGGCACGTGCCGTTCTGTAGAACGTATTGAGGTTCAGGGCTCGTGCAATACACACAGAATGAACCTCCGCTGAAGTGAAAAATATGTAGACTGAACAGACCTCCGCTGAATTGACTGCATCAAAATATGCAATACCAACATAATACTCAAAGTGATAACAGAAGTTTGCTGCAGTTAAAACAGGTCAAACAATAACCTCAGATTTGAAATGTTATGCTAATTTTTCTGAACAAAATCCTAATGGCATTTTGTATTTTAGTTACATAATTTCAGATTTCGCTAATAGAATAGGGAGGTTTAATTGTCATTGTCATTCTACCACCTTCTGGGCTATTTTAGTATATACACCAATTTCTCTTCATTAGAACCCTCCACTCCCTTCTTTCTTAAAGGGCCACATAGTTCTTTAATGCATTTATGTCCTTTATTAGCCTGATGCATGAATGCAGCACTGGAAAGTGATACATACAAGGAGTATAGAGACCATTTGGGACTGTATCAGCCCTGTCTGGTATCATGCTGCCTAATGTTTTGACCCTTTAAGGATGGCATGCTGCTAAAAGATGTCAATTGTTGTCATGATGCACCAATGCAGCCCTGGCAAGTAACTCGCTGGTGCTGCATTGGTGCATCATACAGACCCTTTGAGAGTGTCTGAACCCTGTAGGGTCGGCATGATGCTTGAATGCAGCACTGGCCAGTTACTTGTCAAGGCTGCATTCATGCATTATGACGGCCAAGGGCACAAGAGGATCAGAGACCAAGCAAATATAAATTCCAAATGAAAATCAACTTATACCGTAAAACCTCTCTTAAAGGCCGACCTGGATTTGGGCCCATTTAAACATTGTTTAACTATAATGTGCTTGATAAAAAAAACTTCCCTTATAAGCCGACCCCCCCCCCCCCTCTTTGAGACAAAGTCCAATTAAGCCTAAAATCCCCCATAAATGTCGGTTTATCAGACAGTTTGTAGGTAGGGTAGGTTTTACGGTAACTTACGTTTACAGCTGTCCATGAGGGCGGTCTGTGCACACAGACAGGTGTAGTTCTTCCACGAGTCTCCGTCCGAGAACGAGTGGCTCGGTTTACACGTGTACGTCACCTCGGTGTCCGTTACACTCCGGTCTGCATTCTCCACCTCTGGTGCATCCGCACAACTATAGACTGAAACAATTATTAGTCATCGTAAATTGTAATTTCATTGATAAATAGATAATAAATAATTCAAATAGCTCATTTATGTGTTTTTTATTTGATTAACTATACCACTGATGCAGTTATGTAGACATTGATGGGTAACATGATATAAAAACGGCAAAGATCCACCGACCAGGGTTTCAGTATCTGATATCAGAGTTTCCGCATTAGATTTCCATGTTCAATATCAATTCTAGATTTTTTCTATCCAAGTAAACCTTTTTAACTGAACAGGTTAAAACTGATTAAACAATTCTAGAAACTCTGGAGCCCCCAAGTGAGCTTTATGTGAAGTAAGCAGATGTTATTAAATACAAAATAGGAATTCATGGCAATACAGAGAGCCGCACAACAGTCTCAAATTGTCCCAGGCTGGGATGTGTATTGCGATACCCAGAGCGCCTGTGGTGACCGGGACACTGAGAAAAGGAGAGGTACAGGGCCCCAGTGTAGGTTATATAACAGGCTGACGTAATAGATGGGAAAGATAAGCCCCTGTTGTGCCCTGCACTGAATATGAAAAAAATATAGAAATCTGATATCAGGGGTGAACATATTGCTTACACAATACCTACCTCCCTCCACCTCACAGACCCCGCTGGTTACCAGTGAGATGCCGTTCTGGAACATGCCCCCTGACACCCGCACAGCGCTGTCTGTGCCGGGGCTGTAGGAGCCCACCCAGTAGTGCACCCACAGGAGGGGGGTGCCGTCCCCGTAGGTGTACATGTAGGGCGGGTCGATGGAGCTAGCTCCAGTGTGCGCTGTCCCCCCGCGGCTGGTGGCACAAGTCAATGTGAATAAAAGCAGTGTTGGGTAAGTGCATAAATAGGGGTGGACTTCCTTTGACCCCCCCCCCCCTCAAGAGATATCCAAATTAGGTAGTCCACCCCCTTATATATGTGTAAACATAGGGGGGTCAATCAAGTTAGCACCGCTGTGCGCCATCCCCCCGCGTCTGGTGGCACAAGTGAATTTGAAAAAATGCAGTGAGTCCACGTAATTTTCCACGTACACCCACATATTTTGCAGCTGTGCCGCCTGCGTCCACAGCAAAACAGAGGCAAAATGGGGGCGACTGAGGCGCTTTACAGTTTTAACACAGGATTCCATCACCGTGGACTTTGGACTTTAGATAAGTACATAAATAGTCAGGTTTCCCTACAAATGTGTTATTTCACTATCAGTTTTATCACCAAAAAGGGGTGGAATTTCTTTGGGCCCCTCTCAAGTATTTTTTTCATTTCATAAATAATGTATCATACGACTATGATTCCTAGAAAATATGCGTATACATACATGCAAATATTGTTGATCTATTGGTGATGTATTGACACTTTTTAGCTATAACACTGTAATACCAGTTACATTTGTAATAACACAATGCAATATGTGCAAAGACATCTGATGTGCGGGTATATACCTTTACCATGGTTACGAGGGCACGCCAGGTAAGGCTACTGTATTTAAGAAACTAACCGAAAGGTTGAAATACAGTTAAACCCTACATATGAGGTTCATTGAGACTTATGTACTGTTTACCATTTGTGACATCTATTAAGGTTTTGAGTTGATAATCAAAACAAAAGAAGATGGAAATGACAAATGAATCTACTTACGACTTATGTGAGGCCCTGCTGACCTCGTCCTGGCTGTAGAGTTTAGCGAGGGTCAGGTTGTAATGGCGGCACACGGCGTCCTGTGCTGTCCAGTCTCGGTACACGCCAACCGTAGCATAGCATACATCTCTCCTGGTTGCTGTTGGACAGAGAAAATACTAACTATTTTGTGATATGCAAGATCTTTGATTAGGTACAGATACACTATAACAAAATTAAATGCCACTTATTTAGATCTGTAGCTGCAGTGTTTAAGTGGATTTTTGTGTGCCTAATTCTTAATGCTGCCGCATTGGTGAATCATGCTAACTCTTCAGGAATGTCTCAACCTCATAATGCTTGAATGCAGCACTGGCAAACTACTCGTTTTAATGCAGCATGCGTTTGGTCGTCATGATGCATGAATGCCGGCCTGCATTCAAGCATCATGCTAAACCTTCAGGGTTGAGACACTCCCGGAGAGTCGGCATGATGCACCAATGTACTACCAGTGAATTTACCACAGAGGCTGCATTGCGGCATCTTTAAGCAAAATTCACCATTAACGGGTCTGCATTGCGGCATCTTTAAGCGAAATTCACCATTAACGGGTTAAGGGGTAGAATGCAGCACTTTTCCCGGTCAATGTTAAGCATGCACAAAAACAATTGATGATAATGAATTTATATTCATTTGACAAACGTTGCATGAATTTTGGCATTTAATCAAAGCTTGAACTGCATGAAGTCACACTTTAAGCATCTTTAATTCTGGCAGATATCACTTGAATCAGCTTAAATTACCTTTCCCTGGCAGTTTGACCTTTCCCTGGCATTTACACTACATTTACTATACTTAAAGCCCTTAAAGTGTTACTTCTAGCAATAAAAATGTTGCTTAAATGCCAACATTCATGCGGTCAAACTTACGGATGCAGGCTTGGTTGACTTCAAAGGTTGCACAACTACAGGTGTAGGTTTTAGAGGTGGCTCCGTCAAAGAAGTGAGCGTGTTCGTGACAGGTGTAGTTGACGTGGGTGACGTTATACGTCATGTCAGCATAACGCATGGTAGGGGGCGCCGAGGTGCAACCCACCGAGTTATCTGCAGAATATTGGTGTAAGGATTGATAGTCTCTATAACTCACTTGATTTCTATTTTCCTTGTAGGGTCTTTTTAGATATTATGTGATTCTTTGTCAAATGAAATATCTAAGCTCACAGCCATCTTGGTACTGAAAACATTATATAATTAGTTAATCAAAATTCTGTTGAACCACTTATTGTAAGGTTCATAAAGTATGTGGTTGTGCAGAGAGAAAAAAAACTGAGTCAAAAGGAAGTCCAGGCTCACCGGTTTCCTTTTCGCATATGAAGTACAAATACTCCTCCCCAGTGGCGTGCCCCCAGTCAGTTCGAGTCGGCAGAACAGTGTAATTGTGTTTCGCATCTTCCACCATGGAGGTGAGGAATGGACTGTAGACCATGAGACTCCGGTCGTCATAACGCCACACCCCGACCTCATCCTTGTCTGAGCCCTGCAGCCAGGTCGTGCTCCACCTGAAGTGTCAAAGTGCCACAAACACAGATAGAAACATTTAGTACATTAACTGAGAAAAATCGGTTAGCATCAGCCTGACCCTGGCTATGTCTCTAACTTATAATTACAAAGGCCAGGCATTTGAGTGAGGACCAGGCAATGCTGGAGCCTCATTTAGAAGCTGGACTCACCCAAAAACACTGGAGAGTCAATGCTGAAAACACTGAAACACTGGAGAGGCAATACTGGACCCTCTTCCCAGAGTCTGCCCTGCAAGCACCACTTGTCTGATTTACATCATTATTATATAAAACTGACCAGTTTCTTGTCATTTTAAAGTAATATCGACATGAATAAGATGAACAGTGCTGGCTGGGTGACAATGGGTGGACTCTGGATTGAAAAAATCTACATCGGAGAAAACTTGATGCATGAATACAGCACTGCTGAGCTACTTGCCAGGCTACATTCATGCTTTATGACGACAATAGGCATAATATATATGTCATGACTGACTTTTTGTAAGTTCTCATGTGCTACTATTCATTGTAAGTATCAACACCTCAATCAGTCCATTGAAACAAATATAAATGTATGTATTTTTGTATTACAGAATAAAAACTTTTCAAATTGACATAGAATCCTGCCACCTACTGCCACATGTCGCCAGCCCGTTGTTGTTCCTCGGGGTTGGTGACCTTCATGAGCGTTCCGTTGACCTTGTGACAGTAGCTGATGGCGCCCGCACGTCTCGCTTTGGACTTGACGTAGATCAGACACACATCTCGCTTTGTCTCTGTAGTACATGAATAGTAAAGTTAGTACATCTGAAAAAAATATTTTGTGATTCCTACTTAAAGTTGTCCCATACACTTTGACAATACTCCCTTTAACCCTTTAAAGTGACATGGTCCGATTTTTTTCATATTTTAAATCCTGCTAAAATATGTTTCAAATGTTAGTACCATATCATATTTGGAGGATAGAGCCAAATAAAATGTCATCTACGGGCAATAAGAGCCCAATTAGAGGTTCAGATGTGGCCCAAGTGTAGCACTTTACAGTGTATTTTCAATAGGGGAATTATAGCGTGCACTCCATACAGGAGAGGGGCTGTGAAATATGCCTGCCTTATACATATATATATATGATGCCTGATGTAAGGAAAAAAACAATGATTATTTGTGATATTATTTAAAGTGTAGAGGTCGCGGAAAACTTAGTCATTGGATCGGCCGGGAATCGAACCACAGACCTCTCTCACCGGTGACAAGCTTGCTAACCGTTACACTACCAACCCTTGTCTGACTGTTCTCCGCTCCCCACGTTACTGGATCGGTATGGTACAGAGGGGGAGGATTACCCAGGTGTTTCACCCCTTCGGGCTCTCCACCAGGGTAAGGGGAATGAGACCCCTACAAAAGTATACTTACTGTAGCAGGGGTAGAGGGGGGCGAGGCTGGCCACGTCACATGGGTACACCTTGTCAGGCTCCCCGTGTATAAAGGCGTGGATGTCCTTACACGTGTAGGTCACGTGCGTCCCGTTGTGGGTGAAGGACGCGCCCTCTACAGGGGGAGGCTCTTCATCGTCACACGTCACTGCTCGTCCTGAAATTAGACCAACTCAACTCCTTATAGGAAGCCCTTTTGAAAAACTAGACTTTTGAAAAACTCGTGATTTTGATTGATAAAATATCCATTAGATCCAAATTAAAGTCAATACTTTAAAGCTTTAAAGTAATAATGTTGTCTGTTTGCTTGGCACACAGTATACATATAGAAATATATGTATACAATCAATATGTTAAACCACACTGATATTCCTAGGCTCCCTATACGCCCAACCTCTCAGTCACTAGTGCCTAACCTAGTTAGTCATTTTTTGGCTCCCTATACGACCAACCTAGATTAGTTATTATTGTCAGGTTGGTCAGTACTGACCAACCCATCTTAGTCTTTTCATTTCCAGGGGGAGCCACTGAGTTGTCATCACAGGTGGCCCCAACTAGTGGTATACAAATACAACACACCAATGATGAACCTAGGTTAGCCACTACTGACTGACCCCTTGGTCATTTTTGAATTTAACTTTGCCATTGTGACTAACACTCATATGACCAACCTGGGTTAGTCTGTACTGACTAACCCTTTCAACCTATGGATTTTCAGTGCATGAGACTAAATTTGCAATTATGTTGATAGGGGAGAAGACCACTTATTTAAAAGTTACATAAAAGTTTGCTTTGGCAATTAGCAAAATGGTATTGTTAATAATTGAAATAATTATTTGTAATATAATAAAGATCTGTAACAACTAAAGCAAACTTAAGTCTTTTTTACTTACAAATAAGTGAATGGTGGCTTGTGTATCCCTCAATGAACTCCCCATAGTAGTTATTTCAATTGAATAATTCAATTGGTTATTATCAATAAGATAAAAGCCTCTAACAAATAACATTCACTGCATGAGTGTTGGTATTTAAGTAAATATTGGACCGCTTTAAGTCACACTTTAAGCGTCTTTTATTCCTGTAAATGCCACTGGAAGCCTCTAAAAGGGTCAACATGACATTTACATGGCATTTACTGAATTTGAAGCTACTGCAACTTTCAGCAAATAAAAAGTTTGCTTCAATGCCAAAGTTCATGCAGTAAACCAGACTCACTTCTAGTTTTCTCACAGATGAGTGGATGTCTGTATGTGGGTGCCTGGATGAAGCCCCAGGTGTCCCCCTGGTGGTGCAGCACCAGGTAGGAGTAGTCAGACTGGGGGTGCGGGTACGTGTCCTCAAACAGGTTCCACACGACTCGCTCCTCTTCTGACCACATCCACTCCCCGCTCGTGATGTCAACATAGGCCGCCAGGTGGCTGGAGGAACCTGCGGGGCTGAAATAGAGATGTTAGACTCTTGTGTACTTCTCAGCAAAAGTGCAAGCTATATGAACACGGGAGATTCTCAAGAATAGTGAACGTTCCTGGTGACATGTTCAATACTAACGTAGATTATGTGAATTTCTTGAGCTTCACTCGTTCAAAAAGCAAAAGACTTCCAGGGAATATGACACATGAAAATGTTCGAAAAATGCTCGAAAAACGTTCTGATATTCTTGTAGGGATCACAAGTCATGACTCAAGAATGGCACGAGTTCTGCTTGAGGTTTTGTTTGGAGGCATGCTACACACATGAGAGCCTGTAGGGATTCTCCAGAAGCCAACACGGAGAGATGTAGTGGACTAGAAGAGGGCAATGAGGATAAGCCGGGTTATAGACTATTGACAATTTAGAACTTGTGCCAAATCAATGACAGAACTGGAGATGTAGAAATCCCTTGAGCCCCTTTATAATATAAAGGCTCTGTTCCTCCTTTAAATTTCTTGTAATGATGCACCAATGCAGCCCGGCGAGTAACTCGCCGGTGCTCCTTTGAGTGTATCTCAACCCAGTAGGCTCAGCATGATGCTTGAATGCACTGGCGAGTTACTTGCCAGGGCTGCATTCATGCATCATGATGACCAAGGCATAATGCATTAAGGCATGATGCATTCAGGCCATCCTTACAGGGTTCCTGCTACCTACATGAGAGCCTGTAGAGCGTCCTTTTCCTTCAGGCTGTACAGGCGGGGTAGGCCCCCACCCCGCTCTGTACAGAACTTGGCGGCCACTTGGTGCATGACGGTGTAGGCAGCTCTGAGGAGGTACACGTCACGGTCAAGGGCTGCAAACAGGCAGAACACACTGCATGAATGCTGGCATAGAAGTAAATTAGATATGCTTAAACAAACACTTCAAGCATACCGTAGTGGCTTGAATAAGCGCACCTGCACTTATTAATTTTGATGGTACCATTTACCCTGCGCTTAAACAAGACCCATGCTTATTCAATATCCAAAAATGGCCTAAATTTTCATTTCAATACCCTCCTTTACCCTGCGCTTATTCAAGACCTGCGCTTATTTGAGACCCCTGCACTTATTCAAGCCACTACTGTATCTAATTTAAATAAATGCCACCTAAAGGCACTGCAGTTCATATGCATTCATACGCGTCATACAAAGGTTACTATTAAGCCATTAAAGGAAGAGCCCCAGGATTTAATAAAATAAGATATGTAGTGTATTTAGAGGCAAAAACAATAAAGCATATATCTATATTTGCATTGCTCCAATACAATTTCAGTTTGAATTCAAAAGCCCATTTTACTAAGAAATATTTCATGATATATCTAAAAATAATCCAGCTATCAGTTAATGATAAAGTCTTCCAACTGAGATCAAGTATCACTGTTTATCCTGCATGCGTCCATTACATAATGTCCACTTACGCAGACATGCTGACACATTGGCCAGGACTTCACAGCCGCAGGGGAAGCTTCTCTCCGCTTCACCGTCAGGGAAGGCGTAGTACTCATCACATCTGTAGGTAACGTGGGTAGCACTTGTAGCAGACACTGTCCCATGGGGTACAGCTGGGGGGTCAGCTCTGCATGGCAGGCTTGGGTCTGAATTTGGATTGAAACACATGTTAAAAGGGTAAAGTATTCATCCCAACTCAGCCTCATACACCACCTTCACGCAACGGGGGCGCTGCGGTCGTTCAAACGGTACCCGTAGTGCCCTTAGAATAACGCCCCAATACTGGGAACAAGTTACAGTAGCTGACGCAACTTTTGCCACTCTGACAGCGTCCTCCCGAGGCTACTGCTGCAACCTTTGAAGCGATCATCAAACTTACTCACTGATTCTACCAATTGGGTTCAATAACTGTAAGAATTTTGCTGAATATCAAGGTATATTATTGGTTTAGCTCTAATCGAACCATTAATGGTTTGAAAAGCAAAGTATTTCACAAGAAACAGAGTTTCATCGGAGCGATAGCGCCCCCTTTTATCGCTCATGGCAATTTCGGAGGCTAATATTTTGTGTTACCAGGTCCAAACCCACCAAAAATACCAGGTATAGTCAAAAACGCACCTACAACTACGTCCCCATGGCCCAATTAGGGCGAGGGACCCATGGTTATTTTGTTTAGGACCCAAAAAGTTCCCTCGCAATGCTAAAGAATAGGCGTTTCCGTTTTCTAGAGCAGTGGCCTCGTTTTGGTTGTGGCTCTAAGTGGTAAAGGTGCGCGATTTTACTATTAAAATAAACAAAATGGCGAGTTCGTGAAAGTAGTGTATTGTGGACAAAATGACATGAAGCATTAAAACACGTGTACGATACTGTCCTTAGAAGGTTAAGCAGCAGCGGCGACTTGAGATATGCTGCCCCCTGTACAGAATTTGATGCACTACGATAAAACCTTGTATACAAGACTAACTCGTGCATAGGCCGCACTCCTTTGACTTTGACTAATTCGACGAAACTCTTTTGGGAGTTGTTGTTTTTTGTATAAAAAAGAGTGCTTGCATTGTTTGCAATACTTTCATAGCTTATCCTCAAATTACAGCTGGAAATTATTCATGGGAACATTTGGGATACCTTGGGTACAGGCTCTGGCTAGTACACAAGTCAGATCACCAGTGTGGCTTATGGGATCAGGATAAAGTCCTCAGACCCTCTTTGAGGCTTATAGGAATGGTATAAGTTAAGGGTGCGGCTAATAGGTGAGTATGCACAAGCTAGGTTTTCCCTGTGCTAACTTGAAACCTTCCCTCCAAACAGAACTCAAGAATGACATAAGTTGCTAATGTGTGTATTTCCCAGGACAGCACAAGCAGTATGCACCAGACTGCAGGGTTGGCACCCACCGTATTCCTTCTCACAGAACACCGAGAAGCTGGTATTTTTGTTGGTCCACATGACAAACTTGGTTTCGAGTAGTAGATCAGCGTCTTGAGTGTTCAAGAAGTCGACTGAGTAGACAGAATCAAAGTCCTCCCAGACCAGAAGCTCGTCATTGTCCCACCACCACCGCCCACTGACTGGGTCGAACTGTGCGTCTATCCAGCCCGAGGTCACACGGGGCGACCTGTGGCACAAGTGGGAAGAACTTACAACGTTAGTGGAACCCATATGTGTTTTTACTTGGACAAGCTGATATCAGGGTTATGGTCCTTTTTTGTCCAGGGCTCTGAGTGATGCCAAGATGGCTCAGCACATACTCAAAGTGCCAAGCTGGAGCCTCGGAGGAAAACCAGATGACAGCATGTTTTGAAATATCTACAATGTAGTTTTTCTGGCCTTTCTGGCCTTTCTCACTTTTAACCCTGGACAAAAAAAGACCATAATAACAGAGATATGGTCAAACCCAGCTGGCCCAAGTTTAAACACATAATTATGGGCTCAAGTGGCCAATGCTGGGCCAATGCTGGATCATTGTCCCACCACCACTGGCAACCGGTCACCCAGTCATATACTGTTATGCACCTATTTAAGTCTTACCTTGGCACAATAGGTAGTATGTTTTTCTTCCTCTATTTCTTTAACCCATTTGACATGAAATTCAACCTATATTGACAAAGAAATATTTGCTAGTGAATATTTGAATTTGTAAATTTGTATAAATTAGACGTTTTATGCATAAGCAACAGTACTACCTATTGACGGAAGGTGAGATCTCCAGATTATGGATTACAGTAGGTAAGTCTTTACCTGAACAGTTAGTAATACTGGACCTCAAAAATACCCCCTTTTATACTGTACAGCTACACAAACACAATGTAGAGGCTGTACATCCATGTTACCATGACAACAAGGTTACACTTACATTGCAGCCATTAGTCTGTCCCGTTCAGCAGAACTCAGAGCTTTAGCCAGCGATGTCCCAAACGATGCGCAGTAGTCCCGCGCGGCACTGGCGTTCAGTCTCAGTGGAGTGTTGACAAAGCACACATTGCGAGAGGTTCCTGATTTGAGGAAAATACTTTTTAATTCATATTTAAATATTTGTAATAAACGATACTGTGTCCTTTATAATACTGATATATTATTAAGTAAAGAACCAAAGTCGACACAGTTCGGATCAAGTGTACAGGTTGCGAATCAAAGGTTTATTCAGTAACCTAGACAGGCAAAGCTATATCAGTGCGAACTCCCTATAGAGTTCGGAGCGGGTCAGTAGGCTTGTAGCCGATATGATCGCAGGGCCTCTGTCGAGTCCTATCGGATGCCGGCTATATGTAGGCAGCCAGCCTGCCTGCGCACACGCATACCGGAAGCCTATAGCGACCTCTGTACATACCCCAAGCCCGAGCAGGTGCTGCCACCTGCCGTCGGGCAGGAAGGGTTCGGACGGAGTTCGCAACACAGCATCCAACAGAACCCGCCATATAAACCCTGTATAACCCTAGCCCCTACACATTTATAATTCATACATTAATTGTGTTGCCGGGTACTTCACTTTCACCACTAATATGCCACTCTTTACCACACAACTTAATCAATATTACACCAGACTAGCATTCCTGACTGACCATTATGTAACTTCTGTAATCTAAATATAATCCTTTAAAATGACATGTTTTACACACACACATATATATACATGTTATGTCAGTAAAGTGTCTGGCTAATTGAGGCAACTTCCTAAGGGTATTATTGTCTAGTCCATTTGTATGTGTTTTATTATTGGATCTTGTGGCTTGGTCTTGTTGCTATCATATTCACAAATCCTTTCATGATTGTAAGAAAAAGTTTCATATCTTTCACAGCACTATGCATGATAATGTCATTATTAACTACTAGGATGTGCCTTGTCATTATGCTCATGTTAATTAAACTCCCAGGGTATCAGGGGTAGACACTAATGCTGGCCGGGGAGCCAATGGCCCATAGTTTTGGGTCGGGGGGCATAGTTTTCAGACTGCTTGCCTACCTACGGGCCCGGGTGGCCCGTAGCAAGGCCCTAATTCTGGTCTACGTGCCATATTTTACGGTTTGTGAATCGGAGCATTATTAAGGATTCTAGAGAGTAAAACAGCAAGCCTAATCACTTTGTAAAACTTTACATAAAATTATACTATATATATACAGGTTGAAAAGATTAAAATAATTTAAATAGAACTTATTTATTATGTTTTTCAGTGTAAATTCTTTCTTTAAATAATGTTATATTGAGCCTCAACATATGGGTCCATTTTACTGTAATATCTTAAGAATTTCCCGGGCCCACAGGTTTAATCCCTGGCCCACAACTTTCAGAGACTGCGGGCCCGGGTGGTGAAATGTTAGTGTCTACCCCTGGGTATCATGCCAACACTACAGGCTTTATTCACACCTGAAGGGTCAGCATGAGGCTTTGATGCAGCATTGATGAGTTACTCCCCAATGCTGCATCCATGCATCATGACAATAAAGGTCATTTCACATTGAAGCTATTGGGGGTTGACACAATAATGAAGGTTATAAACCTACTGTGACAGCCGGCAAGCATGGTTAACTCAGCGCAGTTACAGCGGACAGTTTTAACGGTCGTTACTCCTCCGTCGGCAAACGTGTAGTGGTTGTCACAGGTGTAGGTGATGTGGGTGCCGTTAGTGGTGGCCGAGCTGTGGGGGACCGCCGGTATGGTCCCAGGACAGGTAGCAGCTGCACAGACAACATGCGTGAATGATTGCATGTAAGCAAATTTAAAATGCCTTAAAGAAACACTTTAAGTGGCTTTAAGTTCAGTAATGCCATTCACCAAATTTGATGTTACCCTAATCAATGTCTCTGCAGTGATGTGGGTAAAGCATGCTACCATCACCAATATCCCCGCAATGGTGTGGGGTAAAGAGTGCTACCATCATAAATGTTCCCACAGTGATGTGCGTAAACTTGTGGTGCTTCAAGCTGACAAAACCGTCTTTAGCTGACAAAAAGGTACATAGGGTTTGTTTGTTAAACACAGCTAAATATTGGTTGATCCATTGCCCCAGGTTGGTACTGAAACTGCTTTATATGAACAAGTTTTTTCTTTTTGTTTAGCTAAAGACAGATTGATACCATAGTTGGTGCCCAAGGCCCTTATAAAGGGTTTGTTAGCTAATGACAGGTTGATTTGTCACCCCAGTTTGATGCCCAAGGCAGCTGTATAGGGTTTGTTAGCGAATGACTTATATTAATAAGTTTTGTCATATTATTATATAGGATTTGTTAGCTAACGCCTTTTGTTAGCTAAAGATATTTGTGCTTTAAAGCAAATTTTGTTGCTTAAAGCCACAATGTGAAAGATTAAAGGGTTCCCTTTTGTCAGCTCAAGACAGTTTTGTCAGATCAAGACAGTTTTGTCAGCTCAAGACACCACAAAACCTACCTGGCTGCATTTCACAGATTGAGTAGCGTGATGCGTGGACATCATTTCGCTGCACAAACTTCTTGCCCGAGGATAAGATAGCAGTGGTTATGTGTGAGGCATGATTCCCCGATGGATGTCCACTATGCCAGGGGATGAACATTGCCTTTGTCCCGTCCCCCCAGAACCATGCCCCATCTTGTCTACCGAGTGACGTCCAGAAATCACGAAAGCTGAAAGTAATCAGAGTTAACCATCTTATTTCATCAATGCCAACATAAGGGTCATCATAGTGGCATGGTCTGAATTTTTCCACATTTCAAATTCTACCTAAACATGTTCAAAACATCATAACAATATCATATTTCCAAGATAGGGCACAAATCATTGATGGGCAATAAGAGCCTTTAAGAGGGTCACTTTATAGGTTATTTTCAATGGGTTGACTTATGAATAGTGTGTACGCCAAAAGTCTTAAATTGAGCATAAAACTTATAATTAGTTAAAATTTGAGCTAAAATCTGAGGGATAATATTAAATAAATTAGGTAGGACATGAAGTATGGCCATATTGAAAATTCTGGCCATACTTCCACCATAATAGATACTTTAGTTCATACCCCTCTTCCTAATCATCGGACTATGCAATTACATCCACGTATTGTAGACTTAATTCAACTTTCAAGTCCTGATGCATTGCAATAGACATATCAATGATACTATAAATTCTTGTGTAGAAGCTGTGGCTAGTAAGCGAGTCAGATCGCCAGTACATCTTACAGGGTCAGAGTCAGGGTGTGGCTTATATTTGAGTTTTCCTACTAAAGTACAGCACTAAAATCCCAATAATCAGATCGTAAGTGCACCTTACAGGATCGAGCCAATGTCTGGGTGTGGCTGATACGTGAGTTAGGCTTATGCTGGAGAATTTACAGTACTTACTAGATAGAGGATTCTATCTGAGTGATCTCGTCGTTGTTGAGTATCTTGGCGAGGGTTCCCCCGGGGGCGGTGTTGCAGAGCAGCTGTGAGTTACTCGAGTTGAGCAGGATCCGCACCGGCTGTAGACAGATGTCCCTCTGCACCACTGAAACACAACCAGGGTGACTACAGGGTGTGGGTAAGGCAGGCTACCATCATCAATGTCTCTACAGTGATGTGGGTAAAGCAGGCTACCATCATCAATGTCTCCACAGTGATGTGGGTAAAGCAGGCTACCATCATCAATGTCTCTACAGTGATGTGGGTAAAGCAGGCTACCATCATCAATGTCTCCACAGTGATGTGGGTAAAGCAGGCTACCATCATCAATGTCTCTACAGGGATGTGGGTAAAGCAGGCTACCATCATCAATGTCTCTACAGTGATGCGGGTAAAGCAGGCTACCATCATCAATGTCTGCAGTGATGTGGGTAAAGCAGACTACCATCATCAATGTCTCCACAGGGACGTGGGTAAAGCATGCTACCATCATCAATGTCCCCACAGTGATGTGGGTAATGCAGGCTACCATCATCAATGTCTACAGTGATGTGGGTAAAGCAGGCTACCATCATCAATGTCTCTACAGGGTTGTGGGTAAAGCATGTTACCATCATCGATGTCTCTACAGGGATGTGGGTAAAGCAGGCTACCATCATCAATGTCTCTACAGTGATGTGGGTAAAGCAGGCTACCATCATCAATGTCTCTACAGTGATGTGGGTAAAGCAGGCTACCATCATCAATGTCTCTACAGTGATGTGGGTAAAGCAGGCTACCATCATCAATGTCTCTACAGGGATGTGGGTAAAGCAGGCTACCATCATCAATGTCTCTACAGTGATGTGGGTAAAGCAGGCTACCATCATCAATGTTTCTACAGGTATGTGGGTAAAGCATGTTACCATCATCAATGTCTCCACAGTGGTGTGGGTAAAGCAGGCTACCATCATCAATGTTTCTACAGGTATGTGGGTAAAGCATGTTACCATCATCAATGTCCCAACAGTGATGTGGGTGATGCATGTTACCATCATCAAAGTCCCTTCAGTGATGTGGGTGATGCATGTTACCATCATCAATGTCCCCACAGTGATGTGGGTAAAGCATGCTACCATCATCAATGTCCCAGCAGTGATGTGGGTAAAGCAGGCTACCATCATCAGTTTCTACACAGGGATGTGGGTAAAGCAGGCTACCATCATCAATGTCTCCACAGTGATGTGGGTAAAGCAGGCAACCATCATCAATGTCTCCACAGTGATGTGGGTGATGCATGTTACCATCATCAATGTCCTCACAGTGATGTGGGTGATGCATGTTACCATCATCAGTTTCTACACAGTGATGTGGGTGATGCATGTTGCCATCATCAATGTCTCCACAGTGATGTGGGTGATGCATGTTACCATCATCAATGTCCCCACAGTGATGTGGATAAAGCAGGCT
Organism: Harmothoe impar; assembly: GCA_947462335.1. Lineage (NCBI taxonomy): Eukaryota > Metazoa > Annelida > Polychaeta > Phyllodocida > Polynoidae > Harmothoe > Harmothoe impar. Next base: position 3,622,566 of record OX381706.1, read on the forward strand.
ACCATCATCAAAGTCCCCACAGTGATGTGGGTTAAGCATGTTACGATGATCATAGTCCCAAAATTGATGTAGGTAAAGCATGCTTGTACAAGGTGATTTGCATGTCAAATTATCACATAAGATCTATATAATGTTACAATCAAAAGTACATAAATCTTTGGATTGACATATTGCAAGCTATGTTGATACATGTCCTAGATTATCCTTACAAGTGAACAATTAATGCAATTAATGCTACCACCATGTTAAGGGGATGTAATGCAGTACTGATGTGTAGCCTCCCCATGGCTGTATTCATGTATTATGAAAATAAAGGGTATTATGGACTAAAGCACAATGCAGCCCTTTAAGGGGGTCTTAATTAACAGTAAATCAGTTATTCCAATACATTTACCAGTACAACAGAAACATTTCATACATGCAAAAATACTGAAATAAATGAATGTATGAAATAAATCAGTACTTACAATGACATCCATGGACCTGCATGGCATATTCACATCCACAAGCTACAGTCTTCTGTGAGGTTCCGTCAGGGAAGGTGTAGTCAGTGTCGCAGCTGTAGGTAACGTGTGTAGCATTCTGTGAGGTTATTGTAGAATGGGGGAAGGTGGGACGTCCTGTAGAGCAGCCACCAGCAACTTGTTCTGAAACACATCAATATTGGTAAAATACCAAATGTCTAAAAAAGATGGAAAGTATCAAATCCCAGAAAGCAGTAATATGAAATGGACGATTCCTTGTCTGATGGGGAAACTCTTATATTTGAATAATTTCATTTGACTGAAAATTCCTTGTATGCTGGAAGTTTTATGTTCATGAGCCAACAGGAGGCTGCCTGTCAGAGAGGATGTGATAGCAAAGTAAAGACAACCCACATCCCTGGGGGGGTACTTTTTCTGGAAACTGTTCTAAACTTCATGAAAAGGCATATTTACATATCTAGACCTAACCTTTTCACTAATAATGATAGAAACTAGCTTTAAAAAGTGCCAGAATCCTCTCGATGTGATATAAGCTTAAAGTCTTAAAGTCACTTAACCCGTTAAGGACGGATGTCACAAAAAAATGACATTTGTCGTCATGATGCACCAATGCAGCCCCAGCGAGTACCTCGCTTAACTTGCCAGGGCTGCATTTATGCATCATGATATCCAAGACATGATGTATTAATGCATTTTGCCATCCTTAAAGGGTTAAATAATGACTTTACAAAGCAATAAAAAATTGCTTAAATACCAAAATTCATGCAGTATGAGCACTCACCCCTCAACACTTGACACGCAGGGGTGATATCAGGGAGCAAATACCAGATGTCCTTCCAGAGCCCGGTAGCCGCCTCCATGATGACAAATCGCCGTGTGGTGTGCCAATTGGGGTAGGAGGCAGCAAAATTGGTGTATGTTATTCTCCGTCCATCCTCTGTGTGGTAAATGAAGTTACCCCCGGTGATGATATTATGCTGACCCTACGGGTATGTCTCAACACTGTAGGACCCGCATGATGCTTGAATGTAACACTGGGGAGTTACTCGCCAGGGCTGCATCCATGCAGCATGACGACCAAGGTATGATGCATTATGCTGTCCTTACAGGGTCTAATAAGGAAGGCCTATTTTCCTGTACTGTTGAATAACTTATGGTCCTATGAGGTCATAAAAAATGGTGATTTGTTTACCTTTGAACAGCATAGAAAATGCGATGTTAGGCTCCTCTCTTTTACAATTTTAACAATGTGAATCGAAAACAATAAAGAATAAGTGCAAAGGAACACTTGTTTTAATACGACCCGACGTCAAATCGTGAATTAAACCCAGTTAACAGATTGAAACTCGTGGACCTTTGTCTATAAATTGACTTCAAAGTTTGAATACATTTCTATTGAAGCATACCTTAACCCTTCAAGGACAGCATGTGATATTTGTCGTAATGACACACTAATGCAGTCTTGGCGAGTAATCATGGCGATCCTATTGTAGTGTCTGAACCCCATAGGGTCTGTCAGAAAAAAAAAGCATATTATGTTGAAGTTGAAAAAAACATGAAAAAGTTTTTTGATGCAGATTGTAAATTATGTACACTACCAATGTGAGCACCACTGGGGAAAGAGAACCTAGCCAGGCAGAATTACTGCTGAATGCAAGTCTGACCGGGTTTGTTGCCGTGTTGCTCCTTGTCTCTGGCCCATTTCTCATCTATACAGGAACTACATTTAGGTTTGTATTTTTTTATTTCATGGTGAACAGGTGCTTGCAACTCCTTAAAATGACTATGCCAGCGACTTTTGAACCTGTAGTAATTTTTCACCCTGGCTTATGAAGCTATTTTGGAAAATGACCCTGCTCTTAAATCATAGTAAGTGCCTTTTTGTAATGGAAATTTCAGATATTTGCCTTCACTTTTCAATTGTGAAATCATCATCAATGGAAGGAGAACTATATGTATTAGCAATTTAGTATTTCAAAATATGGACCAGACATGGGAGAGAGTAGCTCTCTATTCTCAGAAAAATTGCAAATGTGAATGGTGTGTCAAATTTGTGACAGAAAAATAGCACCCCATCAGTAGAACCACAATATAATCTAGTAAAATCTTGGAGGACTTTGGTACCAGAAGTATAGCAGCTGAAAAAATAAAACCATGAAATAAAGGCAAAGGCTCATAGCCTGAGCACATTTTGGTATCGTTCCCCCCTCGGTGAGGCTGGGGCCGCATCCCACTCAGCCTGCGGCTTCTTGGGATACAGCCCCAGCCTCACCTTGGGCCTTTGTCTATATATTTCCCAGTGCTGGTGAATATGAGCATGACACATGCATTGGATTTGGCAGCATGTTGCTATTCTTTGGTCTCATACAACTGTTGAGGTTGGTGCTTATCGCGGTGAAAAGCACTCAACTAAGAAGGTTTCCCGTGATACCTGCCCCACCTCCTCAATATCAAGTAAGCTATTCCTGATATTTGTCTTGACATTTTAACTTCAATCAGCCTTTTTTAGGACACAGTTGCCGCAGCCAATTCTTTCTTTTATATATATGGACTTTTCCACGAACAAAGTTCACACTTCAATACCTTTAAAGACAGCATAATGCATCATGCCCTTGGTCATAATGATGCATGAATGCAGCCCTGGTAAGTAACCCACCAGTGATGCATTCAAGCATCATGCTGATCCTATGCGGGTAAAGATAAATTGCAATCAGTTTTCCTTCACCTTATACACATCATTGACATAGTTGGTATAATCTACTGTAAACACTTATGCACATACTGATCCTTCCATTAATAGGTTTAGGATCTCTTATCTGATTTAACAGTATCAGACATTGGGCCAAAAAAAAGAAGGTTTGTTTCAGGTAACATGGCAAGAAAATGAAGGGTCGGTAGGTCGGATTTCTCTTTTTTTTACCTTTTTTATTTTTAACATGAAAGTACTAGCCGGCCTCTCCAAAAACCCAAAAATTTACAAAGAAGGGGAAAAATACAAAGATTTCTTCAAAATTACATATAAAAACGTAGGGTCAGCCCTGTTTTGTGATAGGGTCGGTCGAGTTACCTGAAACAAACCTTCTCTTTTTTTGGCCTTTTTAAACTAAATTTGACGTAGAAAATAACTGGCCTTCATATTGGCATAGTGTTGATGCTATGACTATGTCAATCAATTGAATAAAGGCTATAACTGCTTGTCTCGTTGTGTTATGTTCCATAGTGGGATGGACAGGAGGTACCGCCTGTGCCACTCGCATGTGTAAGTTCTACAGAGAATGATAATGATGGGATGATTGACAGCTGACAGGATGATTGACAGCTGAGGAACTCAAGACACAAGTTAAAGACTCTAGTGGTCCAGGCTCCCCCTGATGTCAAGCTGTACAACTACTGTAAATACTTGCGTACTACCCGCGGGTTATACGCCACCCAAACTCAGTTTTCATTTAATACCAAGCATGCCCATATGGGGTGTGGGTTATACAAGGGTTTTTATCACTATAGAATAGTACTAACATTTCTGAGTGGCCTTAGGCCTACCACCAACCCTATATATCATCATCACTGTATCTTGTTCTGCAGGCCCCTCCTTCCATATAGCCTAAGTAGGATATGGTAGGCCTACATCAGTAAAGCTGAAGGCAATTGGGTGTGTTGTCATTCCCCCCCCCCAAAAAAAAAAACACAAAAAAAAACACATAAATAAATGGGGGTTCAGGAGCAGAGCCCATGATGTATACAATGATAATACTAGTGCTAGTAGCCACCAGTATGCAAGGACATGGTGGGCAATGACAATCTTAAACAAATGCTATAACCTTAAATGTTATTAACTTTAAGATTATAAAGATTTTAAGATTGGTCATTTTAAGATTGGACAGATTTTCTTGTTGACGCTCCCACGTGAGTCTGTCCTGAAGAGCGAGCCATGGTATGGTTGCCCCTGAATGACCATGATGTTGATCTCATGGGATTCAACATAAATAGGTGAGTAATGCTGCGGTCACATTCGGGAATGTTTTACAAGTGCATGTATATTTCAAACAAAGTCTCTGCTCAATACAACTCTGCACTTTTCTTAACTGTCATTAGTATATATGCCTTACCTAGCAAACAAAATCTTGATATTTCAGTGTCACGACTCATGATCCCTAAAAGAAACTAAATCGTTTGTGGGATGAGAAAATATGGACAGCTTTTCCCGAGAAATACACAACTTTTTCACACGTTATTTCTTATGAATTTCTCAGTATTTAAACAAGTGAAACTATTCTATATCTGGATAGATATTCTGAAGAGGCACACTCCTTTGTCTATCTTTTGTATACAGCTTATGCATTTCTTGAGAAGTACACAAGATACTTTCTTGTGTCATTCTGGAGTTCTTCTTAGAGTGTTTCCCCTGCCAGAATTCACTTCTTGCCCATGAAGCCCTGAAACAAGGCGACCACATCTACACCATAGTTGATGGCCTGCAGTGCATCCTCCAGGGCAGAGGCCTGCCTCCCGCTGTGTTTACGTCCGGCTTTCACCGTCGTAAACCGGATGTAGGCCAAGATGGCGTTCATGACATTGAGGATAGCATGCCCGAGTCGAACCATCTTCTGAAGGTCCTTTGGTATAGCTTCCTCAAGGTCATCCATGATGGCCTTGACCTTGTGAGCGACCTTGTGTGTCAGAGACTGGGGGTAGGCTGCATGGTCGATCACGTTCATGACCGGGAGGAAGTAGTTAGGTACACAGCGAGCAGTCAGGTCTTCATGCAGCTTCTTCAAAACCTGTAAGGCATTCCTCCTGAGGTTCTCCTCCGTCCAATCAGAGGTCTCGGTCTGTTCAACCACCCAGAGCATCTCTGTCTTCAAGGCGTAGGACGGGATGTGTTTGCCATCTACTTCTATGTCCCGGAGGTAGCGGTAGTAGAGTGACTTGAGCAGGTAGTAGCAGAGTCTCTGGTGTTGGTTCCAGGCTGCCATCAGGATCCTCTCCATGTGTGAGAAGGACAGCCGCCACTCGACATTCTCCCCGTCATCAGACGGAGACTTTTTAGCCACCAGGTGGCAGCCCTGGTGGTAGCAGGCGTCCAGGACGTGCTTCTGCTGCTGCTGCCAGACCCTGGAGTCTCTGTGCAGCCACTGGGTCAGCATCTCCGGCCACCTCAGCAGCCTCAGTGTGAGGACGCTGTCTGAGGAGTACAGTACCTGGGGGTCCTCCCTCAGACACACGATCAGCTCCATCATGGCCGACGGCCCCTCCACCTTCTCAGTCAGCAGGAACCCCAGCTCCGACTCATCCACCTCCATGAGAGCAGCGGCTATTCTGGGTATCTCACCGTCCCCGTCTTGGTGTGGGAACACGGCGGAGACGTCCTCCTGCATGCTGGCTGTGTTGACATACTGCTGCTCTGACCGTCCCGTGTTAAACTGTCGGGCCAGCTCCGGTCTGTTACTGACGAGCAGCGGGTGCAGACTGGCCAAGGTCTTGGGGCCGTTGTACACCCGCGCAAACCCAGGCTTCTCAGGAATCATCTGCAGTATGGCGTGCTCATCCTGGGGCTGAATCTGTCCCACTTCATACATCACGTCCAGTTCTAAATCAGCCTTGCTGTTTCTGAACCAGCGACACGTCCCCCCACCGTCCACACAACTCCCAGTCAGACACACCAAGCCTGAATCCAACACCGCCGTCCTTACCTCATCTGGTTTACCTTGCTCTGTCAATCGGAAATCTAGAAAAGCTCTGAGGCCGTCTTTCATGAATTGACAGTAGCGCTGGTCGATGGAGAGTAGTTCTGTGTAGTAGTCGTTGACCTCAGTCCAAGATGGCGTTGTCTCAGGACAGTTGCCCATGACAGTCGATGACCACTTCTGCCCCATGGCTGCGGCAGTTCACTTGCACGTTCACGATTGGCTCAGAATTTGGAGATACAGTGCTGTACTGGAAAATTTAAAAAGAAAAACATTAGGTGTGCCTTGGATCATTTTGGGCTGTAATATTAGAAGTTCAACACTTCCCTTCACCACTGCCCTATTAAGAGACTGGTGGTGCCCCCCTGTGGATGCTTTGAGAACCTTCAGCAACTGTGCGCGCTAGCTCCACCTGGTGTATGTGCATATTAAAACCAATTGGGAGCGCCTTGAACTCAGGATCTCAGGATTAAAAGGCAGAATTGCTACTGACTGAGCTAACCAGCCAAGTGCCTGTGAGCGTTGTTCAGATTTATATGTAGGATGTTGTGGCTACCAGTGGAATATCAGCTTATGGTGTAGTTTGTCACGTGGTTCTTGTCCATTCTCTAAACACTACCACCATGTTTGGTGTTGTTCTTTTGATATATTATACCTATCATATATGATTATGTTCTGACAGACTTTGATGAAGAACCCGTGGTTTGATTCTTTGTAATAGGGGGATTAATTTTCAAGCGAGTCCCCAATGTCTAAGTCAATGGTTTCAACCCTAGTAAGATATAATGTGCTAATTATGCATAGGATCTAGAGAAATATCCTTAGTAACATAATGAAAGCAATTTGCTCTCATGAAAAATACCTTGATACCTAATTTTGTTTTGGAATGGTGTCTGGGATCTCTGAAAAAAATGTCCCACCAGGTGGGGTGCGTTTACTCTGGTATGGATTTTCAAGGGTTGTCTGAAATTGTATGTAATATCCTGAAAAAGTAAAACAGTAATAACAGGGTCAAGCAGTATTGTATGCTTGAGTACTTGAGTTTTAATGTATGTGTGGTAATCTCACTGTTTACAATTATGCCCGATAAAACTTCTATCTCTGTCTCATTCTCATAGTAACTATACATCTATGGGAAAACAATGCGTGTAGAGCAGGTTCTGCGGCACCCCACTAGGTGTCTTCACTAGTCCTTAGTTACCGCTACTTCCGGACGATCCAGGACGTCTGGGTTGGCCAAGCATCTCATGCTGAGTACATGTGTATTATCTATTGATGAATTATGCTGCTTTATTGATGTGAAGAATGCCTATAAATAGTGGCTGAGTCAGTGGTTTTTGCACAAGTGATGCGTGGGCCGTATTGCACGCTGGCCATAGGCTGAGTGCAATACGGCCCAAGCATCACTTGTGCAATAACCACTGACAAGGGCACTTTTAAGTGACGCTCTGTATTTATTTCAGGGCTGCCAGCCCTGTAGACAAAAACTACCAATAATTACATGAAAAACATGAAATTAAACTTTTCCGGGGGTCACGTGACCCTCAGAGCGTGCAATATGGCCACAGCGTGAAACACAGTCCATATTCACCGTGAAATAATGTTATGTATGCACAGCCCATAACATGTACTATATATATTTATACATATATATACATATATATATATACATATACATATATATTGTATATATATATATATATATATATATATATATAGTCAGGACTACATATGTGTATTATGACAACCAAGGCAAAACACTAGATATTAGAGCATATTAAAGCACTATGCAGACCTGCAGGTTAATGGTTAAGTTAATATAGTCCTGTAGTACACTATACTGGTTTTACCATAAAGTCTCACGTGTAAGGTGAACCCACATTATAAGCTGCAGCCAAATGGGAGGAAATCCTATAAGCCACAGGGGGTTGTGATATATATAAATATATATATATATATATATATATATATATATATATATATATATATATATATATATATATATATATAAGCTGGTTCTGATTTCATGTACAAGCTGCGACTTATGCCTAAGACTTTACGGTAGTGTGAGGTTTCATCATCAAGATGTGTGGTGCGCCAGTCTGGTGAGTAACTCATCTATCGGTGCATCGTGGTGACAAATAAAGCTCCAGTCCATGATTTAAGGGATGATGTCTTTCACCACTTAGCTATCACTTTAGTTAATAATATGGACTGGCATATCCTGGTGCCTCAGGTAGTCAGGGGCTACACCCCCATCTCTTTATCAAGCTAATCCCCTCCTTTCACACATCGAACAAAGGGACTGATAAGAAATTAACCCGTAATGCGCCACTCTAGAGTTGCGGGCCTAACCACAATGCATTTCTCTGAGTGAAGATGGTGGCCTCTATGGCCTAATATGGTAGTTTATTATCAAAATAGACACAATTAGAATAGGAGAGCCCCATGCCTAGTTGATGCTATAGGACTCACCTTGTGGCCAGTGTTACTGAGTGAGTGTAGAGCTGTGTACTAGTGGTGTAATACTACAGTCAGTACCTCCAGTAGCAGCGGTAGGGTACGCGTCCCGGCCCGTCCACACGACACACACCGCTGACTGCTGGTTCTCTACAGGTGCTGAAACCACATGTTAACCTGCACAAAGGCTGACCTGGCAGTTTGCAGCTTGGCAGTTGGCAGCTTGGCAGTTGGCAGCTTGGCAGTTGGCAGCTTGGCAGTTTGCAGATTGGCAGTTTGCAGCTTGGCAGTTGGCAGGGTGGTTATGTAGCAGGATTCACCTCCATAACCACACCACCCCCTCCCCCTGCCTGCAGGCTGTCACTCAGGGTGCCAGTGTAAGGCTGCTACTGCCTCCCACCCACTGCCAGCGCTGCACACACTCTGGCTGCCTGAGGTAAGGGTAGAAAGGCAATGGTAACCACCAATGTGTATATACCATGCACAGGGGGAGCAGGGTGCCTGTGTAAGGCTGCTACTGCCTCCTACTGCTGCCAGCGCTGCATGCACTCTGGCTGCCTGAGGTGAGGAGAGAAAGGCAATGGTAACCACCAATGTGTATATATAATGCACAGGGAGAGCAGGGTGCCTGTGTAAGGCTGCTACTGCCTCTCCCTACTGCCAGTGCTGCATGTATTCTGGCTCCCTTAGGTGAGGGGAGAAAGGCAATAGAGGCCTCAATGCAGCACTGCATCCAAAATGACATGTTTGCTATCAAATTAAAGCTGGGTTGGACAAAAGTAATCTTGACACCCCCTCCCCACTACATTCAGAATTTTGGGAAATCAAGAACGCCATGTGTCAGAGACACTTAGTGCGTTGCTGAAGAAGAAGAACTCCTAGCTGGCAGTTCAGGACTCGGCCCTAACTGGACTTGGCAGTGGTGGAGCAGTTACCAGTGGTATAGTATTAGTATACACACTAGCATGTCCTGTATACATACCCAGCAGCATACCAGGAAGCCAGTGTAGCATGACCTAAAACAGACCCCCCAGTTCTCCCCTTACCACGTCCTGCCACAGGAAGACTCTGGTAACTACCACTATGTATAGCCTTGAACTTGAGTTTAGCTGGGTTTGGGCAATCACTGCTGGTAGCTTGGAACCAGTGGACAGTAACCAGAATGAATGATGGGAGCTCCTGTTGGCTGTATACATAGTCCAATTTAATGGTCATAGTGGTGTTTACAAGTGCCAGAGTGGCAGTGAGCACAAATGTACCCACACCACTCTCCTCCTTAAACACTGAAAATAAATGCAGTAGTGATGGGGCATTGAAGTACTTGACGTGTTTAAACGGGCTATTACGGTATAGACTGATAGTGCCCAGCCGGGGACGGTGGTACATTTGTCATCAAACATTCTGATCCCTGTTTGCTGGTTCCAAGCTACCAGCAAGGATTGCCCACACCCAGCAAAATACAAGTTCAAGGTCATAGTGATACTTACCAGAACCTTACAGTATGAGTGGAAGGATCTGGGGAAGAGGACGGTGGGAGTATGAGGCGGTATAATGCATGTTATGTAGTGTAGGAATCAGAGCCCAATGGTGTAATTCATATTCAAATTAGCAGCATTTAAAAGTATCTATTTTTTCATACAAAAATGACCACCTCGTGCAACACAGTGCAGCAATTGTAGAACATGAATTTATTATAAATTGAATTTTTTGAACACATAATGAGACATGATGCCCTCAGAGCGTGCAATATAGCCACAGCGTGAATTACAGTCCATATTCACCGTGAAACAATGAGTGTAGAGCAGGTTCTCCAGCACCCCACTAGGTGTCTTCACTAGTCCTTAGTTACCGCTACTTCCGGATGATCCAGGACGTCTGGGTTGGCCAAGCATCTCATGCTGAGTACATGTGTATTATCTATTAATGAATTATTGCTTTATTGATGTGAAGAATTCCTATAAATAGTGGCTGAGTCAGTGGTTATTGCACAAGTGATGCTTGGGCCGTATTGCACGCTGGCCGTTGTGCAATAACCACTGACAAGGGCACCTTTAAGTGACGCTCTGTATCTATTTCAGGGCTGCCAGCCCTGTAGACAAAAACTACCAATAATTACATCAAAAATATGAAATTAAACTTTTCCGGGGGTCACGTGACCCTCAGAGCATGCAATATAGCCACAGCGTGAAATACAGTCCATATTCACCGTGAAATAATGTTATGTATGCACAGCCCATAACATGTACTATATATATATATATATATATATATATATATATATATATATATATACATATATATATATATATATATATATATATATATATATATATATACATATATATAGTCAGGCCTGCATTGTGTATTATGACAACCATTGTGCATTGTGTATTATGACAACCAAGGCATAAAACTTAAGAGCATATTAGAGCATATTAAAGCACTATGCAGACCTGCAGGTTAATGGTTAAGTTAATACAGTCCTGTAGTACACTATACTGGTTTTACCATAAAGTCTCATATGTAAGGTGAACCCACATTATAAGCTGCAGCCAAATGGGAGGAAATCCTATAAGCCACAGGGGGTTGTGATATATATATATATGTATATATATATATATATATATATATATATATATATATATATATATATAAGCTGGTTCTGATTTCATGTACACCCAGTCCATGATTTAAGGGATGATGTCCTCACCACTTAGCTATATCACTTTAGTCAATAATATGGACTGGCATATCCTGGTACCTCAGGTAGTCAGGGGCTACACCCCCATCTCTTTAACAAGTTAATCCCCTCCTTTCACACCTCGAACAAAGGGACTTATCAGAAATTCACCCATAATGCACCACTCTGGAGTTGCCGGCCTAACCACAATGCATTCCTCTGGGTGAAGATGGTGGCCTCTATGGCCTAATATGGTAGTCCAGTATTAAAATAGACACAATTAGAATAGGAGAGCCCCATGCCTAGTTGATGCTATAGGACTCACCTTGTGCCCAGTGTTACTGAGTGAGTGTAGAGCTGTGTACTAGTGGTGTAATACTACAGTCAGTATACCTCCAGTAGCAGCGGTAGGGTACGCGTCCCGGCCACACGTCCACACGACACACACCGCTGACTGCTGGTCCTGTACGAGTTGTGAAACCACATGTCAACCTCCACAAACACTGACCTGGCAATTGGCAGCTTGGCAGTTGGCAGCTTGGCAGTTTGCAGCTTGGCAGTTTGCAGCTTGGCAATTTGCAGCTTGGCAGTTTGCAGCTTGGCAGTTTGCAGCTTGGCAGTTGGCAGGGTGGTTGTGTAGCAGGATTCACCTCCATAACCACACCACCCCCTCCTCCTGCCTGCAGCCCGTCACGCAGGGTGCCTGTGTAAGGCTGCTACTGCCTCCCACCTACAGCCAGCTCTGTGCCCACTCTGGCTGCCTGAGGTAAGGGAAGAAAGGCAATGGTAACCACCAATGTATACACACAATGCACAGGGGGAGCAGGGTGCCAGTGTAGGCTGCTGCTGCCTCCCTCCTACTGCCTGCCATGCATGCAGTCTGGCTGCCTGAGGTGAGGGAAGAATGGCAATGGTAACCACCAATGTGTTTATACAATGCACAGGGGGAGCAGGGTGCCTGTGTAAGGCTGCTACTGCCTCCTACTGCTGCCAGCGCTGCATGCACTCTGGCTGCCTGAGGTAAGGGGAGAAAGGCAATGGTAACCACCAATGTGTATATACAATGCACAGGGGGAATTAAGAGAGTGGCCTTATTTTCAAAACCGGTTCCTCCTAAAGGCCTGCACTCCCCCCCAGTATAGAGGCTTTTCGAGTTTTGCGTGGCCCCTTAGGGCCTGTTTTTCATTATGCCCCCCTTCCCCTACAACCATTAAGCCCCCCCCTCCCAGCTGGTAGTTCCAGACTTGGCTCTAACTAGACTTGGCAGTGGTCCAGCAGTTACCAGTGGTATAGTATACACACTAATAGGTCCTGTTTACAGACCCAGCAACATGCTAGGAGCCCAGTGTAGCGTGACCTAAAACAGCCCCCCCCCCCAGTACTCCCCTTACCACGTCCTGCCACAGGAGGGCTCTGGTAACTACCACTGTGTATAGCCTTGAACTTGAATCTTGCTGAGTTTGGGCAATCACTGCTGGCAGCTTGGAACCAGTGGACAGTAACCAGAAGTCCAATTTAATGGTCATAGTGGTGTTTACAAGTGCCAGAGTGGCAGTTAGGACAAATGTACCCTCACCACTCTCCTCCTTAAACACTGAAAATAAATGCAGTTGTGATGGGGCATTGAAGTACTTGACGTGTTTTAACAGGCTATTACGGTATAGACTGGATTGCCCACACCCAGCAAATACAAGTTCAAGGTCATAGTGATAGTTAACAGAGCCTTGCAGTGGAAGGATCTGGGGACGAGAGTAGGACGGTGGGAGTATGAGGCGGTATGGCGATGACTCTGGTTTCTCCGTATGGGCGGCCATGTTAGTTCTGACCTCGCAATCTATCGTGAGATTTAGGCAGTGACCAAACACTCACACACCACAGCTTCCGGGGAACAGGCTGCAATACATGAGCAGAACCAAGGTCTCACGAGATTGCTGGTGTCAGTGTATACAGAGTAGTTGTGGGAACAAGTCCGATCCCGGTAGAGGCCTATAATGCATGTTACGTAGTGTAGGAATCAGAGCGTTAAGTCCCTCCTTATTTAACGTCGGCTGTATATACAATATGTATAGGCTCTGACATAGGGTAAAGGCACCCTGAGTCGGACAGATACCTGGAGTCGGATACCATTGGCTATGAATTACATAGTTTATACACATATTTCAGCTATTATGTCAATCAAATAAGAAAGCTGAGGGGTTCTTCCTTCTAACAAATACAATGGATCAAATGTTAGGCACTTCACACATTCAAATTGATTCTAAAATAGTACCACATTGGCCTAAGATATAAATGTTTTTTGCTCTCTACATATTTTAACCCACACATCTGAGAAAAATGTAAAGCGCGAAATTAAATAAGTTGACGGTATTTCTAGATGCAAAATATGAAAAACAAAGCACAGTGCAGCTATTGTAGAACATGGCTTTATTTCATGGTGAATACGGACTGTCCATGTTAAAGCAATGGGAGGGCCATTCCCCATGGAAGCGTGAAATAACCCTAGGCTGTATTGCACGCTGTGGTCGTATTGCACGCATCCAGGGGTCGTCATGGGGTCGCCATGGTGTCGCTAGGCAACATGACCTACTTTCAAAATCCAAGATGGCGGTCCCGCCAAAGTAAACAAACATCTCGGAAGTATTAAAACAAACGATGGAAGTAAGTTAACAGTACGTTTACAGCACTGTAAAACCATGAAATAACGATAAAAACCATGACTTAAAAGTCACCTCGTCAGTGGTCATTGCACTTGTCATTGCCTACGGCCAGCGTGCAATACGACCCAAGCACCACTCGTGCAATAACCACTGACTCAGTCACTTTAGCGTGCAGCTCTGTCTATTTATTACAAATTGAATTTTTTAAACACTTGATGGGACACGATGCTGCTTTATTTGTTGCTTCTGGCATCAATTTCCACAATAAGTAAAGGCTTACTGTACAGAACGTTTTTCTTTTCATAATTTTCATAATGATCATTCAACAGCACTTGGTACATAGTAATAAGAATGGCATGGTGAAGTAACTCGCCACTGGTGTCAGTCTCTACCATGCTGTAAGTGACCAGGCCCATCACCACGCCACACCCCACTGTTGTAATGGCCGTCTGTGCCATGGTGACTGCTGTAGTTGTGATGCCCCGCAGCCTCGCTCAACAGTTACCATTTACGAGTACGCTCAACGAGTACCTCTTACCGCAAGGGCTCCAAATGGGACTGGTGGAAGTACTATAATTTTTTAGATTGTTACTGCCTGCCAGGCTGTGTACAGGGACTGGTGTACAGGATTTAATTGGTCAACTCCTGAAGTCAAGTTAGTCAAACAAGTTTTTAATCTTTTATATGAGGATGCCCAGCGAGTCTTAATGTCTCTGATCGGCTATCCGTTTTTGTCCTTACGATCTGGACCTGGATGGACAGTGTACTTGGCAGGTGACGGTGGGAGACTGGGCACGAGTCAGGTCACAGGATTTTCAGTCACTGAAATTGAAAAGAGCAGAATACAATTATTATCTCATCAATGTACCATTCGCTATGTCAACACCCACCTACTCTATAAAGGGGCAGCAATCATTTTACCTTTAAAGACTGGACTGGAGTAGTTCATGGATAGTATAATGATTCATCTGATGCTGTATTTAGAAGTATGAACATGACAGATACTGATTTAGTTCTCTTTTTGTCACACAGAGGGAGTAGGGGTACTTGATGTTAAGGCCATTTAAAAAAAGTCAGTTTCCCGCCAACCGAATTTAAGTATCAGCCAACATTGGTGATTATTTTGAAGGTCCTCTATTGGGAATCAAATGCTGGGGTGGCATCTGGCTTACAATGTTGCCCTGATGTTTAATTTCCAACCATGGAATAAAGATGAAACATTGGAATGTTGGCCCAACATGAAATCAATATCACCATCTGCAAGCATGGGCCAATACTGCTCCAATGGCCAGTAATTTACCAATATGGCAATTCCAATATTAGTATATTCAATCTTAAGACATGCAGTGCTGCCATCTGAGACGCATGAACTAGTAAATCCTAACACACACACACACCTGTATACACTTGTAACGGGCGTGGAAAAGCCATCTGAAGAAAGCGGGACTCAAACCCACGACCTTCAGACCCATAGACCCGCTGCTCTACAAACTAACCATTTTCTCAATCTGACAGCCTGACCACACTGTGCTTTACTGGATTTACCAGTGGTATAGTATACACACTAGTATATCCTGTTTACATACCGAGCAACATGCCAGGAGCCCAGTGTAGCGTGACCTAAAACAGCCCCCCCCCCAGTACTCCCCTTACCACGTCCTGCCACAGGAAGGCTCTGGTAACTACCACTGTGTATTAGGCACTAGCGAGATACTGGTGCTGCCACCAGGTGTTGCTCTGGTACCAATTGTATCCCCCTTGTCACCAGCAACCAGCTCAGCCAAATCTCATGTCCGAGATTAGGGTACAAACAGGGTGTGAGTATTGTGAGTGGGTTGTACCTGGGCATTCCTTATGTCACCTGTCCCTCATAGAGTAATGGTTAGCATGGTGGAGTCATGATGCAGAGGACCTAAACGTTTACGAATATTGTTACTGCCTGCCAGGCTGTGCACAGGGACTGGTGTACAGGATTTAATTGGTCAACTCCTGAAGTCAAGTTAGTCAAACAAGTTTTTAATCTTTTATATGAGGATGCCCCGCGAGTCTTAATGTCTCTGATTAGTTATCCGTTTTTGTCCTTACGAGCTGGACCTGGAGAGACGGAGTACTCGGCAGGTGACGGTGGGAGACTGGGCACCAGTCAGGTCACAGGATTTTCAGTCACTGAAATTGAAAAAAGCAGAATATAATTATTATCTCATCAATGTAGCATTAGCTATTTCAACACCCACCTACTCTATAAAGGGGCAGCAATCATTTTACCTTCAAAGACTGGACTGGAGTAGTTCATGGATTATATAATGATTCATCTGATGCTGTATTTAGAAGTATGAATAGGGCAGATACTGATTTAGTTCTCTTTTTGTCACACGGAGGGAGTAGGGGTACTGGATGTTAAGGCAATTAAAAGAAAAGTCAGTTTCCCGCCAACCGGAATTTTACACAAGTATCAGCTAACATTGGTGATTATTTTGGAGGTCCTCTATTGGGAATCAAATGCTGGGGTGGCATCTGGCTTACAATATTGCCCTGATGTTTAATTTCCAACCATGGAATAAAGATGAAACATTGGAATGTTGGCCCAACATGAAATCAATATCACTATCTGCAAGCATGGGATAATACTGGTCCAATGGCCAGTAATTTACCAATATGGCAATTCCAATATTAATATATTCAATCTTAAGACATACAGTGATGCCATCTGAGACACATGAACTAGTAAAACCCAACACACACACACCTGTGTACACTTATACCGCGCATGGACAAGCCATCTGAAGAAAGTGGGACTCAAACCCACGACTTTCAGACCCATAGACCCGCTGCTCTAAAAACTGACCATTTTCTCAATGTGACAGCCTGACCACACTGTGCTTTACTGGATTGGTTCGGGAGGGGATTACCCGAGTGGGTAACCCCAACGGGCCTACCACTGGGGCAAGGAGATATCACTGAGCCCCCCCACAATTTAGTATTTAGTATTTTGTCTCAAATAGGTTCACCCCATAGAAGATCTATCAATCCTTATGAGAAAAAAAGAGGGAAAGAAATCCTGACTTATAGTCTGAGTCTTCTAGCTAGGGAGAATAGATTGCATGCTAACCTTATGCCAGTCTTTTCAAAAAAAGATTCATCCTACTAGACATTTGGTCCTGCAAATTTTCAATGTTGCAGGACCGACAACATTTTTGAAGGACCGGATAGCCACATATCTGATGATTTATGCACTTTAGATATAAAATAGTGTTTTCCACTAAAAACGCTCTCTATTTGTAATCATTTAAGGCCAAATCAGGATACATATATAGTTTTACACAGTATATTGACAAACATGTTTTAGGTCTAGAAACCCTACTAAATTCCTCTAGTTCAGAAAAGCCCAACATGTGACTGGACATTAGGTCCTGCTACACTTGTGGATCTGCTGGACCGGTGGCATTTTAGCAGGACATTGCCACTGTCCTGCATGTTGTCACTGTGGCCATCCACTCCCTCCTTGTCACTGCAGCCATCCACTCCCTCCTTGTCACTGTGGCCATCCACTCCCTCCTTGTCACTGCGGCCATCACTGCCATATATACGTGACATGAGTGCCTTGGTGACATGTGTACACTGGTGATATGTGTGTTTGACATGAGTGGGTGCTTGACATGAGTCCATGAAATAGAGTTATTACGATCTGCATGCACACATGTTTGTTAGTACTGTTTACCACAGCTAGGACACTCAGTTGTCATAAACAGGTCCTGGCAACTCTCGATTCTTAGTACAGGTCTCAGACAGGGAAATGAATTTCCACTATAGTTTAATGTAACGTAACATGCGAAAAAAAATCCCAGCCGGGTATTGATGGAAAATCTCTTAGGAATGAATAGGAAAACCTTTTATACACTATATAAAAAAATTAAACTGGTTTTTGTTCACGGAAATCTGAAATGCCGGTTCCTAACATGAATGAACCTCCATAATTGACCATATGTGCAGTGAATAAGTTCATTTCAGACCGAACCAAAATGAACATTGAAATATAGGCCTATCCCTGCAATAATGATATATCTTGAGGTGCCATCTCAATCAGGATATGCTGAGGGCCATTTTTGATTTTTTACAGAGTTTTAGCAAAATTTCCAAACTATTTTGACCACCCAGAACTCACCTAGTATTTACTGCAGAGTTCTTCTTTCCCTAATAATGTACTCAATGACCCCGGAATTCCCTATCTGAGGCCTACATGGTTCACCCTTGGGGCGTCCTCATGACGGTGCCTCTGGGTGTGAGCCATAGCAGCGTCCTTATGTGTGACTGTCATCCAAAGTTCATTTTAGAAAACTTTGCATTTTGACAAGTTTTTGTCTATCTTAATGCTTAAAACACATCCACTGAAGAGCAAAGCATGTGCTCTATATAACCCTGTGTTTTTTGAGCGGTTAAATCACATCAAAAATGAGCAAAATGTCCTTGTTTGACCATATTACTCGGAAATTCATGAAATTTAGAACTACAACTCGATTGTGATTATTTTTGCCAAGTTTTGGAAAGATTTGGACAGATACCCCACATTCCTGGTGAATCCAGAAGATGTAAGGTCCCCTTACGGGACCAACTGAGGAATACTGCATTTAATGATGCAACATTTATACAAACAGAGTGGAGCCTGGCTTGTGCTATTGTTGTCGGCCGCTAAGGTATTCTAAAGGCGAGGCCATAGAGCGCAAATACATTCATCTAAGGATCTGTCACCCCAAAAAACAATGAATAGAATAGCTATGGCCGCTCCAGCTATTCCCAAATTGTCATGATGATTCCATACAAGATAAGTTTTTTAAACTCACTTTCAGCTTATAGACCGGGTCGGCTTGTATGGAAAATTCATACGAATATTCATATAAGATAAACTACTGAATGGATCTTAACATGATTACCACCATTATTCATTATTTTCTATCAGCTTCCCAGACAGTATAACAATTTTGTTCAGCCCGGCTTATAAACAGGGGAATACCATATATATGAAGAGAGAGGAAGAATAACTAGGTCCGTGTGAGGCGGTAGAGTAGACAGACTTCTCACCAGATGGTACCAGGGTCTTTAGGCCATTCTAGGCAGAAATAATCACCTAAAGGCCTCTCTGTGATTCATAACTAGAGAAATTAACTATTCTCTAGGTAGATGTGGGTTTACAGACTGAATTATCCTCAATATAAATGTAACATAAATGTGTGCCATGTATCTGTACAGAATGTCAACCATCCTGGGTTATCTCTCCCCCCCCCCCCCTGCCACCCGTGTCTTGGGTGCAGGAGGCTTCCCTTCCCCCTCCCCCGGCCTCACACTGCCGCCCGGTGACGGGGACTCAGGAGTTCCCCGAGTGTAGTGCCGTGTGTACGCCGCTTCTGGGGAGGGGGGGGGGGCACTCGCTATACTTTCTATAGTAACTATGTGTGAACCTCACCTCAAATTTGGAACCCTATCACACAAAGTCAAACAAAATAACATCCTTTTATGGGAATTGGACTAGAAATCATATCTCAAACGATGAGGACCAAACAAAATAAAACTTATCATGGGTGAATATAGAAAAATCCATGGATAATTGGCCAAATTTGCCTTGTAAACTCTCGAATGGTCTTTAAAATGTACCCCATTTCCTCCAAATTTGCCAATCAACGTTTCAAGGGTCCTTGCCCATGGCCCTAAAACAGATCCTTTAAATCGTGTTCAC
Organism: Harmothoe impar; assembly: GCA_947462335.1. Taxonomy (NCBI): domain Eukaryota; kingdom Metazoa; phylum Annelida; class Polychaeta; order Phyllodocida; family Polynoidae; genus Harmothoe; species Harmothoe impar. The sequence continues at coordinate 3,642,260 of OX381706.1, forward strand.
ACATAATATTCAAATCTGGGAGAGTACCTCCCCCCCCCCCTGGGCGCCAAAGCAGTGTCATCGTCAACAGTCCACATGCAGCAACAGTGTACCACAGTGTAGCATGGATTTCTAGTATCTACAGACCTCACACAACCAGCAGATTTTACAGGGATCACTAAAACATAACAGAGGATCATCTGAGTGGATTGGATCAGTTTGATAGGTGCAGGATTTAAAACTGAGGCTTAGGACAGACAGGCAGGTGACAGAGCAGCCTGCTTCACGTGGTCCGAGTGTGTCTGCAGGCAGCGCACGGGACGGGACATAGTGCAGTGAAGACCGTGAACATCGCCGCCCGGCAACAGGAACACGAGGCGGCGCCCTGAGTGCAGGACTGGTGCTGGCACCACACTGCCTGCCTCCCTGTGTCTCACTCACTCACTGGTCTACTGTAGTAGATCTCCATTTACCACTGGCACAGCGACATTGACACCCTTCCACCCCTAGCAGGAGGATGTAGCACCTGGATTGTGGAGTAGACTAGACACAGGAGGAGTCACACAGTGAGGACAGATCGGTGTGAATCTCTACCAGGGACTGAGGGAGTGGTGGTGTGTGAACAGAGACTGAGGCCTCCACCACACCATGTGCGCTGAGTGCCAGCAGGCCTGACTGCAGCCTCTTACCCCTCTCCTCCCAGCACCCAGACTCTACACACAGGCTTAAACAACACTGGACAAGGTAAGTCTCCCAAACACAGGAGGATTAGAATCACAGGAGTACTGCCACACTGTTTTGTAAACAATGATAAATGTTATTAGAGACAAGCATGCTGTTGTGTGTACGAGTCTGGGAGGCCACCACCCCTACCCCTCTCACTGTGTTAAAAATAGATCTGATGTAGAAGTGTGTCGCTGACTGCTGCCACTAGCACTGGCAGCACAGAAGGAACAACATGCTGACTGAAGAAGGAAGGGGGGGGGTGTTCTGTATTTTTGTTGTTGTTGTTGCTGCTGCTGCTGCTAGTGTTGGTGGTGGTGGTGGTGTTTGTGCCCTCTGCATACCTACATCCTGCCACCCCCTGATCCCATCAAAAATGCCCTATACTACCCACCCATCTCTACCCTGCCCCACACGGTCCTACACATGTCCCCCTCACTTTGCACATGTCCCCCTGACTTTACACATGTCCCCATCACTTTACACACGCCTCCCTCACTCTACACATGTCTCCCTCACTCCTGACACGCCTCCCTCACTCCTGACACGCCTCCCTCACTCCTGACATGCCTCCCTCACTCCTGACACACCTCCCTCACTCCTGACACGCCTCCCTCACTCCTGACATGCCTCCCTCACTCCTGACACGCCTCCCTCACTCCTGACACACCTCCCTCACTCCTGACATGCCTCCCTCACCACGACCACTGTACAGCTCTCAGAATATTGGAATTATCACCCCCCCTGCATCACCCCCCCCACGTTCCTTCATACATCATTTCTGCTGACCTAATACCCCATCTAAACTTTGTCTCACTGCTAAGGGAGTGTTCATTTATTAATTACAGGGGGGGGGGTGGTGAGATTTCGCGCGGAGGGGCAAAAATTTTTTACGCCCCCCCTCGAGAGTGCTTGGAACGTTTCGCGCCCCCCCTCGCCAAAGGCGCCATAAAATTTTCGCCCCCCCCCTTTGAACTATAGTAACGCGCGGGCTTTTTTGCTAAAAAGGGGCTTAAATTTTTACGCCCCCCCCCCCTCAAGAGGGGTCAGAATTTTTTACGCCCCCCCCTCAGGAGGGGTCGGAAATTTTTACGCCCCCCCCCCAAACCCACCACCCCCCCCCCCTGTAAATAATAAATGAACACTCCCTAACCTGCCCGCCCCTTTTGATGTAGTAGTCAACCTTCCTCTGCTACCTATACCATAGAAACTGCTCAGGCACTGGCCTACACCATTGACCACTGGTATTGAATGTTTATGATCATGTGTACATCATGATAATTATATGTATGGCTATTGATAGCAATATATAAGTGGCTGATTTGGAGTGTCCATACCTAGATGTTTGCGTGTTGTGGAGTGGTGGGCGTGTTGTTTAGAATCATGCACCCGTGGCACCGACACAGAGGTAAGTGGGTGACAGAGGTTTTAGAGAAGGGGGAGGGGAATGTAAGACCAGACACTGCCCGTCCCCTTTTAGATAGGTACCTTTTACAGTAACCTTTTGGAAACACTCTTTTGATGATGAACACAAGATTTGCTAAATGACATTCAAATCCTAAACACTTACAAGATCGAAACACATGTATCTGGACACTAGCATCTGTTTAGCGTATTAGGGTTTAACCTGAGGCAGTCCTATAGAGTACTATGTACGCTTGGACAACGTTAAACAAATCAATCAATCATTCAATCAAACCATCTGCACCTCCCTACTCCGTCCGAACCTCCCCACTCAGTCTAAACCTCCCTTCTCTGTCCCCAACCTCCCTACTTTGAAATATTGCCTACATAACAGGCTGGGTGGGGGGGAGGGGTCCGGAGGTTTTAAGTTCTCCTGGCCATAGGCATCAGCAGTTCATAGACATTAGGAAGTTATAAATGTCAGTAGGGAGTATTAAGCCTTGATGCATCATGCCACCTTTAAAGGGTTAACACGAAGCCTTGAGACATCATGCCGTCCTTACAGGGTCAACATGAAGCCTTGAGGGACCATGCCGTCCTTACAGGGTTAACATGAAGCCTTGAGCCTTGAGGGTCTCTGCAAGAGGCAAGTATAGCTGTGCACTGTCTGTATTTCCATGCTTTAATTGAAGATGACTAGCCTCCACCCAGACACTTGATGATGTGGGTGTATAGGGACATGGGGTGACATGGACTCGTCCCCTGTAGGTGTGTGGGGGTACAGGGACATGGGGTGACATGGACACATCCCCTATAGGTGTGTGAGTGTACAGAGACATGGGGAGACATGGACTCGTCCCTTGAATGTGTATGGGTATATAGAGATACATGTACTAGTGCACATTACTACACACATGTCTGAGATTGTCCACACATGTAAGAAGTTGTACACATGTGTCTGAGGTTGTACACACATGTTTGTACAATGGATTTGGACCACTAAATTTGACATTGCGATTTCTTAAAATCGACAATCGATATGAGGCCTAGTGACATTCAACATGAGGCTAGATAAACATAGCGACAGGTGACATGAGCAATTCTCATAATCGACATGGACATGGGCATTTTAAGCAACATTGACATGTGACATGACCATTTTTTTAGATCCACAATTGACATGGGGACCCCCCATCCAGGTCCCCTGTACACACATATCTGAGGTTGTAAACACGTGTCTATGGTTATACACATGAGTCTGAGAAGTACTAAATGCAACCCTGGCGAGTACCTTGCCAGTGCCATATTTAACCATCATGCCAACTGTATGGGGTTCATAAAGTTCCGTAGGGTCAGCATGATGGACCAGGTAGGTTATAGATGTCAGTTTGTCATAGACACCTGCCACCAGGTCAGGTTAGGTCACACACAATCAAACAGCCCCCCCCCCATAGACTTGATTCAGGTTTGACACCCCCTCCTTAAACTCAACTGCCCCCCCCCCCCCAACCACACATACATACTTATCAGTAGTTACTTATCAGTCCTGACTTACTAGTGCTAAATTAGTTTGTGACCACTTCCATGGCTATCACCCTCCCCTTGAAGGTCTGAGGTTCAGATCACCATTGCACCATCATTTCAGCTTTTCATTGACCACAATTTCCCTGCCTACTAAACTCCCTATTTTACATGTTGTGGGGGTAGTGGATGTGTTGTGGGGGTGGTGGATGTGTTGTGGGGGTGGTGGATGTGTTGTGGGGGTGGTGGATGTGTTGTGGGGGTGGTGGATGTGTTGTGGGGGTGGTGGATGTGTTGTGGGGGTGGTGGGCATGTTGTGGGGGTGGTGGATGTGTTGTGGGGGTGGTGGATGTGTTGTGGGGGTGGTGGATGTGTTGTGGGGGTGGTGGATGTGTTGTGGGGGTGGTGGATGTGTTGTGGGGGTGGTGGATGTGTTGTGGGGGTGATGGATGTGTTGTTGGGGTGGTGGATGTGTTGTTGGGGTGTTGGATGTGTTGTGGGGGTGGTGGATGTGTTGTGGGGGTGGTGGATGTGTTGTGGGGGTGGTGGATGTGTTGTGGGGGTGGTGGATGTGTTGTGGGGGTGGTGGATGTGTTGTGGGGGTGGTGGATGTGTTGTGGGGGTGGTGGATGTGTTGTGGGGGAAGTGGATGTGTTGTGGGGGTGGTGGATGTGTTATGGTGGTGGTGGATGTGTTGTGGGGGTGGAGGATGTGTTGTGGGGGTGGTGGATGTGTTGTTGGGGTGGTGGATGTGTTGTGGGGGTGGTGGATGTGTTGTGGGGGTGGTGGATGTGTTGTGGGGATGGTGGATGTGTTGTGGGGGTGGTGGATGTGTTGTGGGGGTGGTGGGCATGTTGTTGGGGTGGTGGATGTGTTGTGGGGGTGGTGGATGTGTTGAGGGGGTGGTGGATGTGTTGTGGGGGTGGTGGATGTGTTGTGGGGGTGGTGGATGTGTTGTGGGGGTGGTGGATGTGTTGTGGGGGTGGTGGGCATGTTGTGGGGGTGGTGGATGTGTTATGGGGGTGGTGGATGTGTTGTGGGGTGGTGGATGTGTTGTGGGGGTGGTGGGTGTGTTGTGGGGGTGGTGTGTGTATTGTGGGGGTGGTGGGTGTGTTGTGGGGGTGGTGGATGTGTTGAGGGGGTGGTGGGTGTGTTGTGGGGATGGTGGGTGTGTTGTGGGGGTGGTGGGCATGTTGTGGGGGTGGTGGGCATGTTGTGGGGGTGGTGGGTGTGTTGTGGGGGTGGTGGGTGTGTTGTGGGGGTGGTGGGCATGTTGTGGGGGTGGTGGATGTGTTGTGGGGGTGGTATAGATTCCTTTCCTGACACACTGCTCCTTTTCCCCAAGCCTCGGTTAATAGCTCTAAATAACCTACACTGTTCACTGCGATGACTTGTTCACCCTTGAATCACCAATAAACAAATGTCAACAATTTGTCTATCCATTATTGGTCTTGATTAACACCAGTTCATTAATGCAATAGTGACAGACGCACAAACTCAAACTTACTCTCCCTCTCTCTCTCTATTTGCAGTATCAAACGCTCAGAGCCAAGAAGGATAATCTAAAATCAAGTCACCGCTTCCTCAACACTGCTACCTCATCACCGCTACCTCAACACCGCTACTTCATCACTGCTACCTCAACAGGATTCACCCGTGTGACATTGTAACCCATGCTGAACTAATGCACCCTGCAAGAACCCAGCCGTAGGAAACCCTCACTAGAAGATGTGAGTATCTGTACATCTGTATTTGTTTGTTGTGTTAAAGTCAGCGATTACCACAGTCCTTGTACCTCCAACCCTTGTAGGTATTTTGGGAGCCTGCCTTCCATGACTCTACCTGCCCTCTCTGACTCTGTCTGCCCTCTCTGACTCTGTCTGCCCTCTCTGACTCTGCCTGCCCTCTCTGACTCTGCCTGCCCTCTCTGACTCTGCCTGTCCTCCATGACTCTGCCTGTCCTCCATGACTCTACCTGCCCTCTCTGACTCTGCCTGCCCTCTCTGACTCTGCCTGCCCTCTCTGACTCTGCCTGCCCTCTCTGACTCTGTCTGCCCTCTCTGACTCTGTCTGCCCTCTCTGACTCTACCTGCCCTCTCTTACTCTGCCTGCCCTCTCGGGGATGCAGCAGGACAGGGGTGCAGTAGGACAGGGATGCAGCAGGACGGGGATGCAGCAGGACAGGGGTGCAGCAGGACAGGGTGCAGCAGGACAGGGATGCAGCAGGACAGGGGTGCAGCAGGTCTGGGGTGTAGCAGTATATAGGGATGCAGCAGGACAGGGGTGCAGCAGGACAAGGGTGCAGCAGGACAGGGGTGCAGCAGGACAGGGATGCAGTATGACAGGGGTGCAGCAGTATATACAGGGATGCAGCAGTAATATTGATATAATATAATATAATTGATATAAGCCTCAGCCTTCGGCAGGACAGAGGTGCAGCAGGACAGGGATACAGCAGGACAGGGATACAGCAGGACAGGGTTGCAGCAGGACAGGGTTGCAGCAGGACAGGGATGCAACAGGACAGGGATGCAGCAGGACAGGGTTGCAGCAGGACAGGGTTGCAGCAGGATAGGGATGCAGCATAATATACAGGGATGCAGTAGTATATACAGGGGTGCTGCAGGACAGGGATGCAGCATAATATACAGGGATGCAGCAGTATATACAGGGATGCAGCAGGACAGGGGTGCAGCAGTTTATACAGGGGTGCAGCTGGACAGGTGTGCAGCATTATATACAGCGATACAGCAGTATATACAGGGATGCAGCAGGACAGGGGTGCAACAGTATATACAGGGGTGCAGCAGGACAGGGGTGCAGCAGGACAGGGATGGAGCAGGACAGGGATGCAGCAGGAGAGGGGTGCGGCAGTATATACAGGGATGCAGCAGGACAGGGTGCAGCAGTATATACAGGGGTGCAGCAGTATATACAGGGGTGCAGCAGGATAGGGGTGCAGCAGTATATACAGGGATGCAGCAGCAATATTGATATAATATAATATCATTGATATAAGCCTCAGCCTTCGGCCTCAGCTAATAATATAGTAATGATATTGCCTCTCAACCACCAAGAGTATATCCAGTACTTAAAATATCATCCCCTTGGTCTTCATGAAGCATGCCGCAGCCCTTGCAAGTAACTCTCCCCCCAATGCAGCACTGGTGAGTTACTCGCTGGGGCTGCATTGGTGCATTATGACGAAAGATGTAATATTTAAGAGACATCCATCCTTAAATGCTTATTGCTAAAGGACCAACGGGACCCAAAAGCTAGGTGAGCAGGGCAGGGGAGATCACATGCTGATCCTGACAAGGGTTTAAGAACCCTGCCCCTCCCTCCCCCCCGCCTTGCCCCTGTCAATATTGAATGACCAGGCCCGAACAGGTATTCTCCCCCCCACACCCAGCACACACATACAGACCCTGAGGCCCGGACACAGGTTTGAAATCTCATCCCACCCCCATGTTGATAATTAATGACCAGTCCCTAACCTTGGAACATGGATGCCCTGACCCTAACCTTGACTTCCACCCGCCCCCCTACCTGCCACCACATACAGTCCCTGCCAGAGGCTTGACAACCCCCCTCCTCTCCTAGATAGTTAAAAAACATGACCAAACCAAGCCCATACCCAGGTAAGGGAGTGTGTATACACTACACTGATGCTGACTGCCCCCATACCCTACAGTGGTGGTGGCTCTAAAGTCCACAAGCAGCTTCTGTCCAGTATGTGTGGGTCCCACTACAACACAGTAAACACAGATACAGCACATTACAGGCAGATATAGCTGTGCAGAAAGTTAATCTCAACAAGAGATTTTTCTGCTTAAACCGCGCTACTTTTATGAGACAGACCAACTTGTGTCTCTCTCCAACCCCCCCCCAACCCCCCCGCCCACCCCCCCCCCCCGAACTCCTGTGAGCCTGAAACTGTCTTCAGAGCTGATTGTGATGCCCTGGTGCTTGAGTACAGTTAGGAGGCGCTTCCACGCCGCTCTCCCCTGCACTGAATATGTTAGGAAACAGTGAAAAGTAGTAGCATTTCAACTGCGCCATAAAGCTCCCACTTATGTTACACATCATATGCTCACCATGGCAAGCATGTGGAGAGTGGAGTGGGAGATCAAGGTTGTTCTTAATCAAATTGTCTGGAAACTAGCCATACAGGGTGGTATTCGTGTATAAATCCGAATGTTGAAAACATATAATATTATTTACATTTCAACAGCAAACAGTTTAATTTAGTAATCAGGGTCATATGACTGGCTACATCACTTCACAGCACCAACTTATAGCCCCTCCCCCTACACCCAACACACACACACACAGACCCAGAGGCCCTGACAAGGGTTTGACATCCCCCCCCCCCCACCTTTTTCTGATAATAAATGACCAGTCCCTAACCTCGACCAGCCCTACCCCAACACACTGGCCCTGAAAGAGGCTTGACACCCCCACCCACCCTACACACCCTACATAGGAACCTTTAGCATTTTCCTTGCATGGCTGATGGCAATTTTCTTAAGACTAGATGTGTGTTATACAAGGGTTATACAAGGGTTTCCTCCAAAAGTCTGTGTGCATATCATGAGATGCAGCTAGTATGCAGACATTTACAGTAAAATAAAAAGGACATCTAAGCACCAAATCAGGTGTTGTTTACACTGTGCACCATGCCCATGTCCCACAGGCAGTAGTGGGTGCTGGACCATGGTAGACACCAGGTGGCAACCTGTAGAGAGCTAAACCACCCACATCTTTAATGTACTTTTCTACTTTATTATAGATCCTGTAGAGCTGTTAGATGTTGAAGGCAATACAAGTTGGTAACATCTAGTACTGTAACACCACACTACCAAGCTTCTGTGAGCTGCTGTGCATGACGGATGAAGGTTTTGACACCCGTGCTGTATAAGTCTGTGAGTATTTGTTTGTCTAGATTTATGGAATTGGTACATAGCTAAATATTAAAGTGTGTAAGGGCTACAGTCAACGCTACCCCTACAACAGGGAGAGGCTTGGGACAGGATGTATACACTTTTTAATGTTAACTTAGTATTAAAGAATTGCATGGTGTCCCAAATTGGTCAATTTGACTGCTCTGTGCTCGGTTCGAGTGAATGATTCTTATATAGCTGTAAATGGTAGAGCTATCTTCAGGTTAGAGTGCTAGCTATTGGTGGTGCTGATAATGGTGCTACCTGAAGGGCAAGTCAAGTCTCATACTCCACCGTCCAGCCCCATCCGCTGCCAACCTAACAAACTGGCAGAACTATGCAGCAGTGTGTCAACTACTGCCTGTCTGCAGTGGTGGCATATCAGCAAACATCAAACACCTCCACCCTTCACTGATGGTGCCCAACATGCCCACCTGCCTGCCACCCACAACACCAGCACCTGGGGCACCCCCCTCCCAGTCTGCCGTCCACAACACCAGCACCTGGGGCACCCCCTTTCAGTCTACCACCCACAACACCAGCACCTGGGGCACCCCCTTTCAGTCTACCACCCACAACACTAGCACCTGGGGCACCCCCCCTCTCAGTCTACCACCCACAACACCAGCACCTGGGGCATCCCCTCTCAGTCTGCCACCCACAACACCAGCACCTGGGGCACCCCCCTCAGTCTGCCACCCACAACACCAGCACCCCCCTCTCAGTCTGCCACCCACAACACCAGCACCTGGGGCACCCCCTCTCAGTCTGCCACCCACAACACCAGCACCTGGGGCACCCCCTCTCAGTCTGCCACCCACAACACTAGCACCTGGGGCACCCCCTCTCAGTCTGCCACCCACAACACCAGCACCTGGGGCACCCCCCTCAGTCTGCCACCCACAACACCAGCAACTTGGGGCACCCCCCTCAGTCTGCCACCCACAACACCAGCAACTTGGGGCACCCCCCTCAGTCTGCCACCCACAACACCAGCACCTGGGGCACCCCCTCTCAGTCTGCCACCCACAACACTAGCACCTGGGGCACCCCCTCTCAGTCTGCCACCCACAACACCAGCACCTGGGGCACCCCCCTCAGTCTGCCACCCACAACACCAGCAACTTGGGGCACCCCCCTCAGTCTGCCACCCACAACACCAGCACCTGGGGCACCCCCTCTCAGTCTGCCACCCAACAACACCAGCACCCCCCTCTCAGTCTGCCACGAACAACACCAGCACCCCCCTCTCAGTCTGCCACCCACAACACCAGCACCTGGGGCACCCCCTCTCAGTCTGCCACCCACAACACCAGCACCTGGGGCACCCCCCTTAGTCTGCCACCCACAACACCAGCACCTGGGGCACCCCTTCCCAGTCTGCCACCAACAACAGCACCTGGGGTACCAACTCTTAGTCCTCCAGTTGGACATCACTGTATCACTATGTTAGTTCCCACTAGTCACTGCTACATTGTACATTAGTATGTCCATTCAGAAGGCAGTAGTTGTGGCATACTGATTCCGCAACCCTTGGTGGGCTTCAAGGTGTTGTGTTGCTTAACTCTTTGAGGTCCCATGTCAGTTAAAGACAACGTTAAGTGTGACTAATTCATAAGTGCTTAGTGCATTATGCCGATCCTTCGGGAGTATCTCACACCCATAGGGTCAGCATGATGTCTGTATGCAGCACTAGCAAGTAACCCACCTGTGCTGCATCCATGCATCATGCTCACAGTGGGCATAATGCATCCAGGCACTGTGCTATCTTTAGGCTGTGTATCACCAACTTGAGCCAATGTTTGGTCTATGACCGGGTGGCATCAATGACCGGGTCGTGTCTATGACGGGATGCCGTCTATGACCTACTGAGAGAAAAAGGTTTATCTGGGGCAGATGAAGATATATATATGTAACCACCACCATTTTCTTTATTTTATCCTTTACATATCAAAGAAGAAATTAATTTTTTCTAAATCTTATATTTCAAGCTGGCCGGTCATAGACGGCACCCGGTCTTGTTGATGTGTAACACTCCTGAGTGAAGACCAGAGGGAAAAGTCTGACAAGGTCACTTCATTTTGTGAGTAGCATATCCATTTTAGTTCCTAAACCCTTTATGCATTAGATGTGTGTCAAAGTTTTCTTATTGAAACATGCAAGATATACCCAACATTTAAAGATGGGAAAATTATGACTCTGATAATCTTCTAAAATCGTAAGAATTTGATGATATTCTAGTCTTGAAAAAATGAACCAAAGAGGAGAGGGGCACTTATTAGGGGGAGGTGCGCTTATAACATTGCATAGGTTAGCCAAATTAGGCATCAGAGCCAATATTTGTTTGGCTTATTGCCATTATTTTACTTAAGCATGAAGTAACTGTTGGTCTGGATTTCTTAACCATCATTACTATAGGCACTGCTTACATCCATCATGAAGCAGAGTACAGTAAGGCTCGTGCAAAAGATGACAAATGATTATAAACAGAAAATTGTGAAAAAAATAAGAGATCGGACAGAGGATGATGATATCAAGGGCTGTCTTCTTTGGGCCACTTCTCTTGCAAAAAACAACTACCCAAAGATGAAAATCTCCATCAAAGGGGAGAGAAGTGACCAATATGTTCACCGCCTGGTGTACTTTATAGAGGGACACCAAGACATGCCAAATCATCATGTTTCACACTTGTGCCACAACCCATCGTGTGTACGCCGGGCACATTTGTCCCTAGAATGGGCTTATGTCAACAAAAGTAGAGACAAATGTAAAGGTGTGGGAGAGTGTTCTGGACATGAAGACCTTCCAAAATGCCTAGTAATATGATTCATTCTCTCATCTTGCACAATGTTATTGCATAATGCTTGCTTTAGTATAGAGACTCCCCTAGTTTCCAATTTATACCTGGATTTCAATTCAAAAAAATTCAATTCAAATTTTTTTATTTTAACTGCAACAATCAGGAACATGTTCCTGTAATTATGACTGTTACAGCAGAGCGGAGATATTCATTTCTCGATATCACAGTTTATAATATTCAAGTGCATCACAGATGCTTCATTACATGTATACTGTATTAATGTGAGTTAGCAATGTTAATAGGTGTTACGTCATGTCTATCATACTAATTAGCTTTAGTAAAGTAGAAAATGCTTTTATAAGTGACTAGGAGCTTGAGGTAGGAAAGGGAAATAACCAGCGGGGTCCAGGGTGCTCGGCCAGGAGCTATAGCTATCATACTTGTTACAGACTAATATCATCATATCAGTTAAGAGACTTTATGAACACATCTAGAGAGGATGAGTTTCTTTGGGAGACAGTGTGTGAGTTCCATTTGTGTTGTAGTCTATATGTGACACTTTGCTGAGCTGTTATACTTTTATACCAGGCTACCTTGGCAAGGGTTGAATCATGCCTTCTGGTGTGAATTTCCCTTGTATCATGGTTTGACTTATCCTGCATATATTTATAAGACCCTATACTAAGCGCCCTATCCCTTCTTTTGTCAAGGGATGTGATTTTTGCCCATTCCCTGAGTATGGTTATGTCAATATCCCTGTCCTGGAAATAACAAACTTTTGTCATTCTGTCAATGGAACTCTGGATTTTGTCCAGACCCTGTTTGTTGCCTACCCCATAAATTAATTGGCCATAATCTACAATGGGTAAGACCATGGTCTTGAGTGTGTCTAAGGCTGCTTCAAGGGTTAACCTCATTCTAAGTCTTGTCATTAAATAAGACTTATAAGACAGACTTTTATGAACCGATCTGAGGTGACCTTTAAAGTTGAGGTCGGAGTCTAGTTCCATGCCTAGGTACCTGTACTGATGAGTCTGCAGAATGCTTTGTCCATCGATTTGTAATAGCAGGTGACCTTGGCGGGCAACCCTTTGCTTGGTGCCATACAAAGCAAATTTGGTTTTCTTTATATTTAAGGATAGTTTGTTTTTCTTGCACCAGTTGGCAACATTTGCCAGGTCATGATTGATGAGGGCTAGAATATCAGGGGTCAGAACAGGATATATACAGTATAGGGCAGTGTCGTCTGCATACAACTGACTTTTAAGCATTGTAAGGGATGAGTTGAGGTCATTTATATAAACCAGGAATAAGAGCGGCCCCAGTATGGATCCCTGTGGGACTCCACAGACGATAGTAGCTGGTGGGGAGATCACTCCATTGGCTTTGGTTGTTTGCTTCCTATTTGTCAAATAGGACTCAAACCATTGTACAGTGGCTTCACCAAGTCCAATTTTCTGTAGTTTTTTGCAAAGCAGGGAGTGATTTATGGTGTCGAACGCCTTGGCAAAATCGAGGTAGGTTACCATAGTTACAGCCCCTTTTTCTATTGCTAAGTACATGTGATCAGTCAGGTCACAGAGACTAGTCATGGTGGAGTGCTTAGGACGAAAGCCATGCTGATTAGGGTTCAGAATATTGTTTTCCAGAAGATATTCAAGTAGCTGCATATGCACTGCTTTCTCACATAGTTTGGAGATCACTGGGAGAATGGAGATAGGCCTATAGTTTGCTACCTGGGATGCAACACCTCCTTTGGGAATTGGAGTGACAGTAGTCAGCTTCCATGCATCCGGGAATTTGCTAGTGATGAGTGACAGGTTTAGTACATGTTTGAGATGTGAGGGTAGTGCTGTTAGTGCATCTTTGAGGACAGAGGTGGACAGGTTTTTAATGCCTGATCCTTTTTTTGTTTTAATGTTACTGATGAGTTTTTTGGTGCTTTCTAGGGTTAAGGGTTGGAGTATGAAGCCATTGTCAGAAGTGTACCCAGTGTATGACCAAGGGGTGTTCATGTGCTGTGCTAGCTTTGGGCCAATGTTGATGAAGTAATTGTTAATGAATTCAGCTGTTTCTAGGGGGGGTACTGGGGTATTGGTTGTCTCATTTATTAGGTTTATAGTGGAGGTTTCCTGTCTAGGGTTGATGGCATTGGAGATTGCTTTCCAGTATTCCTTTGGGTTATTTCTATGGGCATTTAAGTTATCTTTATGATAGTTGTCCTCAGCATCTTTGGAGATTTTACGAGCTCTATTTTTTAGGAAGTTAGCAATATTGATGTCGTCAGCATTCTTTGTTCTTTTAGCTTTGGCAAGGGCAAGGTTTTTTTCAGTGAATACATCGAGCATGGCATTTGTGATCCAGGGTTTTTTCTGGTTGGCAAATTTAAATTTCTTGATAGGGCAGGTGATTGAGAGTACTCTATCTATATTGGAAATTAGCATGTCCCAGGCTTCTTCAGGATCATCAGAGTCCCAGAAAGCATTCCAGTCTACATTCTTAAGACCTGTGGTAAAATTATCTTCAATGTAGTACCTATAGGATCTCCCTGTAAACTCAACGGGGACCTTGGGTTGAGATTTTGCACTCCTGACTAAGTACACTAAAAGGTGGTCAGCAATGTGTATATCTAAGGTGCCACTGGATATAATCTTTGTGGAATTAGAACACACCAAGTCCAAGAGAGAGGTTTTGCCATCTGGTGAAAAGTGGGTAAATTCTTGTATGTACTGTTTGCATCCGAGCTGCAGGATGGTATTTTTGAGATGTCTGGCTTCATTGCGCTTGGCATTTGTTAAATATGGTCCCAACAGATCCACATTAAAGTCACCAAGAATGAATAGTTCATTTCCCATGAGATCTCCCAGGTTTCCCACTGCTTCCGTTAATTTAGTACAGAATGTGTATGTATTACCAGAGGGCGGCCGATAGACATTGAAGATAATGCTCTTTTTAAAGAAGGGTTTGCTAAAGGTAACACATTGTAGCTCTATGTCACCATTACTTAAGTTAAGTTGTGTTAACTCTGAAGTAGAGTAAGTATACTCATGTTTCAGGTATATACATAGCCCTCCTCCTGTCTGGACCTCACCATTTTCATCAAGGGTTTGCCTATCATGCCTTAGTATATTGAAACCAGCCAGAGAGGGTAGTGAGTCAGGTACAAGGTCATGCAGCCATGTTTCAGAGATGGAGAGACAGTCAATGTCACAGTTGTCAAATTCAGTTTGAAAGGTTGACCTATTCGCAGGAATACTTCTTACGTTCATGTGTGCAATAACAACCCCTCTTGTGTTCTGGAAGTAAGTATTAGTCATTTGAATCATGTAGCAGTCTCATGCAACCTGGCCTTGTTCTGGTCCCCCCATACTTCCCCAAACCCACCTCCTCCAGAGCCTCATGGGTCTTACATCTAGTGTATCCCATGGGAGTTTTGTAGCTTATTGATAGAAGCCAAGGCACAATGAACCAGGGCGTCTATTTCCATAGCAAGTTATGTATAGTGAGAGAAAGTTGTAGAGATGAGTTACTTGGATGAGTCGGGTTAAGAAAATAAAGAGTAAAGACAATCGTATCAGTTTTAAGTTTCAGATTTGTGTTTATATGAGCAGGGCTAATTATTAAACATCAGAATATCATATATATTAAATAATGTATACTATTTAAGAGACAAAGATAGTGAAAGATAACAAAGGATATCATTTAGTAAAGATTATCATTTTCAAGAGTGTCCGGGGGCCCATAGGGCAGTGGCTAAGTAAAGCACATTTCAGGACCGGGTGTCCGGGTGTCCTTAGGGCTTCTGGTCTAGTAGTAGGAAACTGCTATTAAGATGTACTGTCAATGTGATTATAATAATATATATATATATATATCACTGTGTAGGATGTCTTGAGGTCCATGGGCTAGAGCCATACAAGTTAAAGTATTTTACATGTACATAAATGTTCTACATCCGACTGGGTACGGTAAAGGTAGTGTATATAGATTACTAAGGTGCATTCGGCTCAATCACATCAGTTCACTGTACCATTACATGTGTGCAGCGGGCTGACATAATATACCGGGGTTGAGCTAATTTGATTGATATGTTTGTAGTATAGTGTTTATCTATTTATGGACATGTGTAAGGTATGAAAGCAGATAACATCTAATACTATACAGGGTGTCATATGTCAGGTGGCGTCCATCTATCATATACCATTTTCACAAATATGGTTTGTATGACATGTGGACTCCAGATCCCAGACGACATTCACATGTATGCATAGACAGCGTGTGTAGGGGAAGGAGGGTAAGCCCTTTATCATCCTGAGTGGTTACCAACTTAAGCGTGTCACACATCACTTATAGATACTCACTTCAGGCAGCAGTAGCCATTTGGGGGAGGGGATTGTTAGCACAGAGACACTCTTCTGTGAATTTGAAATTTACCTTACTACACACATTTAATTATAATTTTAAAAATAATTTATTTATATAAAAAATATCCAGATCTCATGTTAGAAAATTTTGATTGTAATTAGGGTCAGAAATAGCTTCGGTACTAGAAATAGTAGGTAAATGGTAAGGAGGAGTAGTGCACTTCCCTGAGTTTAATTGAAGGCTCCATTGTAGGTCAGCTTGGTGATGTTTGCAGCACAGGCCTGGGCGAGGAGCTTAATCCAGAAGTCAGCGGTAGTGGGCAGGAGATGAAGGCCATCACGTAGACGTTGGTACTTGGTGCCTCTGGATCCATTGTTCTTAAGTGGGTGGATCGTCTTCTGGAGCCAGGGAGTAATCAGTCCATGTTCCTCATTCAAACATACGATTATATTGTTTAGATGAGGCAGACCCTGGTCAATTACATCCTGTTGGGTTACATAATGTCCCACCGTACCGTTGTAGGTGTTGATGTCCAATCCAGTCATCTCACAGAAAACTATGCGAAGTCCCAGATTAGTAACTTCATTGTAGAACAAGTGCAGACGATCTGTCATGGTGTCTAACAGTTGGCCCACTTCCATATATATAGGTGACACCTTTCCGTTCAGGTGTTTATTTGTTAGGTAGCACACCCCTGCCATGACTATGACTAGGCAGTATGCGTGGCCATTTTGAATTTCAGTAAGCAGTTCTTCATATAGTGAGTGGAAGCGCGCCCCTCCCACTGCTTTGACTGTAACTATGATATTTCCGTGACCCATTAGATATAGTGCATTGTTTAGAAATGGTTCAAAGTCATAGCCCCTACTGTCACATAGTAGTAGTATACGTCTGGTAGGTAATACTTGCATATTCCTGTAGTTTACACGTGTAGTCTGTGGGCACAGTACTGTGAGGGTGGTAGGTCAGCAGTGGAGGGGTAATCAGGCAGGACTGGTCAGTGGGCAGGCGGTGTGTGTGGCGGGGCAGGTAGCTACACGTTGGGGGTGGGGGCGTTCGGGTCACCATATAGGGTGATCAAGTCAGCTCGTACTCTCATCAGTGAGATCCCACATCTGTTTTCACCAGGGCAGTTGTCGTCAATGCTATCTAGTTCTTTTAGGGACAGTCCACATCCATATGTTTTTGAGGGGGTAGCCTCCCAGAGGGTACCAGTGGTTTTTCGGATACACCCAACAGGACAAATTACTAACCTAACCTTCCATACATACAACACATATTACTTCTTGCTGCATGGCATGTGAGATTCTTTAACCTTCCATATTGGTTAACTGACCTATTATAAGGCATGCTGTGCGTGGCATGCTCTGAACACATGAGAAAGTCTGTCAACCATCACTGGTTGACAACACTGAAAAAAAATAGTTTACCTGCAAATCACTACCAATGAATATTTTTCGTTGTCTAGGTATTTTTATATTGGAATTTAACTTGTGTTTTATAATTTAATCCTTCCACTTCAGTAGGAGCACTTTGTATAAGGCATGTAATGTATGAAAATAATGAATTCAAAGGTAAACAGTGTAAAAATAATACTTTTTGAGATATTTGTTGATATTTCTACTGCAATAAAGCATATCAAAAGTTATAACTGTCTTAGTATTACTGCACTAGCCCATGATCAGCTTAGTTATTTAAAACACGATATGAATTTGAATGTGAGTTGACTAAAAATATGTATTTACATTTGAGCTCAATGCTCCATTAAAGAGCGTAGTGCTACTTTCCTATGTTTCCCAATATTAAGCCAGTGTGTTCCTTTTGTATTACAGCTGTAAGCACTCTGACACACACACCTCCCAGGGCGTGCTACTCCTGAGGAGTCATCAGTGCGTCCCCCTACCCAGGATGTGCTCAGTGTCTACACACACAGACCTCCCTGCTGCTTCCATGTGCTACTCCTGAGGTGCCATCAGTGCGTCCCCCTACCCAGGATGTGCTAAGTGTCTACATACACAGACCTCCCTGCTGCTTCCATGTGCTACTCCTGAGGTGTCATCAGTGCGTCCCCCTACCCAGGATGTGCTAAGTGTCTACATACACAGACCTCCCTGCTGCTTCCATGTGCTACTCCTGAGGTGCCATCAGTGCGTCCCCCTACCCAGGATGTGCTAAGTGTCTACATACACAGACCTCCCTGCTGCTTCCATGTGCTACTCCTGAGGTGTCATCAGTGCGTCCCCCTACCCGGGATGTGCTAAGTGTCTACATACACAGACCTCCCTGCTGCTTCCATGTGCTACTCCTGAGGTGTCATCAGTGCGTCCCCCTACCCGGGATGTGCTAAGTGTCTACACACACAGACCTCCCTGCTGCTTCCATGTGCTGCTCCTGAGGTGTCATCAGTGCGTCCCCCTACCCAGGATGTGCTAAGTGTCTACATACACAGACCTCCCTGCTGCTTCCATGTGCTGCTCCTGAGGTGCCATCAGTGCGTCCCCCTACCCAGGATGTGCTAAGTGTCTACATACACAGACCTCCCTGCTGCTTCCATGTGCTACTCCTGAGGTGCCATCAGCGCGTCCCCCTACCCAGGATGTGCTAAGTGTCTACATACACAGACCTCCCTGCTGCTTCCATGTGCTACTCCTGAGGTGTCATCAGCGTGTCTCCTTACCTGGGACCTCCTACATCTATACTTCAGTGTAGTGAACGTCAGCATCTTCTAGACAGCCAGTTACCAGGTTTGTTTGTTTAACATATGATGGAGCCTTTCTATAGATCAATGCAGTAAGAAATGGTTTCTATTTCAGAAAGTTACTGATAAAGTTGTTGAGGCAATACTGAAGTGTGATATATATATACACATTGAAAGATATTTGTACTGTAAATCTGATTTGAGATGTTTTCTAATGTAATGATTACAGATCATTTATGAGGATTCTGCTAAACCAACTTAAACACAACTTTATCATGAAAATGTCACCTTTCTAAATGAATGGGTCTATCAACAATGCAGCCTTTCATGAGCAGAAATGCTCCTGCATCTACATTTGAGAGACATTTTTATATTTTCACATAAACAGATAACATACAATTTATGAGGACTCTGCTTAAACCAACACAAACACGACTTTATTATGAAATTGTATATTTAATCACGCTAATTACCTTTCACTTATTATTGTCCTATGACTGAGCGCTATCTATGTACAGGGTTAGACTATTGGATTTGAGGACAGTCCCTCCTACTGAATGTAAATGTGACAGGTCCACTCCATCTCAAAAGCAGGGGGCTTTTTGTGGGGAATATGTAAATGTGTGTAAGAGTGAAGTCTGTGCTTGGTAAGAGTGATTTACTATTATATCCTTGTAAATAGTATACTCTGTAATGGACTGATGGACGAGGGGGATGGTTTTATAACATTGCCCTGGATGTACTAGGGCAGCACCTCAGCACCCCCTGGTGATGGCCGGAGGGCTCCTATAGGTGTGTAGTTTGGGTGGAAGCTGCTGATTTGATGGTACCCATCACCAACAGTTGTACCATGTAGCAGATTCACATTTTTGTCTATTGGTAGTTGTGGAATTCATTACATGGTCAGGGAGGGTCTTGGTATTAAGCCAGTACCTCTGCAGGGTTGAGGGAAGATCTGACTTTGTCAGAGAGGGTTTCTATATAAGGTGAGTAGCTGTGCAGGCTCTGGGAAACCAGGGACATTATGGTCCATCACTAATCAGCAGAGCAATTGTGTCCAGTCCTGATCATGCTGTCATGGTTTTTTAGGGAGATATGTTGAAGTAAATCACCAATCATCAATCTCAACTAGCCTCCCCCCTCCCACACACACAAAAATTACATATAGCCCCTGTCATTGGTATGCCCCCCCCCATGTTGGCGAAAAATGACCACACCTCAACCAAGCCCTCCCCCTGTCCATACAAATTCAGGCCCTTTATGAGTTTTGAGTGGTCCCTCCCTGTGTGTGTAAATGACTGGTCCTTACCTTTAAGCAGTCCTCCCGACACACACATACATACGGACCCCTACATTGCAGATGTGACACAAACGTAAAGACCCCCCCCCCAAGTCTCTGGGGAACCAGGGACACATGGTCCATCACTAATAAGCAAATCAATTGTGTCCAGTCCTGACCAGGAGTTTTGGGGAGATATGTTGAAGTAAACCACCAGTCCCTGACCTCAACTAGCCCCCCCCTCCCCCTGCACGCACACAAAAATTACATACAGCCCCTGACATTGGTCTGACCCTGCCCCCCATGTTGGTGATAAATGACCAGCCCTTCATGAGTTTTGAGTGCTCCCTCCCTGTTGATGTTAAATGACTGGTCCCTTACCTTAACAAGTGCCCCCCCCCCCCCCACACACACACATAATTAAGACCCCATTGTAGACATGACACAAAAATACAGACCCCCCCCCCCTATGTTGATGAAAATTACCAGTCCCTGACCTCAACTACCCCCCCCCATGCACACACAAAACCACTTACAGCCCCTGACACTGGTTTTACCCCCCCCCCCCCCCATGTTGCTGCTAAATCAGCAGTCCCTGGCCTCAACTAGCCCCCTGCTTTACACACACATACAGATCAACTCTCCCCAAATTGTTGATAGATGGCCAGTCCCTGACCTCAACTAGCCCCAACTCTCCCCAAATTGATGATAAATGACCAGTCCCTGACCTAAACTAGCCCCCCCCCTGCCACATACACACACATACAGACCTCCCCACCTCCCCATGCTGATAAAAATGATCCATCCTCAACCCCAACCAGCCCCCCCCCCCATACAAATACAGGCTAATGAGTTTTGAGTGCCCCTCCCTGTTGATGATAAATGACCAGTCCCTAACCTTAACCGGTTCCCCCCCCCTGCCACACACACACACATACAGACCTCCCCACCTTCCCATGCTGATAAAAATGATCCATCCTCAACCCCAACCACCCCCCCCCCCATACAAATACAGGCCCTTTATGAGTTTTGAGTGCCCCCTCCCAGTCCCTAACCTTAACTGGTTTCCCCCCACCCACTCATACATACAGACCACTGTAGGTTATTGTAGTCACTGTCACTGTAGATGGGACAGGGTCATAATGACACACCAACACAGCGTCAGTGAGTAACTAAATGGTATGCCGACCCCTCAGAGGCATGTGAGGTTAGTGGACTTGTGTGTGTTGGTGGATCCCTGCAGAATAGCATGGGCATTAATTTTCGTGTCCTTTTTATGAATGTAGAGGTGGAGTGAAGGCGGCTGGTCAGCTGGGGGCAGGTCGGTCTAGTCATAAGTCGGTCTAGTCATAAGTCCTGACTGTCTGCTCCTTTAAGGATGGCAAAAGGTCAAAATAATACTTGGCATTGTGTTACATAACGCTCCCAGTACCTCCTTAATCCGGTTTGGCAGTTAAGTAGTTTATGTACTGGATGTGCATGGGACACAGTTTACTACTAGGCTTACTGCAGTGGTGGGGGTGGTGTGAGTGTGTGTGTGTGTGTAGGTTAGGTGGGGTTAGGCAACTATGGAATTGCATAGGCAGCTTTTTGAAATCCATAGGCATCAATGGCATCGCATAGACACCAATCCTATCAGAACAATTAAGTAAATACATGTTACTGACCATGCAGTATTGCTGTCCACAATCCTGTACAAATTTCCAATGCACCATTGGACATTAGTTCCCTAGTGCCACATTTGCAAAAGAGGTGGGGGGCCTTTATTTCTACCTGAGATTTAGTGCACTGACACTTATCACTAATATTGAATGTTGTATTCTTCTTCATATGTTATACAGGTGAGAGTAACAGATCAGTTTTCAACAAAAGACTGGAACCACAGGTGTTGCCTGTCCTTCATATGACTTCAGCAGACACTGTGCAACATTCAGAGTCTATTTGAGTGTGTTTGATGATTCTGACTTACTACCAGCAAACCTCACCGCATTCACGGTGTTGGTAATACAACAAATTGTCTATTGGGCTTTCTATCAGCAGACCACATGATTGACAAGGTGTTGGTCAGACATCTAATGATGAGCAGACATCACCTTTCACCTTTAAATCCAAAAATGTGTTAATCAGACACACTGCCATAGATGAACCTCCCTAGGCAGCACAGTGATGTCTACACTCATACCAACCGGTGAAAGGATGGCCAATAGCAACCCAGTCATGTATTCAGATGATACTTCCCCCAGCCCGACTCTAGAGGTTAATTATGCAAGGAGAACAATGTGGCCGCAGTGTGCAAGGCCTGGCTGTGCAGGGAGAAGCTGCCTGAGAATGGACTGGCTGAGGACACACATCCAGTGTCTGCTCTGACTGTCACTGAGGATGTGGGACAAGGTTGTGCTGGCCATATGCCAAGTCATAGAGAATATTAAGTGTACAGGTGTAGGTGCTGGGGTCACAGACGTCTTGGAATGGTTTTTTATTGACAATTATCTCTTTGCAAGGCATCCAACTTAACAACTACTGCTGTGATGTAAATCTCCATGATGAATAACATACTTGTTGCAGCTGTCTAAATGACCATCTTCCTCTGTCTCCCATTATACTTTACACATTCCCCACTGATAATGAGCTTAGACACCTCGTATAGGAAGTAAAAGAAGGCACAGAATAAGTAGCAGAGAAGTTTTGCTCTTGCCTTGTCACTGGAAGCTGACAAAAAGGAATGAGACAATTATGCCCAATGTGTATAGTTCATGGTAGAGCTGGTTGACTGACCGCAGGCCATAGTGTGAAGTCTAAAATGTGAGCCATATCAGCACATCTTCACAAGTCCAAGCAATCTTCTATAAGCCATCTCTGTGCTCTTCAATTCTCCCTCACTCTCCAATATCCAATGGTTGATAGCGACCACCACTCTGTTCTAGTCAGGACCATGCTGGAGAGTGAAGACTTCATTGTTGAGCTGAAGCCTATAGAGGTAGAAATTAGCCCCAAGGATGGAGACATCTAGCAAGGAGGCGTAGGTCAGTCACAAGACAGAGCAGGCAGGCAAAGTATAGCATGATGGTATAGCTAGGGTTGTTGGTAACAGAATAGCCTATTCTATTAACCTATGGCTAATGTGGAAGCTAGCAGGGGGCATAATAGGGGATGTTTCAAGATTGTGTACTGTACGTCTGTAGGCTTACAAGAAGTGTACTCAAAGATTGTGTGCTGTAAATGAAATTGTGATTTCATAACTTTCATAAATGACTTTGTGATTCTATCCCTGAGATTTAGCAACTTTATATCTCTTTAGGCTGTGTCTCACGACCATCGGCCAATGTTATTGTCTCTGATCGGGTGCCGTCTCTGACCGGGTGCCGTCTCTGACTGGGTGCCGTCTCTGACCGGGTGCCGTCTCTGACCTTGTGTCAGAGAAAAGTGTTTCTTTATTGTTAACCTATACTCACATATATAAGGATTTGTAAAAGCGTTATGGCAGTTGTTATGTAACTATAAGTAGCCTCCTGTTGTTGGTAGAAGGTAACTAAACTCCCAAAGTGATGTCCGGTCAGAGACAGCACCCGGTCAGAGACGGCACCCGGTCAGAGACGGCACCTGGTCAGAGACGGCACCCGGTCAGAGACAAAAACATTGGCCTAAGGTCATGAGACTCAGCCTTTAGTTTAGTAGTAGTGTATAACTCTGGAAGCATTGATAAGCTCATAATGTGCCAGCACTGGGAAATAGTTTATATTAAATTCAACTTAAGTGTATGTATAGTATTTTTTGTGAATTTGATATGGAGAGGAACAACTGAGTTTATGTTATTTCAGTTTTATCTTAGAATCTGAGGTCGTGAATTGTTGATTCTATTGCAATGTTACTTATTTCGATAAGTATAGTAAAAATGAAATTTGTGTTACTTAAATGTCTGGTATTCAGAACTTAAAATAACCCCAATAATCATATCAGCATTGTCTGACATCAAGACTTAAATATTACATATTAAATATTATATTAGGGACTTTCTAGTAAAGATTGGGACAAATAAGACCTCTGCCAGATGAAAATGACAACTAAACACTTGAGAGTCAACACAAGGATATTCTAGAGGAGTGTTTGAGAGTACTTATATAGAGTGACATTTTGAACATTCTCATTGTGCTTTTTGTGTGTCACAGATCTGTATCTGGTGGAAAACAAATGTTCTTGTACAGTGATTTGAAATAAATAATACTATTTTTTTCAATATAATATCTTTGCCATAGATTCAGACGTTGTCTTCCTTTTTTATTTAATATTTACATTAACCTATGATAGTAGATTTACAAAGATTGCCATGATGTTCAAATGCAGCACCTAAAAGTTACTCACCAGGGCTGTGGCGGTGCAGCCTGCCAAGCCTAGGTGGCATTACACTCCAAATGTGGCACATACTTGTACCTAAGACACAATCAGTCACAGAGATTAAGTCCATTACAATGGTAAAGTCTATCTAAAATAAAAGGTCGATCCTAAGGATATATTCACTCCCAGGCACATAGCTAATCCCAAAGATATAGCCAATAACAAGTTCAATCTAAAAGATTTAATCAATCCTATGTATAAGGTCAATCCAATCCAAAGCAGTGCCTAATGAGGTCAAACCTTTAAACCACTGTCATTACAAATACATAGTCAGTCAGAAAATCACACCCAATACCACTGACATAGTCCATCCCTAACACAAGGTCAATCCTAATGACATGGTCAACCATCATTTGTCAATTCAAATGAATCAGTTTTTTTTAGATTATTCCCCGTGTAGATACTCATTCTATCAATATATATAACAAGGGGAATAATCTCAATACTGATTCATTACTTTAGTGTCCCTGTCCTTGAATCGGCACGTGCCGGTGAAACATGACACCATATTTAAGGGCTGTATAATGCATTAAGGGCTGTATAATGCTTTAATCTGCTGCACCCTTGGCCATCATGATGCATGGATGCAGCCCTGGTGAGTAACCTCATTCTTTGGGAATGTATCACATCTGTTGTGTACGGTCAGCATGATGCTCAGAGGCAGCCCACTAGAGCTGCACCCACCATACACCATGTTACTGTAAGGAAGTGACCATGTCCCCCTGTCTGACTGGGGGCTATAGGGGTGTAAGGGGTTACTGTGAGGAGTTGGCCATGTGCCCCTGTCTGACTGGGGGCTATAGGGATATAAGAGGTTACTATGAGGAGGTGGCCATGTCCCCCTGTCTGACTAGGGGCTATAGGCCTGTAAGGGGTTACTATGTGGAGGTGGCCATGTCCCCCTGTCTGACTAGGGGCTATAGGCCTGTAAGGGGTTACTATGAGGAGGTGGCCATGTCCCACTGACCTTCTGAAGGGGGCTATAGGGGTATAACAGGTTATTATGATGAGGTGGCCATGTCCCCCCTGTCCGACTTGGGGCTAAAGGGTTGTAAGGGGTAACTATGAGGAGCTGACTGGAGGCTATACGGGTGTAACAGGTTACTATGAGGAAGTTGCCATGCTGCCCTCTGCCTTGGGGTATAGGGGTGTAACAGGTTACTATGAGAACGTGGCCATGCTGTCCTCTGCATGTCTGACTGGGACTATAGGGGTGTAACAGGTTACTGTGAGGAAGTTGCCATGCTGCCCTCTGCCTTGGGGTATAGGGGTGTAACAGGTTACTATGAGAAGGTGGCCATGCTGTCCTCGGCATGTCTGACTGGGACTATAGGGGTGTAACAGGTTACTATGAGGAGGTGGCCATGCTGGGCTATGGGGTGTACTGTGAGGAGGTGGCTGTGTCCTCCCTGTCTGACTGGGGCTATAGGGGTGTAAGGGGCTACTGTGAGGAGGTGGCCATGTCCCCCTGTCTGCCCGGGGGCTATAGGGGTGTAAGGGGCTACTGTGAGGAGTTGGCCATGTCCCCCTGTCTGCCCGGGGGCTATAGGGGTGTAAGGGGTTACTGTGAGGAGGCTATAGGGGTGTAAGGGGCTACTGTGAGGAGGCGGCCATGTCCTCCCTGTCTGACTGGGGCTATAGGGGTGTAAGGGGCTACTGTGAGGAGGTGGCCATGCCCCCCCTGTCTGCCTGGGGGCTATAGGGGTGTAAGGGGCTACTGTGAGGAGGTGGTCATGTCCCCCTGTCTGACTAGGGCTATAGGGGTGTAAGGGGCTACTGTGAGGAGGTGGCCATGTCCCCCCTGTCTGACTGGGGCTATAGGGGTGTAAGGGGTTACTGTGAGGAGGTTGCCATATCCCCCTGCCTGTCTGACAGGGGGCTATAGGGGTGTAAGGGGTTACTGTGAGGAGGCGGCCATGCCCCTCTGTCTGTCTTCCGGGGAAGGGGGCTATTTTCTTTTTTAGTAGCATTAAATTAATGCAACTTCAAGAAGAGTTGTTTGTCTAGGTGTGAGTATTTGTCTGTGTAATAATCTCCACATTTGTTGTACAAATGACCATTTTTCTTCTGTGCAACTTGTTCTTAAAATAAAGGTTAATCCTGAACGCAAGGCAAATGACAGTCAATCCCAAATACAGGGTCAAGCCCAAACACAAATCCCCAAAAGTGAATACCGATGACATATTAATTCCCTTTTACAAGGTGTAGAACAACCTTGCAGCCATCGGCTTTCTGAATTTTTGGATGTGCATTGCCCTGTCCAAATTCCCAATGAGTTCTAAGTCTCTTAGTTTCCGAGATATCTCTATCTAATCAGTACATATTTATGATAATTACAAAAGTATGCAGACATGGCCTGAGAAAAGTGCCTATATTTCACACATGCCCAATAAAAGAGCTGGATGCTGTGAAACAATCCCCAGATACTCCCCAGTTTTCACATATTTCCCTTTGTGTACCGTAAAGTGGAGTTCTCTTGATGCTGATAGAGTATTTTTATATGACATCAATTGATGCAGATAATGATAATTTGATGCATATCATTATTGGATGGTAACATAGAGTTCTCTTGATACAGACAAAGGCTTTTTATATCACATAAGTTGACACAGATTATTTTAATTTGATGGGGATCACTTCTGGATGGTCAACCATTGTCAGCATACCCATCAGCAAACCATAGTGGTGTAGACATTGTTAGAGCATACCCATAGTGGTGTAGATATGCTGAGGTCATATACATATTTGTTAAGATATGCTGAGGTCATACACACAGTGGTGTAGATATGGTGAGGTCATACACACAGTGGTGTAGATATGCTGAGGTCGTACCAATAGTGGTGTAGATATAATGAGGTCATACCAATAGTGGTGTAGATATAATGAGGTCATACCAATAGTGATGTAGATATAGTGAGGTCATACCAATAGTGGTGTAGATATAGTGAGGTCATACCAATAGTGATGTAGATATAATGAGGTCATACCAATAGTGGTGTAGATATAGTGAGGTCATACCAATAGTGGTGTAGATATAGTGAGGTCATATCAATAGTGATGTAGATATAGTGAGGGACATTCCAAGGGTGGTGTAGACATTGAAGTTGATCATTGAGTGCCATACCTTAGTGTTTTACATATCCTGCTCACTCAATTTCCTATTTGTCAAACACATAGACTCCTATAGTAGATGGAAGAGAAAGCATTCATACTTATTCGGGATAACTTCATTGTGCCTGCGTTTGGATGAAGGTCTTTTTGCGGGATTTCCAGAATCACTCAATTTCCTGTTTGTCAAACACATAGACTCCTTTAGTAGATGGATAAGAAAGCATTTATACTTATTCAGGATAACTTCATTTTGCCAGCCTTTGGATTAAGATCTTTTTGCGGGATTTTCTCCAAGTCGAAAATTTCCAGAATATAGATGTATCTTTAATCAGCTTAATAATTATAAAGTAAAGCTCTGCAAGTTGTTGGCCAAATTAAAAGCCATTCCCAAAACTTTATTTGAGTTTAAATTATATGAATTGACCATTATATTGAATATAGTTTAATGATATCCATGCTTTTACACTTTTTTTTCTCAGCATTGACATGAAGCCACCAGAGCTCCACTTTGTGGACAAGATGCGAGACGGACTGAGGAAGTGGCGTAACGGAGAAGGTAGAGGTGACTTCCTGGTGGTCCGAGATCCAGTACGAGGTCGAGGGGTTGTGTCTAGCAAAGACATCCCTAATGGGGTATTCGTGCTGGAATACGAGTCCCATATGATGACTCCAGAGCAGGCCAATGTTCTTGAAAACGTGTATGAAGCAGAGGGTCTTGGAAGTTATATTGTTAACACTTACTGGGATCATCAAGGTGAGAAAAAAGCTGTTTGTCTTGATGGTACCCTCTGCTTCCAGACACTGGGCAGACTGGTTAACCATGCCCGCAGAAAGCCGAATCTAAATCATTTCCGCCTCGTTGATGTGGAGCCAGGTCAGCCCCCACGCCTAGCTCTCTTCTCAACACGGCTTATCCCAGCCGGTGAGGAGCTAATGTGGGATTACGGGATTACAGACAATGACAAGAACAAGATTAAATTTCCATGGATGGACTTCGAATGTCCACAGCATACACATCAATCGTATGTTGATGGAAGGTAAGGTTATCAGCAGCATGGACTTATTTAGATACATGTCTATACTCAAAAATAAGACAGAAAAAATTGAGCCATAGGAAAAACTAGAAATGCTATTGCAAACTATTGAAGCAATACAGTCCATCATGTGGCACTTTTATCCATTGTCTCAGTTGAGATTGAAATTGATCTTTGTCTTCACATATGGGCTTAATGTTTATATTCACTGATTATCCCAACAGTGAAAGTGCACCTGGTCTATAGCATATATCTAGAAAAGGAAGCTTAGTTGCCAGCATCGTAGTGTTTTGTTGAGTATAGACTACATTAGAAGCCACCTCAATATTCAAATATTGGAAAATTATATTGTTTACAGTGCGATACCATTAAACACTGCATCCCTGGAGATCCTGGCTGAAATGGGTGCAAGAACGCTGTCAGCCCTCAAGGCCAACATGGAGCGTGCTTCACCTATGGTCCACGAGGCATCAGCAAGCTCAGCACTCCAGTGAGTTTATTGTTAAGTTTTAAGAAATGCAGCTAAGACAAGTCAGATATGTTTAATCTAGGCACATGTTTAGATAGCTACTTCCCATTTGCATGAAGCATGAGGGGATTACAAGCTACAGGAATAGTGTGTACAGGTGATTACTACTTGAAGACCCTCATTTTGCATTTTCAATCCTTGATTTATTTTCATTATGCAGTGCTGGCAAATAAGTAACTAGTCTTGTCATAATGTGCTTCTTGGACTATGCTAACCTTTCAGGCAGTTCAACCAATACTCTTAGTTGTGTATTGTATTATAGACCCCAAGGATCTGGAGCGAAAGCCCCGAGAAGGTCCTTCCAGTCTATAATTACAGAGCTGGCATTAGAATTTTACTAGAACCATCATTATACACCAAAGGGCAGTAGTCTGCAAGTGCTGTTTGGTCCAGATAATGCAACTATGCCACACTGGCAAATAACTTGCATTCAGTGTAGTAGGGTAACCCTTTAGGGGTGTATAAACTCTGTTTGATTGTTATGATGCATCAGGGTCAGATTCACCAGTTGGACACAGTGTCTATCATAGTACAGCACTAATTGCCAATGCTCTTACTTGTTTATTGTACTAAACAGAACAGGGGAGCGATTTGGAAGGACCAGAAAGAATAGAAACCGACCCCAGCTGTCTGAGGCACGAGCCACCCACAATGAGTTGGAGCTGCAGATCACTAAGGAACAGCTTGGCAAGGTAGGAGTAGACTAGAATGACATAACCTCCATCAGTAAAGGCATTACTATAAGTAAAGATATTAGAATTTGGCATCATAGGCTAGGTCAGATTAAATTAAGATTGTATCATTTTTATCTAGCATATGGATATAAGTTAACTGAGTTCAAATTTCCCCCGGATGGCCTTATGCTAATACAGAACTGGACCTGATAATGTTACAGGTACAACTGGAGCTCACTGAGGAGAAGGTGAGAAGAAAGAGACTAGAGAGGGCGGTTAAAGACCTGGAGATACAGTTATGGCTCACAAAGAATACTGTCAGTGAAGCTCTGTGAGTAGAAAAGTCTATACATCATTCTATTAAAATCAGCTGACTGCATCCTGTTTGAAATGAAGTTTTTTCATTAAAAGAATGTAATGTGAGTGTTGATATTATGCAAGGAAAAAACATCATGGTAATGAATTGACCAATTTTCATGGAGATGTTTTCAATCATATATCAAACCGATTTCAATATATATAGTAAACACAACTACAACAACAGAAATAAGTTTATGAAATTTTATTCATAACTTTAACAAGTTCATAACAAGATATCACAATGATTCGGCGATTGGTGTGCCTTCATCAGGTGATATGGAGATGTTTCTTTCTCAACGGTTTTACAATTTGAAGGGGGTATCAGCTTGGGACTAACAAATGATAATTTTGCAGAGTGCCTATGGAGACACTTCCTGTCATGGCTCCAAACCAAGACCCAGCCTTGACTGCAGAAAGGTCCTGGACACAGGCCCCAACCACAGCACTGACCAGGGCATCGGGCACCATCAAAGCACTGTCTTCTTCCCAGGCACCACTAGATGAGTCACCCCTACATGAAGTCCTGTGAGTCCTGTGTGCACTATGTCAATAGGTGTCCACCCTTTTCCCTAAACAATATATTTAAAATAGAGTTTATGATAAACAGAAGGTAGGGGGGAAATCCCCGGTACAGTCATGATTACAAACATAGTTCTGCAGCTTCGTGAGATACTGCCCCAGCCCCCACTCGTGAAATACAACAGAGACGATATCAATGGGCGTTGGCATTTGTCTATTTATCTGCAGTTAGGAGCCAGTCAAAATACCTCACACATTTAGAGCTATCTGTGGTGCATCCTAGTGTTGCTTAATAACATAAATAGTCATCCTTTTAGCTCATTAATCACAATGCATGTTAAATCATGCGTGTTCATGGGTGTCCAACTGTTTGTGATTATGACGACCCCCCCTCACATGGAGGCCCTAAGCAAACTATTCTGTACTAATCCAAGAGTGAAATAATCAACAGTCAATTTTTATAAAAGTATACTCTCTTTTATCACAGAATACCAACGGTGGAACAGGTTAACAGTCCTGCGTCAACCTGCACATCTATAATACAGTACAGAGACCATGTGGCCAAATCCTCTGTGTCGTGAGTAGAATAATATCATATGGCACCTGTTTAACATAACTAGTAATTGTCTAGGATTATCTGCAGAAGTGACTAAACAGTATCAGTTTTAACGAGTTGTTTCCCACATTGTTGTCACACTCTTGCTTTCCTTGAAGGTATATGAAAATGGTAGACAAATCTCTTATGGAATTTAGCCTTTAGTACTTTGACATTATCCTATTTCTCTTTTCTATATTTAACTAGTGGGATGAACAATTATATAACTAGATGAAGTATGAACTATGTGGGTTCATCGCTTTGTATATTTCTGGGAAATCTGTCTCCTCTGGTCAGTAATGTTAATAGACAACTGATAACATTGATTGCAGTGACCACAGAGTGTACATCGGTTCTCCTCCACAAGCCCTGCAAGTCTCACGGGTGTCCAGGAAGCGGCTATCTTTGAAGAAGAATAGCATTCAGGGAACCCTGTGAGTAAAAAGAATGTTAATATCATTGTATTAGAGTCAGTTTACTGTATCATCTTAAATTTAGATCCTTCAGTGTAAAGAATGTAATGTAGGGTTGGTCTACAACCCTCCTACTTATATTGGTTATTTAGCCCTACCTGGGTAAGAGAAACATTAAAGTAATACATGGACATTTTAACATCCCTGCTTGAAAGCTGTGAGGGCCTGGGATGGATTAACCCCATCCCCTTCTTCACCAAGCTGGACTCTCTGATTTTCCAAGTTGTGATATTCCTATAGTCCTTTTCAAACAACTAGGAAGCATTATGGGTACTCAACTAAACTGATGATTTGAATTTCTTACAGTGCTACAATGGTGAGAGATGACTGGAGAGCAGCGAGACCATTGGGTGCCCTCAGTGCCCAGGAAGAGGACTGCAGAACAGCTGGACCACCTGACACCCTCAGCGCCCAAGTACAAGACTGCAGAACGGCCAGACCACCGGACACACTACCACAGGCCCTCAGCCCCCAAGTGCCATCTTTGACCCCCTGACAGATAACGGTTTATTTAGGGCAGGTGAAGATATAAATGGATATATAACCACTGCCATTTTCTTTTTTTTGATCCTTTACATATCAAAGAAGAAAACTTTTTTCAGCGTTTTAATGGTTGCTGGTCTGAGGTGGCACCCGGTCCATGACGTTCAGATTGGCTCAATCTGGTGAGACACAGCCTTATGTCTAGAAAACTAGAGACCTGTGCTGTAAGAGATCAAGCATTAAAACTGAAATTAAATGTCGATAACTTGAAAGGGACAGTGAGGTGCAATAACTGGCTCTTACCAGAAAAGGAAGCAGGTAAACATGTCAAATCATGGGCAGCATAGTATTTATTGCACTGTAAATAGTAAATGGTAATGGTAAAAACATTCAGGTTTTTCTGTAACCAGTCTATTCAACTCTATATGAATACCGACAGTTTTAACTAAGAGTAGCGTTAAGGTATAGCACAGGGTTATTATATTACAGACGTTAAGTTTTACCAGCGTTCCATGAGGTAATACACACGTTTATATCCAGGTACATGACTACCAACCACTAGATGTCGCTAGTAGGGATGGTCCTGTAGCCACACTATCTATCATATAAAAGAGTGACTTGTTTGCCTAACAAATCAGTCTAGCTTAAACAGTGCTGCAGCACCCTCAGCTAGAGTTCAGGTTCAAAACTAGGTGATCATACACTATTTCCTAATATGACCTATGGTTCTAGATATTGCTTATACTCTCTGGTATCCCCTGGGTACTGAGCTGTTTGTAAGATTTCCAGATAGATGCAATAAAGTCACCATCTATTAAATCCTACTTTGCTTTCTTGTAGTCTTGTTTCTTGGTTATACTGATAGCTAGACTACCTAGAGCACCATACACTTCTGGCTTTTTGTCCAGGGCTATAAGTAGGAGCCTAGCTGCATCAGCCCAGATTCAAAGTGTCCAGCTCGAGCCCAGATTTAATTCACTTTAGCATCGACTTTAAAAATGTACAATAAATGCTGATTTCTACAGTAAAATCAGATGTCAGCATGTTTTAAATATTCACAATGTATTTATAGGCACTCAAAAAAAGGTGGTTTCTCATCACCACGGGCTGAAAAATATGACGAGGGAGGCTTTCTTTTTTTTCACTCGTGGGCTAAAATGTATAGGATAATATATGTGTTTCATGAAAAAAATTCACATTTTGGTTATTTATTGACATTTAAACAGGGGGAAATGTTATTTCTATCCTACTGCATTACTGGCAGTATTATCTGTAATTTGATATATGTGTAGGGGTTGTGAAAGTATGAAACAAACACAGGTTAATTATAAACAAGGTTCGAAGTGTACAAGCAGCGTTATCGCTGGTTCGAAGTCAGCAGAGCTGGTCGAGGATAGGATCCAACAAGGTACAGGTTAACTATAGACAAACGACAACCTTGATATTGTAATTTGTAGACAATGCAGTATACAATGTGAAGTATTTAGGTTCCAATAGTTTCCATATTCCCATATAAAGTTATGTCACATACTCAATATATTATTTAGACAAATTACTCACTGGCTGAACCATTCTTCTGAATAAAAACTGCTGAAATAAGAGTTTTGATTACTGGTTTGTAATATTGAATTTAGATATTTGTATTAAGTAATTTTCTCCTCCTCCCTCATACCCCCCTCTCCGCTTATTTAGTGTCTTGAATGCATCCCATTCAAATATACCAACCATGTAGACCACGGTGAGACGGCCCTTTTAAAAGTCGACATGGGCGATTTGGCCCTTTCAAAAATCGATGAACACTGTCAAATAGACCATAATGCACTAGATAAAAATCCACACAGTGATGCGGTCAGAAATCTTGGCACCTATGTATAGTAATGTTGACTCACTCAAATCAGTGCCCTCGCTCTATCATAGATTATTACCAGTGGGAGTGGAGAAAACCATCCGTAAAACCTCACGTATAGGCCGTGGCTAGGACGCAAGCCAGATCACTATGCTGATTTTAGGATTAAGGTGGAGCTTATATGTGAGTTTTTAGATGGATACTACAGTACTAACGTTGCCACAATCAGATGCCCTGTAAAGTTTATATGATTTTCCTAAGGTGGGGTTTGGCTTATATGCAAGTTAAGGTTATATGCGGGGTTTTATGGCACATTGAATTGAAATTAGATTCTGCCAAACCCACATAATGAGTCATGGCTGATAAGGATAAAGAAGAGATAAGGGAGTGGCCATTTTTTTAAGGACATTTTTTTGGTTCCCCCCTCAGGCAAGTTGAAATTTAACGCGGCCGACTCCTTTGAGCTATTGTAGCATGCAGGCTTTTCACCAAAAAGGGGTGAAATTTTTTGGTGTCCAAATCTATTTCGGTCCCCCCTTCAAGGGGTCCTAATTTTTTTGCCCCCCCCTAAATCCACCAACCAGTTGTTGAAAAATGACCACTCAATATTGACTTGCCTTTATGCCTCAAAACCTCTATGCTCAATATAATAAACTAGGATATAACAGTGTGGCCACACTAGCTGGTAACCCCACTACTACCAGTACCTCTTTGTTTTAATCTGTCCAAAGAATCCATAAATCAATTTCAAATTCGTTTGAAATTCGATTCAGGAGGGGGCCTACATGGGGATGAAATATCATTTCAAAAGTACAGGGTCGGCTTATAGCCGGGGTTTTGTAAATTGTCATGATGATTCCATACAAGATAAGTTTTTTAAACTCACTTTCAGCTTATAGACCGGGTCGGCTTGTATGGAAAATTCATACGAATATTCATATAAGATAAACTACTGAATGGATCTTAACATGATTACCACCATTATTCATTATTTTCTATCAGCTTCCCAGACAGTATAACAATTTTGTTCAGCCCGGCTTATAAACAGGGGAATACCATATATATGAAGAGAGAGGAAGAATAATTAGGTCCGTGTGAGGCGGTAGAGTAGACAGACTTCTCACCAGATGGTACCAGGGTCTTTAGGCCATTCTAGGCAGAAATAATCACCTAAAGGCCTCTCTGTGATTCATAACTAGAGAAATTAACTATTCTCTAGGTAGATGTGGGTTTACAGACTGAATTATCCTCAATATAAATGTAACATAAATGTGTGCCATGTATCTGTACAGACTGTCAACCATCCTGGGTTATCTCTCTCTCACCCCCCCCCCCCCCCCCCTGCCACCCGTGTCTTGGGTGCAGGAGGCTTCCCTTCCCCCTCCCCCGGCCTCACACTGCCGCCCGGTGACGGGGACTCAGGAGTTCCCGGAGTGTAGTGCCGTGTGTACGCCGCTTCTGGGGAGGGGGGGGGCACTCGCTATACTTTCTATAGTAACTATGTGTGAACCTCACCTCAAATTTGGAACCCTATCACACAAAGTCAAACAAAATAACATCCTTTTATGGGAATTGGACTAGAAATCATATCTCAAACGATGAGGACCAAACAAAATAAAACTTATCATGGGTGAATATAGAAAAATCCATGGATAATTGGCCAAATTTGCCTTGTAAACTCTCGAATGGTCTTTAAAATGTACCCCATTTCCTCCAAATTTGCCAATCAACGTTTCAAGGGTCCTTGCCCATGGCCCTAAAACAGATCCTTTAAATCGTGTTCACACATAATATTCAAATCTGGGAGAGTACCTCCCCCCCCCCCTGGGCGCCAAAGCAGTGTCATCGTCAACAGTCCACATGCAGCAACAGTGTACCACAGTGTAGCATGGATTTCTAGTATCTACAGACCTCACACAACCAGCAGATTTTACAGGGATCACTAAAACATAACAGAGGATCATCTGAGTGGATTGGATCAGTTTGATAGGTGCAGGATTTAAAACTGAGGCTTAGGACAGACAGGCAGGTGACAGAGCAGCCTGCTTCACGTGGTCCGAGTGTGTCTGCAGGCAGCGCACGGGACGGGACATAGTGCAGTGAAGACCGTGAACATCGCCGCCCGGCAACAGGAACACGAGGCGGCGCCCTGAGTGCAGGACTGGTGCTGGCACCACACTGCCTGCCTCCCTGTGTCTCACTCACTCACTGGTCTACTGTAGTAGATCTCCATTTACCACTGGCACAGCGACATTGACACCCTTCCACCCCTAGCAGGAGGATGTAGCACCTGGATTGTGGAGTAGACTAGACACAGGAGGAGTCACACAGTGAGGACAGATCGGTGTGAATCTCTACCAGGGACTGAGGGAGTGGTGGTGTGTGAACAGAGACTGAGGCCTCCACCACACCATGTGCGCTGAGTGCCAGCAGGCCTGACTGCAGCCTCTTACCCCTCTCCTCCCAGCACCCAGACTCTACACACAGGCTTAAACAACACTGGACAAGGTAAGTCTCCCAAACACAGGAGGATTAGAATCACAGGAGTACTGCCACACTGTTTTGTAAACAATGATAAATGTTATTAGAGACAAGCATGCTGTTGTGTGTACGAGTCTGGGAGGCCACCACCCCTACCCCTCTCACTGTGTTAAAAATAGATCTGATGTAGAAGTGTGTCGCTGACTGCTGCCACTAGCACTGGCAGCACAGAAGGAACAACATGCTGACTGAAGAAGGAAGGGGGGGGGTGTTCTGTATTTTTGTTGTTGTTGTTGCTGCTGCTGCTGCTAGTGTTGGTGGTGGTGGTGGTGTTTGTGCCCTCTGCATACCTACATCCTGCCACCCCCTGATCCCATCAAAAATGCCCTATACTACCCACCCATCTCTACCCTGCCCCACACGGTCCTACACATGTCCCCCTCACTTTGCACATGTCCCCCTGACTTTACACATGTCCCCATCACTTTACACACGCCTCCCTCACTCTACACATGTCTCCCTCACTCCTGACACGCCTCCCTCACTCCTGACACGCCTCCCTCACTCCTGACATGCCTCCCTCACTCCTGACACACCTCCCTCACTCCTGACACGCCTCCCTCACTCCTGACATGCCTCCCTCACTCCTGACACGCCTCCCTCACTCCTGACACACCTCCCTCACTCCTGACATGCCTCCCTCACCACGACCACTGTACAGCTCTCAGAATATTGGAATTATCACCCCCCCTGCATCACCCCCCCCACGTTCCTTCATACATCATTTCTGCTGACCTAATACCCCATCTAAACTTTGTCTCACTGCTAAGGGAGTGTTCATTTATTAATTACAGGGGGGGGGGTGGTGAGATTTCGCGCGGAGGGGCAAAAATTTTTTACGCCCCCCCTCGAGAGTGCTTGGAACGTTTCGCGCCCCCCCTCGCCAAAGGCGCCATAAAATTTTCGCCCCCCCCCTTTGAACTATAGTAACGCGCGGGCTTTTTTGCTAAAAAGGGGCTTAAATTTTTACGCCCCCCCCCCCTCAAGAGGGGTCAGAATTTTTTACGCCCCCCCCTCAGGAGGGGTCGGAAATTTTTACGCCCCCCCCCCAAACCCACCACCCCCCCCCCCTGTAAATAATAAATGAACACTCCCTAACCTGCCCGCCCCTTTTGATGTAGTAGTCAACCTTCCTCTGCTACCTATACCATAGAAACTGCTCAGGCACTGGCCTACACCATTGACCACTGGTATTGAATGTTTATGATCATGTGTACATCATGATAATTATATGTATGGCTATTGATAGCAATATATAAGTGGCTGATTTGGAGTGTCCATACCTAGATGTTTGCGTGTTGTGGAGTGGTGGGCGTGTTGTTTAGAATCATGCACCCGTGGCACCGACACAGAGGTAAGTGGGTGACAGAGGTTTTAGAGAAGGGGGAGGGGAATGTAAGACCAGACACTGCCCGTCCCCTTTTAGATAGGTACCTTTTACAGTAACCTTTTGGAAACACTCTTTTGATGATGAACACAAGATTTGCTAAATGACATTCAAATCCTAAACACTTACAAGATCGAAACACATGTATCTGGACACTAGCATCTGTTTAGCGTATTAGGGTTTAACCTGAGGCAGTCCTATAGAGTACTATGTACGCTTGGACAACGTTAAACAAATCAATCAATCATTCAATCAAACCATCTGCACCTCCCTACTCCGTCCGAACCTCCCCACTCAGTCTAAACCTCCCTTCTCTGTCCCCAACCTCCCTACTTTGAAATATTGCCTACATAACAGGCTGGGTGGGGGGGAGGGGTCCGGAGGTTTTAAGTTCTCCTGGCCATAGGCATCAGCAGTTCATAGACATTAGGAAGTTATAAATGTCAGTAGGGAGTATTAAGCCTTGATGCATCATGCCACCTTTAAAGGGTTAACACGAAGCCTTGAGACATCATGCCGTCCTTACAGGGTCAACATGAAGCCTTGAGGGACCATGCCGTCCTTACAGGGTTAACATGAAGCCTTGAGCCTTGAGGGTCTCTGCAAGAGGCAAGTATAGCTGTGCACTGTCTGTATTTCCATGCTTTAATTGAAGATGACTAGCCTCCACCCAGACACTTGATGATGTGGGTGTATAGGGACATGGGGTGACATGGACTCGTCCCCTGTAGGTGTGTGGGGGTACAGGGACATGGGGTGACATGGACACATCCCCTATAGGTGTGTGAGTGTACAGAGACATGGGGAGACATGGACTCGTCCCTTGAATGTGTATGGGTATATAGAGATACATGTACTAGTGCACATTACTACACACATGTCTGAGATTGTCCACACATGTAAGAAGTTGTACACATGTGTCTGAGGTTGTACACACATGTTTGTACAATGGATTTGGACCACTAAATTTGACATTGCGATTTCTTAAAATCGACAATCGATATGAGGCCTAGTGACATTCAACATGAGGCTAGATAAACATAGCGACAGGTGACATGAGCAATTCTCATAATCGACATGGACATGGGCATTTTAAGCAACATTGACATGTGACATGACCATTTTTTTAGATCCACAATTGACATGGGGACCCCCCATCCAGGTCCCCTGTACACACATATCTGAGGTTGTAAACACGTGTCTATGGTTATACACATGAGTCTGAGAAGTACTAAATGCAACCCTGGCGAGTACCTTGCCAGTGCCATATTTAACCATCATGCCAACTGTATGGGGTTCATAAAGTTCCGTAGGGTCAGCATGATGGACCAGGTAGGTTATAGATGTCAGTTTGTCATAGACACCTGCCACCAGGTCAGGTTAGGTCACACACAATCAAACAGCCCCCCCCCCATAGACTTGATTCAGGTTTGACACCCCCTCCTTAAACTCAACTGCCCCCCCCCCCCCAACCACACATACATACTTATCAGTAGTTACTTATCAGTCCTGACTTACTAGTGCTAAATTAGTTTGTGACCACTTCCATGGCTATCACCCTCCCCTTGAAGGTCTGAGGTTCAGATCACCATTGCACCATCATTTCAGCTTTTCATTGACCACAATTTCCCTGCCTACTAAACTCCCTATTTTACATGTTGTGGGGGTAGTGGATGTGTTGTGGGGGTGGTGGATGTGTTGTGGGGGTGGTGGATGTGTTGTGGGGGTGGTGGATGTGTTGTGGGGGTGGTGGATGTGTTGTGGGGGTGGTGGATGTGTTGTGGGGGTGGTGGGCATGTTGTGGGGGTGGTGGATGTGTTGTGGGGGTGGTGGATGTGTTGTGGGGGTGGTGGATGTGTTGTGGGGGTGGTGGATGTGTTGTGGGGGTGGTGGATGTGTTGTGGGGGTGGTGGATGTGTTGTGGGGGTGATGGATGTGTTGTTGGGGTGGTGGATGTGTTGTTGGGGTGTTGGATGTGTTGTGGGGGTGGTGGATGTGTTGTGGGGGTGGTGGATGTGTTGTGGGGGTGGTGGATGTGTTGTGGGGGTGGTGGATGTGTTGTGGGGGTGGTGGATGTGTTGTGGGGGTGGTGGATGTGTTGTGGGGGTGGTGGATGTGTTGTGGGGGAAGTGGATGTGTTGTGGGGGTGGTGGATGTGTTATGGTGGTGGTGGATGTGTTGTGGGGGTGGAGGATGTGTTGTGGGGGTGGTGGATGTGTTGTTGGGGTGGTGGATGTGTTGTGGGGGTGGTGGATGTGTTGTGGGGGTGGTGGATGTGTTGTGGGGATGGTGGATGTGTTGTGGGGGTGGTGGATGTGTTGTGGGGGTGGTGGGCATGTTGTTGGGGTGGTGGATGTGTTGTGGGGGTGGTGGATGTGTTGAGGGGGTGGTGGATGTGTTGTGGGGGTGGTGGATGTGTTGTGGGGGTGGTGGATGTGTTGTGGGGGTGGTGGATGTGTTGTGGGGGTGGTGGGCATGTTGTGGGGGTGGTGGATGTGTTATGGGGGTGGTGGATGTGTTGTGGGGTGGTGGATGTGTTGTGGGGGTGGTGGGTGTGTTGTGGGGGTGGTGTGTGTATTGTGGGGGTGGTGGGTGTGTTGTGGGGGTGGTGGATGTGTTGAGGGGGTGGTGGGTGTGTTGTGGGGATGGTGGGTGTGTTGTGGGGGTGGTGGGCATGTTGTGGGGGTGGTGGGCATGTTGTGGGGGTGGTGGGTGTGTTGTGGGGGTGGTGGGTGTGTTGTGGGGGTGGTGG
This sequence comes from Harmothoe impar, assembly GCA_947462335.1. Classification (NCBI taxonomy): domain Eukaryota; kingdom Metazoa; phylum Annelida; class Polychaeta; order Phyllodocida; family Polynoidae; genus Harmothoe; species Harmothoe impar. The sequence goes on from OX381706.1 coordinate 3,682,668, forward strand.
GCATGTTGTGGGGGTGGTGGATGTGTTGTGGGGGTGGTATAGATTCCTTTCCTGACACACTGCTCCTTTTCCCCAAGCCTCGGTTAATAGCTCTAAATAACCTACACTGTTCACTGCGATGACTTGTTCACCCTTGAATCACCAATAAACAAATGTCAACAATTTGTCTATCCATTATTGGTCTTGATTAACACCAGTTCATTAATGCAATAGTGACAGACGCACAAACTCAAACTTACTCTCCCTCTCTCTCTCTATTTGCAGTATCAAACGCTCAGAGCCAAGAAGGATAATCTAAAATCAAGTCACCGCTTCCTCAACACTGCTACCTCATCACCGCTACCTCAACACCGCTACTTCATCACTGCTACCTCAACAGGATTCACCCGTGTGACATTGTAACCCATGCTGAACTAATGCACCCTGCAAGAACCCAGCCGTAGGAAACCCTCACTAGAAGATGTGAGTATCTGTACATCTGTATTTGTTTGTTGTGTTAAAGTCAGCGATTACCACAGTCCTTGTACCTCCAACCCTTGTAGGTATTTTGGGAGCCTGCCTTCCATGACTCTACCTGCCCTCTCTGACTCTGTCTGCCCTCTCTGACTCTGTCTGCCCTCTCTGACTCTGCCTGCCCTCTCTGACTCTGCCTGCCCTCTCTGACTCTGCCTGTCCTCCATGACTCTGCCTGTCCTCCATGACTCTACCTGCCCTCTCTGACTCTGCCTGCCCTCTCTGACTCTGCCTGCCCTCTCTGACTCTGCCTGCCCTCTCTGACTCTGTCTGCCCTCTCTGACTCTGTCTGCCCTCTCTGACTCTACCTGCCCTCTCTTACTCTGCCTGCCCTCTCGGGGATGCAGCAGGACAGGGGTGCAGTAGGACAGGGATGCAGCAGGACGGGGATGCAGCAGGACAGGGGTGCAGCAGGACAGGGTGCAGCAGGACAGGGATGCAGCAGGACAGGGGTGCAGCAGGTCTGGGGTGTAGCAGTATATAGGGATGCAGCAGGACAGGGGTGCAGCAGGACAAGGGTGCAGCAGGACAGGGGTGCAGCAGGACAGGGATGCAGTATGACAGGGGTGCAGCAGTATATACAGGGATGCAGCAGTAATATTGATATAATATAATATAATTGATATAAGCCTCAGCCTTCGGCAGGACAGAGGTGCAGCAGGACAGGGATACAGCAGGACAGGGATACAGCAGGACAGGGTTGCAGCAGGACAGGGTTGCAGCAGGACAGGGATGCAACAGGACAGGGATGCAGCAGGACAGGGTTGCAGCAGGACAGGGTTGCAGCAGGATAGGGATGCAGCATAATATACAGGGATGCAGTAGTATATACAGGGGTGCTGCAGGACAGGGATGCAGCATAATATACAGGGATGCAGCAGTATATACAGGGATGCAGCAGGACAGGGGTGCAGCAGTTTATACAGGGGTGCAGCTGGACAGGTGTGCAGCATTATATACAGCGATACAGCAGTATATACAGGGATGCAGCAGGACAGGGGTGCAACAGTATATACAGGGGTGCAGCAGGACAGGGGTGCAGCAGGACAGGGATGGAGCAGGACAGGGATGCAGCAGGAGAGGGGTGCGGCAGTATATACAGGGATGCAGCAGGACAGGGTGCAGCAGTATATACAGGGGTGCAGCAGTATATACAGGGGTGCAGCAGGATAGGGGTGCAGCAGTATATACAGGGATGCAGCAGCAATATTGATATAATATAATATCATTGATATAAGCCTCAGCCTTCGGCCTCAGCTAATAATATAGTAATGATATTGCCTCTCAACCACCAAGAGTATATCCAGTACTTAAAATATCATCCCCTTGGTCTTCATGAAGCATGCCGCAGCCCTTGCAAGTAACTCTCCCCCCAATGCAGCACTGGTGAGTTACTCGCTGGGGCTGCATTGGTGCATTATGACGAAAGATGTAATATTTAAGAGACATCCATCCTTAAATGCTTATTGCTAAAGGACCAACGGGACCCAAAAGCTAGGTGAGCAGGGCAGGGGAGATCACATGCTGATCCTGACAAGGGTTTAAGAACCCTGCCCCTCCCTCCCCCCCGCCTTGCCCCTGTCAATATTGAATGACCAGGCCCGAACAGGTATTCTCCCCCCCACACCCAGCACACACATACAGACCCTGAGGCCCGGACACAGGTTTGAAATCTCATCCCACCCCCATGTTGATAATTAATGACCAGTCCCTAACCTTGGAACATGGATGCCCTGACCCTAACCTTGACTTCCACCCGCCCCCCTACCTGCCACCACATACAGTCCCTGCCAGAGGCTTGACAACCCCCCTCCTCTCCTAGATAGTTAAAAAACATGACCAAACCAAGCCCATACCCAGGTAAGGGAGTGTGTATACACTACACTGATGCTGACTGCCCCCATACCCTACAGTGGTGGTGGCTCTAAAGTCCACAAGCAGCTTCTGTCCAGTATGTGTGGGTCCCACTACAACACAGTAAACACAGATACAGCACATTACAGGCAGATATAGCTGTGCAGAAAGTTAATCTCAACAAGAGATTTTTCTGCTTAAACCGCGCTACTTTTATGAGACAGACCAACTTGTGTCTCTCTCCAACCCCCCCCCAACCCCCCCGCCCACCCCCCCCCCCCGAACTCCTGTGAGCCTGAAACTGTCTTCAGAGCTGATTGTGATGCCCTGGTGCTTGAGTACAGTTAGGAGGCGCTTCCACGCCGCTCTCCCCTGCACTGAATATGTTAGGAAACAGTGAAAAGTAGTAGCATTTCAACTGCGCCATAAAGCTCCCACTTATGTTACACATCATATGCTCACCATGGCAAGCATGTGGAGAGTGGAGTGGGAGATCAAGGTTGTTCTTAATCAAATTGTCTGGAAACTAGCCATACAGGGTGGTATTCGTGTATAAATCCGAATGTTGAAAACATATAATATTATTTACATTTCAACAGCAAACAGTTTAATTTAGTAATCAGGGTCATATGACTGGCTACATCACTTCACAGCACCAACTTATAGCCCCTCCCCCTACACCCAACACACACACACACAGACCCAGAGGCCCTGACAAGGGTTTGACATCCCCCCCCCCCCACCTTTTTCTGATAATAAATGACCAGTCCCTAACCTCGACCAGCCCTACCCCAACACACTGGCCCTGAAAGAGGCTTGACACCCCCACCCACCCTACACACCCTACATAGGAACCTTTAGCATTTTCCTTGCATGGCTGATGGCAATTTTCTTAAGACTAGATGTGTGTTATACAAGGGTTATACAAGGGTTTCCTCCAAAAGTCTGTGTGCATATCATGAGATGCAGCTAGTATGCAGACATTTACAGTAAAATAAAAAGGACATCTAAGCACCAAATCAGGTGTTGTTTACACTGTGCACCATGCCCATGTCCCACAGGCAGTAGTGGGTGCTGGACCATGGTAGACACCAGGTGGCAACCTGTAGAGAGCTAAACCACCCACATCTTTAATGTACTTTTCTACTTTATTATAGATCCTGTAGAGCTGTTAGATGTTGAAGGCAATACAAGTTGGTAACATCTAGTACTGTAACACCACACTACCAAGCTTCTGTGAGCTGCTGTGCATGACGGATGAAGGTTTTGACACCCGTGCTGTATAAGTCTGTGAGTATTTGTTTGTCTAGATTTATGGAATTGGTACATAGCTAAATATTAAAGTGTGTAAGGGCTACAGTCAACGCTACCCCTACAACAGGGAGAGGCTTGGGACAGGATGTATACACTTTTTAATGTTAACTTAGTATTAAAGAATTGCATGGTGTCCCAAATTGGTCAATTTGACTGCTCTGTGCTCGGTTCGAGTGAATGATTCTTATATAGCTGTAAATGGTAGAGCTATCTTCAGGTTAGAGTGCTAGCTATTGGTGGTGCTGATAATGGTGCTACCTGAAGGGCAAGTCAAGTCTCATACTCCACCGTCCAGCCCCATCCGCTGCCAACCTAACAAACTGGCAGAACTATGCAGCAGTGTGTCAACTACTGCCTGTCTGCAGTGGTGGCATATCAGCAAACATCAAACACCTCCACCCTTCACTGATGGTGCCCAACATGCCCACCTGCCTGCCACCCACAACACCAGCACCTGGGGCACCCCCCTCCCAGTCTGCCGTCCACAACACCAGCACCTGGGGCACCCCCTTTCAGTCTACCACCCACAACACCAGCACCTGGGGCACCCCCTTTCAGTCTACCACCCACAACACTAGCACCTGGGGCACCCCCCCTCTCAGTCTACCACCCACAACACCAGCACCTGGGGCATCCCCTCTCAGTCTGCCACCCACAACACCAGCACCTGGGGCACCCCCCTCAGTCTGCCACCCACAACACCAGCACCCCCCTCTCAGTCTGCCACCCACAACACCAGCACCTGGGGCACCCCCTCTCAGTCTGCCACCCACAACACCAGCACCTGGGGCACCCCCTCTCAGTCTGCCACCCACAACACTAGCACCTGGGGCACCCCCTCTCAGTCTGCCACCCACAACACCAGCACCTGGGGCACCCCCCTCAGTCTGCCACCCACAACACCAGCAACTTGGGGCACCCCCCTCAGTCTGCCACCCACAACACCAGCAACTTGGGGCACCCCCCTCAGTCTGCCACCCACAACACCAGCACCTGGGGCACCCCCTCTCAGTCTGCCACCCACAACACTAGCACCTGGGGCACCCCCTCTCAGTCTGCCACCCACAACACCAGCACCTGGGGCACCCCCCTCAGTCTGCCACCCACAACACCAGCAACTTGGGGCACCCCCCTCAGTCTGCCACCCACAACACCAGCACCTGGGGCACCCCCTCTCAGTCTGCCACCCAACAACACCAGCACCCCCCTCTCAGTCTGCCACGAACAACACCAGCACCCCCCTCTCAGTCTGCCACCCACAACACCAGCACCTGGGGCACCCCCTCTCAGTCTGCCACCCACAACACCAGCACCTGGGGCACCCCCCTTAGTCTGCCACCCACAACACCAGCACCTGGGGCACCCCTTCCCAGTCTGCCACCAACAACAGCACCTGGGGTACCAACTCTTAGTCCTCCAGTTGGACATCACTGTATCACTATGTTAGTTCCCACTAGTCACTGCTACATTGTACATTAGTATGTCCATTCAGAAGGCAGTAGTTGTGGCATACTGATTCCGCAACCCTTGGTGGGCTTCAAGGTGTTGTGTTGCTTAACTCTTTGAGGTCCCATGTCAGTTAAAGACAACGTTAAGTGTGACTAATTCATAAGTGCTTAGTGCATTATGCCGATCCTTCGGGAGTATCTCACACCCATAGGGTCAGCATGATGTCTGTATGCAGCACTAGCAAGTAACCCACCTGTGCTGCATCCATGCATCATGCTCACAGTGGGCATAATGCATCCAGGCACTGTGCTATCTTTAGGCTGTGTATCACCAACTTGAGCCAATGTTTGGTCTATGACCGGGTGGCATCAATGACCGGGTCGTGTCTATGACGGGATGCCGTCTATGACCTACTGAGAGAAAAAGGTTTATCTGGGGCAGATGAAGATATATATATGTAACCACCACCATTTTCTTTATTTTATCCTTTACATATCAAAGAAGAAATTAATTTTTTCTAAATCTTATATTTCAAGCTGGCCGGTCATAGACGGCACCCGGTCTTGTTGATGTGTAACACTCCTGAGTGAAGACCAGAGGGAAAAGTCTGACAAGGTCACTTCATTTTGTGAGTAGCATATCCATTTTAGTTCCTAAACCCTTTATGCATTAGATGTGTGTCAAAGTTTTCTTATTGAAACATGCAAGATATACCCAACATTTAAAGATGGGAAAATTATGACTCTGATAATCTTCTAAAATCGTAAGAATTTGATGATATTCTAGTCTTGAAAAAATGAACCAAAGAGGAGAGGGGCACTTATTAGGGGGAGGTGCGCTTATAACATTGCATAGGTTAGCCAAATTAGGCATCAGAGCCAATATTTGTTTGGCTTATTGCCATTATTTTACTTAAGCATGAAGTAACTGTTGGTCTGGATTTCTTAACCATCATTACTATAGGCACTGCTTACATCCATCATGAAGCAGAGTACAGTAAGGCTCGTGCAAAAGATGACAAATGATTATAAACAGAAAATTGTGAAAAAAATAAGAGATCGGACAGAGGATGATGATATCAAGGGCTGTCTTCTTTGGGCCACTTCTCTTGCAAAAAACAACTACCCAAAGATGAAAATCTCCATCAAAGGGGAGAGAAGTGACCAATATGTTCACCGCCTGGTGTACTTTATAGAGGGACACCAAGACATGCCAAATCATCATGTTTCACACTTGTGCCACAACCCATCGTGTGTACGCCGGGCACATTTGTCCCTAGAATGGGCTTATGTCAACAAAAGTAGAGACAAATGTAAAGGTGTGGGAGAGTGTTCTGGACATGAAGACCTTCCAAAATGCCTAGTAATATGATTCATTCTCTCATCTTGCACAATGTTATTGCATAATGCTTGCTTTAGTATAGAGACTCCCCTAGTTTCCAATTTATACCTGGATTTCAATTCAAAAAAATTCAATTCAAATTTTTTTATTTTAACTGCAACAATCAGGAACATGTTCCTGTAATTATGACTGTTACAGCAGAGCGGAGATATTCATTTCTCGATATCACAGTTTATAATATTCAAGTGCATCACAGATGCTTCATTACATGTATACTGTATTAATGTGAGTTAGCAATGTTAATAGGTGTTACGTCATGTCTATCATACTAATTAGCTTTAGTAAAGTAGAAAATGCTTTTATAAGTGACTAGGAGCTTGAGGTAGGAAAGGGAAATAACCAGCGGGGTCCAGGGTGCTCGGCCAGGAGCTATAGCTATCATACTTGTTACAGACTAATATCATCATATCAGTTAAGAGACTTTATGAACACATCTAGAGAGGATGAGTTTCTTTGGGAGACAGTGTGTGAGTTCCATTTGTGTTGTAGTCTATATGTGACACTTTGCTGAGCTGTTATACTTTTATACCAGGCTACCTTGGCAAGGGTTGAATCATGCCTTCTGGTGTGAATTTCCCTTGTATCATGGTTTGACTTATCCTGCATATATTTATAAGACCCTATACTAAGCGCCCTATCCCTTCTTTTGTCAAGGGATGTGATTTTTGCCCATTCCCTGAGTATGGTTATGTCAATATCCCTGTCCTGGAAATAACAAACTTTTGTCATTCTGTCAATGGAACTCTGGATTTTGTCCAGACCCTGTTTGTTGCCTACCCCATAAATTAATTGGCCATAATCTACAATGGGTAAGACCATGGTCTTGAGTGTGTCTAAGGCTGCTTCAAGGGTTAACCTCATTCTAAGTCTTGTCATTAAATAAGACTTATAAGACAGACTTTTATGAACCGATCTGAGGTGACCTTTAAAGTTGAGGTCGGAGTCTAGTTCCATGCCTAGGTACCTGTACTGATGAGTCTGCAGAATGCTTTGTCCATCGATTTGTAATAGCAGGTGACCTTGGCGGGCAACCCTTTGCTTGGTGCCATACAAAGCAAATTTGGTTTTCTTTATATTTAAGGATAGTTTGTTTTTCTTGCACCAGTTGGCAACATTTGCCAGGTCATGATTGATGAGGGCTAGAATATCAGGGGTCAGAACAGGATATATACAGTATAGGGCAGTGTCGTCTGCATACAACTGACTTTTAAGCATTGTAAGGGATGAGTTGAGGTCATTTATATAAACCAGGAATAAGAGCGGCCCCAGTATGGATCCCTGTGGGACTCCACAGACGATAGTAGCTGGTGGGGAGATCACTCCATTGGCTTTGGTTGTTTGCTTCCTATTTGTCAAATAGGACTCAAACCATTGTACAGTGGCTTCACCAAGTCCAATTTTCTGTAGTTTTTTGCAAAGCAGGGAGTGATTTATGGTGTCGAACGCCTTGGCAAAATCGAGGTAGGTTACCATAGTTACAGCCCCTTTTTCTATTGCTAAGTACATGTGATCAGTCAGGTCACAGAGACTAGTCATGGTGGAGTGCTTAGGACGAAAGCCATGCTGATTAGGGTTCAGAATATTGTTTTCCAGAAGATATTCAAGTAGCTGCATATGCACTGCTTTCTCACATAGTTTGGAGATCACTGGGAGAATGGAGATAGGCCTATAGTTTGCTACCTGGGATGCAACACCTCCTTTGGGAATTGGAGTGACAGTAGTCAGCTTCCATGCATCCGGGAATTTGCTAGTGATGAGTGACAGGTTTAGTACATGTTTGAGATGTGAGGGTAGTGCTGTTAGTGCATCTTTGAGGACAGAGGTGGACAGGTTTTTAATGCCTGATCCTTTTTTTGTTTTAATGTTACTGATGAGTTTTTTGGTGCTTTCTAGGGTTAAGGGTTGGAGTATGAAGCCATTGTCAGAAGTGTACCCAGTGTATGACCAAGGGGTGTTCATGTGCTGTGCTAGCTTTGGGCCAATGTTGATGAAGTAATTGTTAATGAATTCAGCTGTTTCTAGGGGGGGTACTGGGGTATTGGTTGTCTCATTTATTAGGTTTATAGTGGAGGTTTCCTGTCTAGGGTTGATGGCATTGGAGATTGCTTTCCAGTATTCCTTTGGGTTATTTCTATGGGCATTTAAGTTATCTTTATGATAGTTGTCCTCAGCATCTTTGGAGATTTTACGAGCTCTATTTTTTAGGAAGTTAGCAATATTGATGTCGTCAGCATTCTTTGTTCTTTTAGCTTTGGCAAGGGCAAGGTTTTTTTCAGTGAATACATCGAGCATGGCATTTGTGATCCAGGGTTTTTTCTGGTTGGCAAATTTAAATTTCTTGATAGGGCAGGTGATTGAGAGTACTCTATCTATATTGGAAATTAGCATGTCCCAGGCTTCTTCAGGATCATCAGAGTCCCAGAAAGCATTCCAGTCTACATTCTTAAGACCTGTGGTAAAATTATCTTCAATGTAGTACCTATAGGATCTCCCTGTAAACTCAACGGGGACCTTGGGTTGAGATTTTGCACTCCTGACTAAGTACACTAAAAGGTGGTCAGCAATGTGTATATCTAAGGTGCCACTGGATATAATCTTTGTGGAATTAGAACACACCAAGTCCAAGAGAGAGGTTTTGCCATCTGGTGAAAAGTGGGTAAATTCTTGTATGTACTGTTTGCATCCGAGCTGCAGGATGGTATTTTTGAGATGTCTGGCTTCATTGCGCTTGGCATTTGTTAAATATGGTCCCAACAGATCCACATTAAAGTCACCAAGAATGAATAGTTCATTTCCCATGAGATCTCCCAGGTTTCCCACTGCTTCCGTTAATTTAGTACAGAATGTGTATGTATTACCAGAGGGCGGCCGATAGACATTGAAGATAATGCTCTTTTTAAAGAAGGGTTTGCTAAAGGTAACACATTGTAGCTCTATGTCACCATTACTTAAGTTAAGTTGTGTTAACTCTGAAGTAGAGTAAGTATACTCATGTTTCAGGTATATACATAGCCCTCCTCCTGTCTGGACCTCACCATTTTCATCAAGGGTTTGCCTATCATGCCTTAGTATATTGAAACCAGCCAGAGAGGGTAGTGAGTCAGGTACAAGGTCATGCAGCCATGTTTCAGAGATGGAGAGACAGTCAATGTCACAGTTGTCAAATTCAGTTTGAAAGGTTGACCTATTCGCAGGAATACTTCTTACGTTCATGTGTGCAATAACAACCCCTCTTGTGTTCTGGAAGTAAGTATTAGTCATTTGAATCATGTAGCAGTCTCATGCAACCTGGCCTTGTTCTGGTCCCCCCATACTTCCCCAAACCCACCTCCTCCAGAGCCTCATGGGTCTTACATCTAGTGTATCCCATGGGAGTTTTGTAGCTTATTGATAGAAGCCAAGGCACAATGAACCAGGGCGTCTATTTCCATAGCAAGTTATGTATAGTGAGAGAAAGTTGTAGAGATGAGTTACTTGGATGAGTCGGGTTAAGAAAATAAAGAGTAAAGACAATCGTATCAGTTTTAAGTTTCAGATTTGTGTTTATATGAGCAGGGCTAATTATTAAACATCAGAATATCATATATATTAAATAATGTATACTATTTAAGAGACAAAGATAGTGAAAGATAACAAAGGATATCATTTAGTAAAGATTATCATTTTCAAGAGTGTCCGGGGGCCCATAGGGCAGTGGCTAAGTAAAGCACATTTCAGGACCGGGTGTCCGGGTGTCCTTAGGGCTTCTGGTCTAGTAGTAGGAAACTGCTATTAAGATGTACTGTCAATGTGATTATAATAATATATATATATATATATCACTGTGTAGGATGTCTTGAGGTCCATGGGCTAGAGCCATACAAGTTAAAGTATTTTACATGTACATAAATGTTCTACATCCGACTGGGTACGGTAAAGGTAGTGTATATAGATTACTAAGGTGCATTCGGCTCAATCACATCAGTTCACTGTACCATTACATGTGTGCAGCGGGCTGACATAATATACCGGGGTTGAGCTAATTTGATTGATATGTTTGTAGTATAGTGTTTATCTATTTATGGACATGTGTAAGGTATGAAAGCAGATAACATCTAATACTATACAGGGTGTCATATGTCAGGTGGCGTCCATCTATCATATACCATTTTCACAAATATGGTTTGTATGACATGTGGACTCCAGATCCCAGACGACATTCACATGTATGCATAGACAGCGTGTGTAGGGGAAGGAGGGTAAGCCCTTTATCATCCTGAGTGGTTACCAACTTAAGCGTGTCACACATCACTTATAGATACTCACTTCAGGCAGCAGTAGCCATTTGGGGGAGGGGATTGTTAGCACAGAGACACTCTTCTGTGAATTTGAAATTTACCTTACTACACACATTTAATTATAATTTTAAAAATAATTTATTTATATAAAAAATATCCAGATCTCATGTTAGAAAATTTTGATTGTAATTAGGGTCAGAAATAGCTTCGGTACTAGAAATAGTAGGTAAATGGTAAGGAGGAGTAGTGCACTTCCCTGAGTTTAATTGAAGGCTCCATTGTAGGTCAGCTTGGTGATGTTTGCAGCACAGGCCTGGGCGAGGAGCTTAATCCAGAAGTCAGCGGTAGTGGGCAGGAGATGAAGGCCATCACGTAGACGTTGGTACTTGGTGCCTCTGGATCCATTGTTCTTAAGTGGGTGGATCGTCTTCTGGAGCCAGGGAGTAATCAGTCCATGTTCCTCATTCAAACATACGATTATATTGTTTAGATGAGGCAGACCCTGGTCAATTACATCCTGTTGGGTTACATAATGTCCCACCGTACCGTTGTAGGTGTTGATGTCCAATCCAGTCATCTCACAGAAAACTATGCGAAGTCCCAGATTAGTAACTTCATTGTAGAACAAGTGCAGACGATCTGTCATGGTGTCTAACAGTTGGCCCACTTCCATATATATAGGTGACACCTTTCCGTTCAGGTGTTTATTTGTTAGGTAGCACACCCCTGCCATGACTATGACTAGGCAGTATGCGTGGCCATTTTGAATTTCAGTAAGCAGTTCTTCATATAGTGAGTGGAAGCGCGCCCCTCCCACTGCTTTGACTGTAACTATGATATTTCCGTGACCCATTAGATATAGTGCATTGTTTAGAAATGGTTCAAAGTCATAGCCCCTACTGTCACATAGTAGTAGTATACGTCTGGTAGGTAATACTTGCATATTCCTGTAGTTTACACGTGTAGTCTGTGGGCACAGTACTGTGAGGGTGGTAGGTCAGCAGTGGAGGGGTAATCAGGCAGGACTGGTCAGTGGGCAGGCGGTGTGTGTGGCGGGGCAGGTAGCTACACGTTGGGGGTGGGGGCGTTCGGGTCACCATATAGGGTGATCAAGTCAGCTCGTACTCTCATCAGTGAGATCCCACATCTGTTTTCACCAGGGCAGTTGTCGTCAATGCTATCTAGTTCTTTTAGGGACAGTCCACATCCATATGTTTTTGAGGGGGTAGCCTCCCAGAGGGTACCAGTGGTTTTTCGGATACACCCAACAGGACAAATTACTAACCTAACCTTCCATACATACAACACATATTACTTCTTGCTGCATGGCATGTGAGATTCTTTAACCTTCCATATTGGTTAACTGACCTATTATAAGGCATGCTGTGCGTGGCATGCTCTGAACACATGAGAAAGTCTGTCAACCATCACTGGTTGACAACACTGAAAAAAAATAGTTTACCTGCAAATCACTACCAATGAATATTTTTCGTTGTCTAGGTATTTTTATATTGGAATTTAACTTGTGTTTTATAATTTAATCCTTCCACTTCAGTAGGAGCACTTTGTATAAGGCATGTAATGTATGAAAATAATGAATTCAAAGGTAAACAGTGTAAAAATAATACTTTTTGAGATATTTGTTGATATTTCTACTGCAATAAAGCATATCAAAAGTTATAACTGTCTTAGTATTACTGCACTAGCCCATGATCAGCTTAGTTATTTAAAACACGATATGAATTTGAATGTGAGTTGACTAAAAATATGTATTTACATTTGAGCTCAATGCTCCATTAAAGAGCGTAGTGCTACTTTCCTATGTTTCCCAATATTAAGCCAGTGTGTTCCTTTTGTATTACAGCTGTAAGCACTCTGACACACACACCTCCCAGGGCGTGCTACTCCTGAGGAGTCATCAGTGCGTCCCCCTACCCAGGATGTGCTCAGTGTCTACACACACAGACCTCCCTGCTGCTTCCATGTGCTACTCCTGAGGTGCCATCAGTGCGTCCCCCTACCCAGGATGTGCTAAGTGTCTACATACACAGACCTCCCTGCTGCTTCCATGTGCTACTCCTGAGGTGTCATCAGTGCGTCCCCCTACCCAGGATGTGCTAAGTGTCTACATACACAGACCTCCCTGCTGCTTCCATGTGCTACTCCTGAGGTGCCATCAGTGCGTCCCCCTACCCAGGATGTGCTAAGTGTCTACATACACAGACCTCCCTGCTGCTTCCATGTGCTACTCCTGAGGTGTCATCAGTGCGTCCCCCTACCCGGGATGTGCTAAGTGTCTACATACACAGACCTCCCTGCTGCTTCCATGTGCTACTCCTGAGGTGTCATCAGTGCGTCCCCCTACCCGGGATGTGCTAAGTGTCTACACACACAGACCTCCCTGCTGCTTCCATGTGCTGCTCCTGAGGTGTCATCAGTGCGTCCCCCTACCCAGGATGTGCTAAGTGTCTACATACACAGACCTCCCTGCTGCTTCCATGTGCTGCTCCTGAGGTGCCATCAGTGCGTCCCCCTACCCAGGATGTGCTAAGTGTCTACATACACAGACCTCCCTGCTGCTTCCATGTGCTACTCCTGAGGTGCCATCAGCGCGTCCCCCTACCCAGGATGTGCTAAGTGTCTACATACACAGACCTCCCTGCTGCTTCCATGTGCTACTCCTGAGGTGTCATCAGCGTGTCTCCTTACCTGGGACCTCCTACATCTATACTTCAGTGTAGTGAACGTCAGCATCTTCTAGACAGCCAGTTACCAGGTTTGTTTGTTTAACATATGATGGAGCCTTTCTATAGATCAATGCAGTAAGAAATGGTTTCTATTTCAGAAAGTTACTGATAAAGTTGTTGAGGCAATACTGAAGTGTGATATATATATACACATTGAAAGATATTTGTACTGTAAATCTGATTTGAGATGTTTTCTAATGTAATGATTACAGATCATTTATGAGGATTCTGCTAAACCAACTTAAACACAACTTTATCATGAAAATGTCACCTTTCTAAATGAATGGGTCTATCAACAATGCAGCCTTTCATGAGCAGAAATGCTCCTGCATCTACATTTGAGAGACATTTTTATATTTTCACATAAACAGATAACATACAATTTATGAGGACTCTGCTTAAACCAACACAAACACGACTTTATTATGAAATTGTATATTTAATCACGCTAATTACCTTTCACTTATTATTGTCCTATGACTGAGCGCTATCTATGTACAGGGTTAGACTATTGGATTTGAGGACAGTCCCTCCTACTGAATGTAAATGTGACAGGTCCACTCCATCTCAAAAGCAGGGGGCTTTTTGTGGGGAATATGTAAATGTGTGTAAGAGTGAAGTCTGTGCTTGGTAAGAGTGATTTACTATTATATCCTTGTAAATAGTATACTCTGTAATGGACTGATGGACGAGGGGGATGGTTTTATAACATTGCCCTGGATGTACTAGGGCAGCACCTCAGCACCCCCTGGTGATGGCCGGAGGGCTCCTATAGGTGTGTAGTTTGGGTGGAAGCTGCTGATTTGATGGTACCCATCACCAACAGTTGTACCATGTAGCAGATTCACATTTTTGTCTATTGGTAGTTGTGGAATTCATTACATGGTCAGGGAGGGTCTTGGTATTAAGCCAGTACCTCTGCAGGGTTGAGGGAAGATCTGACTTTGTCAGAGAGGGTTTCTATATAAGGTGAGTAGCTGTGCAGGCTCTGGGAAACCAGGGACATTATGGTCCATCACTAATCAGCAGAGCAATTGTGTCCAGTCCTGATCATGCTGTCATGGTTTTTTAGGGAGATATGTTGAAGTAAATCACCAATCATCAATCTCAACTAGCCTCCCCCCTCCCACACACACAAAAATTACATATAGCCCCTGTCATTGGTATGCCCCCCCCCATGTTGGCGAAAAATGACCACACCTCAACCAAGCCCTCCCCCTGTCCATACAAATTCAGGCCCTTTATGAGTTTTGAGTGGTCCCTCCCTGTGTGTGTAAATGACTGGTCCTTACCTTTAAGCAGTCCTCCCGACACACACATACATACGGACCCCTACATTGCAGATGTGACACAAACGTAAAGACCCCCCCCCCAAGTCTCTGGGGAACCAGGGACACATGGTCCATCACTAATAAGCAAATCAATTGTGTCCAGTCCTGACCAGGAGTTTTGGGGAGATATGTTGAAGTAAACCACCAGTCCCTGACCTCAACTAGCCCCCCCCTCCCCCTGCACGCACACAAAAATTACATACAGCCCCTGACATTGGTCTGACCCTGCCCCCCATGTTGGTGATAAATGACCAGCCCTTCATGAGTTTTGAGTGCTCCCTCCCTGTTGATGTTAAATGACTGGTCCCTTACCTTAACAAGTGCCCCCCCCCCCCCCACACACACACATAATTAAGACCCCATTGTAGACATGACACAAAAATACAGACCCCCCCCCCCTATGTTGATGAAAATTACCAGTCCCTGACCTCAACTACCCCCCCCCATGCACACACAAAACCACTTACAGCCCCTGACACTGGTTTTACCCCCCCCCCCCCCCATGTTGCTGCTAAATCAGCAGTCCCTGGCCTCAACTAGCCCCCTGCTTTACACACACATACAGATCAACTCTCCCCAAATTGTTGATAGATGGCCAGTCCCTGACCTCAACTAGCCCCAACTCTCCCCAAATTGATGATAAATGACCAGTCCCTGACCTAAACTAGCCCCCCCCCTGCCACATACACACACATACAGACCTCCCCACCTCCCCATGCTGATAAAAATGATCCATCCTCAACCCCAACCAGCCCCCCCCCCCATACAAATACAGGCTAATGAGTTTTGAGTGCCCCTCCCTGTTGATGATAAATGACCAGTCCCTAACCTTAACCGGTTCCCCCCCCCTGCCACACACACACACATACAGACCTCCCCACCTTCCCATGCTGATAAAAATGATCCATCCTCAACCCCAACCACCCCCCCCCCCATACAAATACAGGCCCTTTATGAGTTTTGAGTGCCCCCTCCCAGTCCCTAACCTTAACTGGTTTCCCCCCACCCACTCATACATACAGACCACTGTAGGTTATTGTAGTCACTGTCACTGTAGATGGGACAGGGTCATAATGACACACCAACACAGCGTCAGTGAGTAACTAAATGGTATGCCGACCCCTCAGAGGCATGTGAGGTTAGTGGACTTGTGTGTGTTGGTGGATCCCTGCAGAATAGCATGGGCATTAATTTTCGTGTCCTTTTTATGAATGTAGAGGTGGAGTGAAGGCGGCTGGTCAGCTGGGGGCAGGTCGGTCTAGTCATAAGTCGGTCTAGTCATAAGTCCTGACTGTCTGCTCCTTTAAGGATGGCAAAAGGTCAAAATAATACTTGGCATTGTGTTACATAACGCTCCCAGTACCTCCTTAATCCGGTTTGGCAGTTAAGTAGTTTATGTACTGGATGTGCATGGGACACAGTTTACTACTAGGCTTACTGCAGTGGTGGGGGTGGTGTGAGTGTGTGTGTGTGTGTAGGTTAGGTGGGGTTAGGCAACTATGGAATTGCATAGGCAGCTTTTTGAAATCCATAGGCATCAATGGCATCGCATAGACACCAATCCTATCAGAACAATTAAGTAAATACATGTTACTGACCATGCAGTATTGCTGTCCACAATCCTGTACAAATTTCCAATGCACCATTGGACATTAGTTCCCTAGTGCCACATTTGCAAAAGAGGTGGGGGGCCTTTATTTCTACCTGAGATTTAGTGCACTGACACTTATCACTAATATTGAATGTTGTATTCTTCTTCATATGTTATACAGGTGAGAGTAACAGATCAGTTTTCAACAAAAGACTGGAACCA
The DNA here is from genome assembly GCA_947462335.1 of Harmothoe impar. NCBI lineage: Eukaryota > Metazoa > Annelida > Polychaeta > Phyllodocida > Polynoidae > Harmothoe > Harmothoe impar. The sequence goes on from OX381706.1 coordinate 3,699,367, forward strand.
CAGGTGTTGCCTGTCCTTCATATGACTTCAGCAGACACTGTGCAACATTCAGAGTCTATTTGAGTGTGTTTGATGATTCTGACTTACTACCAGCAAACCTCACCGCATTCACGGTGTTGGTAATACAACAAATTGTCTATTGGGCTTTCTATCAGCAGACCACATGATTGACAAGGTGTTGGTCAGACATCTAATGATGAGCAGACATCACCTTTCACCTTTAAATCCAAAAATGTGTTAATCAGACACACTGCCATAGATGAACCTCCCTAGGCAGCACAGTGATGTCTACACTCATACCAACCGGTGAAAGGATGGCCAATAGCAACCCAGTCATGTATTCAGATGATACTTCCCCCAGCCCGACTCTAGAGGTTAATTATGCAAGGAGAACAATGTGGCCGCAGTGTGCAAGGCCTGGCTGTGCAGGGAGAAGCTGCCTGAGAATGGACTGGCTGAGGACACACATCCAGTGTCTGCTCTGACTGTCACTGAGGATGTGGGACAAGGTTGTGCTGGCCATATGCCAAGTCATAGAGAATATTAAGTGTACAGGTGTAGGTGCTGGGGTCACAGACGTCTTGGAATGGTTTTTTATTGACAATTATCTCTTTGCAAGGCATCCAACTTAACAACTACTGCTGTGATGTAAATCTCCATGATGAATAACATACTTGTTGCAGCTGTCTAAATGACCATCTTCCTCTGTCTCCCATTATACTTTACACATTCCCCACTGATAATGAGCTTAGACACCTCGTATAGGAAGTAAAAGAAGGCACAGAATAAGTAGCAGAGAAGTTTTGCTCTTGCCTTGTCACTGGAAGCTGACAAAAAGGAATGAGACAATTATGCCCAATGTGTATAGTTCATGGTAGAGCTGGTTGACTGACCGCAGGCCATAGTGTGAAGTCTAAAATGTGAGCCATATCAGCACATCTTCACAAGTCCAAGCAATCTTCTATAAGCCATCTCTGTGCTCTTCAATTCTCCCTCACTCTCCAATATCCAATGGTTGATAGCGACCACCACTCTGTTCTAGTCAGGACCATGCTGGAGAGTGAAGACTTCATTGTTGAGCTGAAGCCTATAGAGGTAGAAATTAGCCCCAAGGATGGAGACATCTAGCAAGGAGGCGTAGGTCAGTCACAAGACAGAGCAGGCAGGCAAAGTATAGCATGATGGTATAGCTAGGGTTGTTGGTAACAGAATAGCCTATTCTATTAACCTATGGCTAATGTGGAAGCTAGCAGGGGGCATAATAGGGGATGTTTCAAGATTGTGTACTGTACGTCTGTAGGCTTACAAGAAGTGTACTCAAAGATTGTGTGCTGTAAATGAAATTGTGATTTCATAACTTTCATAAATGACTTTGTGATTCTATCCCTGAGATTTAGCAACTTTATATCTCTTTAGGCTGTGTCTCACGACCATCGGCCAATGTTATTGTCTCTGATCGGGTGCCGTCTCTGACCGGGTGCCGTCTCTGACTGGGTGCCGTCTCTGACCGGGTGCCGTCTCTGACCTTGTGTCAGAGAAAAGTGTTTCTTTATTGTTAACCTATACTCACATATATAAGGATTTGTAAAAGCGTTATGGCAGTTGTTATGTAACTATAAGTAGCCTCCTGTTGTTGGTAGAAGGTAACTAAACTCCCAAAGTGATGTCCGGTCAGAGACAGCACCCGGTCAGAGACGGCACCCGGTCAGAGACGGCACCTGGTCAGAGACGGCACCCGGTCAGAGACAAAAACATTGGCCTAAGGTCATGAGACTCAGCCTTTAGTTTAGTAGTAGTGTATAACTCTGGAAGCATTGATAAGCTCATAATGTGCCAGCACTGGGAAATAGTTTATATTAAATTCAACTTAAGTGTATGTATAGTATTTTTTGTGAATTTGATATGGAGAGGAACAACTGAGTTTATGTTATTTCAGTTTTATCTTAGAATCTGAGGTCGTGAATTGTTGATTCTATTGCAATGTTACTTATTTCGATAAGTATAGTAAAAATGAAATTTGTGTTACTTAAATGTCTGGTATTCAGAACTTAAAATAACCCCAATAATCATATCAGCATTGTCTGACATCAAGACTTAAATATTACATATTAAATATTATATTAGGGACTTTCTAGTAAAGATTGGGACAAATAAGACCTCTGCCAGATGAAAATGACAACTAAACACTTGAGAGTCAACACAAGGATATTCTAGAGGAGTGTTTGAGAGTACTTATATAGAGTGACATTTTGAACATTCTCATTGTGCTTTTTGTGTGTCACAGATCTGTATCTGGTGGAAAACAAATGTTCTTGTACAGTGATTTGAAATAAATAATACTATTTTTTTCAATATAATATCTTTGCCATAGATTCAGACGTTGTCTTCCTTTTTTATTTAATATTTACATTAACCTATGATAGTAGATTTACAAAGATTGCCATGATGTTCAAATGCAGCACCTAAAAGTTACTCACCAGGGCTGTGGCGGTGCAGCCTGCCAAGCCTAGGTGGCATTACACTCCAAATGTGGCACATACTTGTACCTAAGACACAATCAGTCACAGAGATTAAGTCCATTACAATGGTAAAGTCTATCTAAAATAAAAGGTCGATCCTAAGGATATATTCACTCCCAGGCACATAGCTAATCCCAAAGATATAGCCAATAACAAGTTCAATCTAAAAGATTTAATCAATCCTATGTATAAGGTCAATCCAATCCAAAGCAGTGCCTAATGAGGTCAAACCTTTAAACCACTGTCATTACAAATACATAGTCAGTCAGAAAATCACACCCAATACCACTGACATAGTCCATCCCTAACACAAGGTCAATCCTAATGACATGGTCAACCATCATTTGTCAATTCAAATGAATCAGTTTTTTTTAGATTATTCCCCGTGTAGATACTCATTCTATCAATATATATAACAAGGGGAATAATCTCAATACTGATTCATTACTTTAGTGTCCCTGTCCTTGAATCGGCACGTGCCGGTGAAACATGACACCATATTTAAGGGCTGTATAATGCATTAAGGGCTGTATAATGCTTTAATCTGCTGCACCCTTGGCCATCATGATGCATGGATGCAGCCCTGGTGAGTAACCTCATTCTTTGGGAATGTATCACATCTGTTGTGTACGGTCAGCATGATGCTCAGAGGCAGCCCACTAGAGCTGCACCCACCATACACCATGTTACTGTAAGGAAGTGACCATGTCCCCCTGTCTGACTGGGGGCTATAGGGGTGTAAGGGGTTACTGTGAGGAGTTGGCCATGTGCCCCTGTCTGACTGGGGGCTATAGGGATATAAGAGGTTACTATGAGGAGGTGGCCATGTCCCCCTGTCTGACTAGGGGCTATAGGCCTGTAAGGGGTTACTATGTGGAGGTGGCCATGTCCCCCTGTCTGACTAGGGGCTATAGGCCTGTAAGGGGTTACTATGAGGAGGTGGCCATGTCCCACTGACCTTCTGAAGGGGGCTATAGGGGTATAACAGGTTATTATGATGAGGTGGCCATGTCCCCCCTGTCCGACTTGGGGCTAAAGGGTTGTAAGGGGTAACTATGAGGAGCTGACTGGAGGCTATACGGGTGTAACAGGTTACTATGAGGAAGTTGCCATGCTGCCCTCTGCCTTGGGGTATAGGGGTGTAACAGGTTACTATGAGAACGTGGCCATGCTGTCCTCTGCATGTCTGACTGGGACTATAGGGGTGTAACAGGTTACTGTGAGGAAGTTGCCATGCTGCCCTCTGCCTTGGGGTATAGGGGTGTAACAGGTTACTATGAGAAGGTGGCCATGCTGTCCTCGGCATGTCTGACTGGGACTATAGGGGTGTAACAGGTTACTATGAGGAGGTGGCCATGCTGGGCTATGGGGTGTACTGTGAGGAGGTGGCTGTGTCCTCCCTGTCTGACTGGGGCTATAGGGGTGTAAGGGGCTACTGTGAGGAGGTGGCCATGTCCCCCTGTCTGCCCGGGGGCTATAGGGGTGTAAGGGGCTACTGTGAGGAGTTGGCCATGTCCCCCTGTCTGCCCGGGGGCTATAGGGGTGTAAGGGGTTACTGTGAGGAGGCTATAGGGGTGTAAGGGGCTACTGTGAGGAGGCGGCCATGTCCTCCCTGTCTGACTGGGGCTATAGGGGTGTAAGGGGCTACTGTGAGGAGGTGGCCATGCCCCCCCTGTCTGCCTGGGGGCTATAGGGGTGTAAGGGGCTACTGTGAGGAGGTGGTCATGTCCCCCTGTCTGACTAGGGCTATAGGGGTGTAAGGGGCTACTGTGAGGAGGTGGCCATGTCCCCCCTGTCTGACTGGGGCTATAGGGGTGTAAGGGGTTACTGTGAGGAGGTTGCCATATCCCCCTGCCTGTCTGACAGGGGGCTATAGGGGTGTAAGGGGTTACTGTGAGGAGGCGGCCATGCCCCTCTGTCTGTCTTCCGGGGAAGGGGGCTATTTTCTTTTTTAGTAGCATTAAATTAATGCAACTTCAAGAAGAGTTGTTTGTCTAGGTGTGAGTATTTGTCTGTGTAATAATCTCCACATTTGTTGTACAAATGACCATTTTTCTTCTGTGCAACTTGTTCTTAAAATAAAGGTTAATCCTGAACGCAAGGCAAATGACAGTCAATCCCAAATACAGGGTCAAGCCCAAACACAAATCCCCAAAAGTGAATACCGATGACATATTAATTCCCTTTTACAAGGTGTAGAACAACCTTGCAGCCATCGGCTTTCTGAATTTTTGGATGTGCATTGCCCTGTCCAAATTCCCAATGAGTTCTAAGTCTCTTAGTTTCCGAGATATCTCTATCTAATCAGTACATATTTATGATAATTACAAAAGTATGCAGACATGGCCTGAGAAAAGTGCCTATATTTCACACATGCCCAATAAAAGAGCTGGATGCTGTGAAACAATCCCCAGATACTCCCCAGTTTTCACATATTTCCCTTTGTGTACCGTAAAGTGGAGTTCTCTTGATGCTGATAGAGTATTTTTATATGACATCAATTGATGCAGATAATGATAATTTGATGCATATCATTATTGGATGGTAACATAGAGTTCTCTTGATACAGACAAAGGCTTTTTATATCACATAAGTTGACACAGATTATTTTAATTTGATGGGGATCACTTCTGGATGGTCAACCATTGTCAGCATACCCATCAGCAAACCATAGTGGTGTAGACATTGTTAGAGCATACCCATAGTGGTGTAGATATGCTGAGGTCATATACATATTTGTTAAGATATGCTGAGGTCATACACACAGTGGTGTAGATATGGTGAGGTCATACACACAGTGGTGTAGATATGCTGAGGTCGTACCAATAGTGGTGTAGATATAATGAGGTCATACCAATAGTGGTGTAGATATAATGAGGTCATACCAATAGTGATGTAGATATAGTGAGGTCATACCAATAGTGGTGTAGATATAGTGAGGTCATACCAATAGTGATGTAGATATAATGAGGTCATACCAATAGTGGTGTAGATATAGTGAGGTCATACCAATAGTGGTGTAGATATAGTGAGGTCATATCAATAGTGATGTAGATATAGTGAGGGACATTCCAAGGGTGGTGTAGACATTGAAGTTGATCATTGAAGTGCCATACCTTAGTGTTTTACATATCCTGCTCACTCAATTTCCTATTTGTCAAACACATAGACTCCTATAGTAGATGGAAGAGAAAGCATTCATACTTATTCGGGATAACTTCATTGTGCCTGCGTTTGGATGAAGGTCTTTTTGCGGGATTTCCAGAATCACTCAATTTCCTGTTTGTCAAACACATAGACTCCTTTAGTAGATGGATAAGAAAGCATTTATACTTATTCAGGATAACTTCATTTTGCCAGCCTTTGGATTAAGATCTTTTTGCGGGATTTTCTCCAAGTCGAAAATTTCCAGAATATAGATGTATCTTTAATCAGCTTAATAATTATAAAGTAAAGCTCTGCAAGTTGTTGGCCAAATTAAAAGCCATTCCCAAAACTTTATTTGAGTTTAAATTATATGAATTGACCATTATATTGAATATAGTTTAATGATATCCATGCTTTTACACTTTTTTTTCTCAGCATTGACATGAAGCCACCAGAGCTCCACTTTGTGGACAAGATGCGAGACGGACTGAGGAAGTGGCGTAACGGAGAAGGTAGAGGTGACTTCCTGGTGGTCCGAGATCCAGTACGAGGTCGAGGGGTTGTGTCTAGCAAAGACATCCCTAATGGGGTATTCGTGCTGGAATACGAGTCCCATATGATGACTCCAGAGCAGGCCAATGTTCTTGAAAACGTGTATGAAGCAGAGGGTCTTGGAAGTTATATTGTTAACACTTACTGGGATCATCAAGGTGAGAAAAAAGCTGTTTGTCTTGATGGTACCCTCTGCTTCCAGACACTGGGCAGACTGGTTAACCATGCCCGCAGAAAGCCGAATCTAAATCATTTCCGCCTCGTTGATGTGGAGCCAGGTCAGCCCCCACGCCTAGCTCTCTTCTCAACACGGCTTATCCCAGCCGGTGAGGAGCTAATGTGGGATTACGGGATTACAGACAATGACAAGAACAAGATTAAATTTCCATGGATGGACTTCGAATGTCCACAGCATACACATCAATCGTATGTTGATGGAAGGTAAGGTTATCAGCAGCATGGACTTATTTAGATACATGTCTATACTCAAAAATAAGACAGAAAAAATTGAGCCATAGGAAAAACTAGAAATGCTATTGCAAACTATTGAAGCAATACAGTCCATCATGTGGCACTTTTATCCATTGTCTCAGTTGAGATTGAAATTGATCTTTGTCTTCACATATGGGCTTAATGTTTATATTCACTGATTATCCCAACAGTGAAAGTGCACCTGGTCTATAGCATATATCTAGAAAAGGAAGCTTAGTTGCCAGCATCGTAGTGTTTTGTTGAGTATAGACTACATTAGAAGCCACCTCAATATTCAAATATTGGAAAATTATATTGTTTACAGTGCGATACCATTAAACACTGCATCCCTGGAGATCCTGGCTGAAATGGGTGCAAGAACGCTGTCAGCCCTCAAGGCCAACATGGAGCGTGCTTCACCTATGGTCCACGAGGCATCAGCAAGCTCAGCACTCCAGTGAGTTTATTGTTAAGTTTTAAGAAATGCAGCTAAGACAAGTCAGATATGTTTAATCTAGGCACATGTTTAGATAGCTACTTCCCATTTGCATGAAGCATGAGGGGATTACAAGCTACAGGAATAGTGTGTACAGGTGATTACTACTTGAAGACCCTCATTTTGCATTTTCAATCCTTGATTTATTTTCATTATGCAGTGCTGGCAAATAAGTAACTAGTCTTGTCATAATGTGCTTCTTGGACTATGCTAACCTTTCAGGCAGTTCAACCAATACTCTTAGTTGTGTATTGTATTATAGACCCCAAGGATCTGGAGCGAAAGCCCCGAGAAGGTCCTTCCAGTCTATAATTACAGAGCTGGCATTAGAATTTTACTAGAACCATCATTATACACCAAAGGGCAGTAGTCTGCAAGTGCTGTTTGGTCCAGATAATGCAACTATGCCACACTGGCAAATAACTTGCATTCAGTGTAGTAGGGTAACCCTTTAGGGGTGTATAAACTCTGTTTGATTGTTATGATGCATCAGGGTCAGATTCACCAGTTGGACACAGTGTCTATCATAGTACAGCACTAATTGCCAATGCTCTTACTTGTTTATTGTACTAAACAGAACAGGGGAGCGATTTGGAAGGACCAGAAAGAATAGAAACCGACCCCAGCTGTCTGAGGCACGAGCCACCCACAATGAGTTGGAGCTGCAGATCACTAAGGAACAGCTTGGCAAGGTAGGAGTAGACTAGAATGACATAACCTCCATCAGTAAAGGCATTACTATAAGTAAAGATATTAGAATTTGGCATCATAGGCTAGGTCAGATTAAATTAAGATTGTATCATTTTTATCTAGCATATGGATATAAGTTAACTGAGTTCAAATTTCCCCCGGATGGCCTTATGCTAATACAGAACTGGACCTGATAATGTTACAGGTACAACTGGAGCTCACTGAGGAGAAGGTGAGAAGAAAGAGACTAGAGAGGGCGGTTAAAGACCTGGAGATACAGTTATGGCTCACAAAGAATACTGTCAGTGAAGCTCTGTGAGTAGAAAAGTCTATACATCATTCTATTAAAATCAGCTGACTGCATCCTGTTTGAAATGAAGTTTTTTCATTAAAAGAATGTAATGTGAGTGTTGATATTATGCAAGGAAAAAACATCATGGTAATGAATTGACCAATTTTCATGGAGATGTTTTCAATCATATATCAAACCGATTTCAATATATATAGTAAACACAACTACAACAACAGAAATAAGTTTATGAAATTTTATTCATAACTTTAACAAGTTCATAACAAGATATCACAATGTTTCGGCGATTGGTGTGCCTTCATCAGGTGATATGGAGATGTTTCTTTCTCAACGGTTTTACAATTTGAAGGGGGTATCAGCTTGGGACTAACAAATGATAATTTTGCAGAGTGCCTATGGAGACACTTCCTGTCATGGCTCCAAACCAAGACCCAGCCTTGACTGCAGAAAGGTCCTGGACACAGGCCCCAACCACAGCACTGACCAGGGCATCGGGCACCATCAAAGCACTGTCTTCTTCCCAGGCACCACTAGATGAGTCACCCCTACATGAAGTCCTGTGAGTCCTGTGTGCACTATGTCAATAGGTGTCCACCCTTTTCCCTAAACAATATATTTAAAATAGAGTTTATGATAAACAGAAGGTAGGGGGGAAATCCCCGGTACAGTCATGATTACAAACATAGTTCTGCAGCTTCGTGAGATACTGCCCCAGCCCCCACTCGTGAAATACAACAGAGACGATATCAATGGGCGTTGGCATTTGTCTATTTATCTGCAGTTAGGAGCCAGTCAAAATACCTCACACATTTAGAGCTATCTGTGGTGCATCCTAGTGTTGCTTAATAACATAAATAGTCATCCTTTTAGCTCATTAATCACAATGCATGTTAAATCATGCGTGTTCATGGGTGTCCAACTGTTTGTGATTATGACGACCCCCCCTCACATGGAGGCCCTAAGCAAACTATTCTGTACTAATCCAAGAGTGAAATAATCAACAGTCAATTTTTATAAAAGTATACTCTCTTTTATCACAGAATACCAACGGTGGAACAGGTTAACAGTCCTGCGTCAACCTGCACATCTATAATACAGTACAGAGACCATGTGGCCAAATCCTCTGTGTCGTGAGTAGAATAATATCATATGGCACCTGTTTAACATAACTAGTAATTGTCTAGGATTATCTGCAGAAGTGACTAAACAGTATCAGTTTTAACGAGTTGTTTCCCACATTGTTGTCACACTCTTGCTTTCCTTGAAGGTATATGAAAATGGTAGACAAATCTCTTATGGAATTTAGCCTTTAGTACTTTGACATTATCCTATTTCTCTTTTCTATATTTAACTAGTGGGATGAACAATTATATAACTAGATGAAGTATGAACTATGTGGGTTCATCGCTTTGTATATTTCTGGGAAATCTGTCTCCTCTGGTCAGTAATGTTAATAGACAACTGATAACATTGATTGCAGTGACCACAGAGTGTACATCGGTTCTCCTCCACAAGCCCTGCAAGTCTCACGGGTGTCCAGGAAGCGGCTATCTTTGAAGAAGAATAGCATTCAGGGAACCCTGTGAGTAAAAAGAATGTTAATATCATTGTATTAGAGTCAGTTTACTGTATCATCTTAAATTTAGATCCTTCAGTGTAAAGAATGTAATGTAGGGTTGGTCTACAACCCTCCTACTTATATTGGTTATTTAGCCCTACCTGGGTAAGAGAAACATTAAAGTAATACATGGACATTTTAACATCCCTGCTTGAAAGCTGTGAGGGCCTGGGATGGATTAACCCCATCCCCTTCTTCACCAAGCTGGACTCTCTGATTTTCCAAGTTGTGATATTCCTATAGTCCTTTTCAAACAACTAGGAAGCATTATGGGTACTCAACTAAACTGATGATTTGAATTTCTTACAGTGCTACAATGGTGAGAGATGACTGGAGAGCAGCGAGACCATTGGGTGCCCTCAGTGCCCAGGAAGAGGACTGCAGAACAGCTGGACCACCTGACACCCTCAGCGCCCAAGTACAAGACTGCAGAACGGCCAGACCACCGGACACACTACCACAGGCCCTCAGCCCCCAAGTACAAGACTGCAGAACGGCCAGACCACCCGACACACCACACACCCTCAGCCCCCAAGTACAAGACTGCAGAATGACCAGACCACTGGACACACCACCTGACGCCCTCAGCCCCCAAGTACAAGACTGCAGAACGGCCAGACCACCCGACACACCACAGGCCCTCAGTACCCAAGTACAAGACTGCAGAATGACCAGACCACTGGACACACCACCACATGCCCTCAGTACCCAAGTACAAGACTGCAGAACGGACAGACCACCCGACACACTACAGGCCCTCAGTACCCAAGTACAAGACTGCAGAACGGCCAGACCACTGGACACACCACCTGATGCCCTCAGCGCCCAAGTACAAGACTGCAGAATGACCAGACCACTGGACACACCACCACACACCCTCAGCGCCCGGGAAGATGACCACTCCCTAGAACTGGAAAGGCCTGAGGACTATACACGCAAGAGGTGTGTCCCAGACACGGTTGACAGTGACAACAACACCAGCCACTTCAAAAAGCACAGGAGCCATACAGCAGCAGACCAGGTGAGTGAAAAACGGCTGTCTCACTGAGAATGGTAATGTTAATGTGTATGGGAGTTCCAGAAGGTTTTGCAGTACTGGCCCATAGTCATGGTTTCATACAAAAATGGTTATTTATTTAAAACATCATTTATGAATAGACAGTACAGTTTTGACCAGTGAAACAATGGATTATAATTACCAAATTGTAAAAGTGAATATAAGCTCGGTAAAAGTGGTCCAGGAGTATGGAGCTGATTATAACCAAATTGTATAAGCTTAGAGGTTTAGTAGTGACATCTGGCTCCAACATTAAGAGATTTAAAGAGGATGTGTTTTTTGCACTGCAGGAGGACATGATTCCTGTGACGGGAGCAAGAGAAGACCAAATCGACATCATGGATCAGGCTAAAAGTAAGTAGAAAAGATTAGATTATATATTGCCTCTAATGATAGTTAGTTAGCCAAGTACTGAAAAATGTCTGTATTACTAAGTATTTCTGTAATACTGAGTAGTTCCCTATACTTATTAGTTGCGTAGCAGTTTTATAGCACTGAGTAGTTTTGTAGCACTGAGTAGTTTTATAGCACTGAGTAGTTTTGTAGCACTGAGTAGTTTTGTAGCACTGAGTAGTTTTGTAGCACTGAGTAGTTTTATAGCCCTGAGTAGTTTTGTAGCACTGAGTAGTTCTGTAGCACTGAGTAGTTTTGTAGCACTGAGTAGTTTTGTAGCACTGAGTAGTCATGAAGCACTGAGTAGTTCTGACACAATCAGTAGTTCTGTAGCACTGAGTAGTTTTGTAGCACTGAGTAGTTTTATAGCACTCAGTAGTTTTATAGCACTGAGTAGTTTTGTAGCACTGAGTAGTTTTGTAGCACTGAATAGTTCTGAAGCACTGAGTAGTTTTGTACCACTGTGTAGTTCTGAAGCCCTGAGCATTTTGACCTTCTATTTTAATTTACTTGCCCTGAAATAAAAAAAAAAGATTTTTGCAGGTAAGCGAGACGCTGATGGGCAGGAAGAGGAGCATTGTAACGAGATTAAAGAGGAAATTAATCATGAAGAAGTTATCAACACAGCTGAGCCGGAGTACAAAACGTTTACTGTCAAAGGGGTTATTTATCAAACAAAGTACATGACTGAAGTTAATCATCGATTCCAGCAACAAGGAAGGAAGAAATTAAAGGGAAAACTGACCAAAAGGAACATTTTTGCTTTACCAAAAGAATCAGCAGCACAATACCTTAAACTCCATTTTCCTGCCACAAATGTTATCTGTGCACATGGTATTTCATTTGCAACAGCAGATTCAGCCAGCAGCCATTACAGGAGACTTGGCAAAAATCAGAACTGTTCATTCTATGAAGTAGTTTAATATTCCCTAAAACTATAAAGCACTGGGATAAATCCTGCACTTAATAAGTCCCCTGCTAAGAGTTCAGGATGAAGAGAGCCTGGTTTAGTGAACAAGATACCACATGCACACACAAGAATGATGTGTCAGTACTGTTGGCACGTGTTGGTGTCATCGCAAAATCAAAATTTGAGCCGTAACTCTTTGAACTATGTTAGATTTCCCCTGAAATTACCAGCCTAATTATTTTATATGTGCATTGATCGGCAGTGGCTATGACTACATGGGTTTATATTACTGCTTAGGTGTATGCATACAAGTAATAACAACTGATTAGTACTGTTACTTGTGTTGTCTTCTGTGTGTCAATTGTTTCATACAAACATTTCTTGTACCAAATTAGAGGGTTCCAATCACTGGTCACTAGGCTGTATGGGATGTGTTACCTGTGTCTCATCTCCCCCTGGGCACAACAGACTGATTCAGTAATGTGAGACACGGTGTAAAAGGTTGGGATGTAGCACAGTAGTAGAGCATCTGCTTCAGAGTGTAAGGCCCCAGGTCTGGTTTCCCTAGTGTCCAAAAGGCTTTTCTGAGAAATCATTTCCTTGACAATGGTAAACCAGTACCATTCTCCTTGCAGTAGTCTTGGATTTTGGAATATTTGTTTCATATTTCTATTTATTGATAGAGAACAGCTTTTTTATTGTGTATAAATTATATCACTAATAAACATACTGTAATGTATATGTATAGAGGGTCCTGTGAGTAAGCTGGATGTATTTTTCAACATATCTCATATTGGGAAAAGGTGAACTTCACTAATGTGTATTGTTTAAATCTTGGAAAAGTGTAGTTAGAGTGTGCACTGCACTAAGCTTAAGGGAAATTGACTTTGTGATTGTGTTCTGTGATGGCACTTTTAGAAATAGACTTGTAAAGACTTGTAAATTATGTTAGTCAGGGACACCCATGGTAAACTTTGTCACTGGCAAGTTAAGAACTAGTGACACTGGCTTGCCTTAAATAACAGATGAAACAATGGTCTTTAGAGATTGTGTCTTTAGTTTCTTAAAGATCATGGATACATCTCTGGCTATATCTAACATAGGATTGTGCATATTGTAGTTTTATATTTCAAGAAAACTGACAGATTGAGCAAAGAGTCAAAAAGAAAGTTGACTAGTATACTGTGAAATGCATGTTTAAAGCACGGCTGTTTAATTTGAGTGACATTCTAGAAAATCTCATTATGTGTACTTGACAATTACTCTATAGTTATTGAAACAGCATATTTTACTTGGTGCAACAGATATCCAATGTGAGCAGTCAAGCAGAAAGGATAGCCCAAAAGAGGGCCCAGAGGCTATCCTTTATCAGTTATACATAGGCCAATATATGTTTTTTATGCACTGGTTCAGCACAACATTGGTGCATCATGCTGACAGTTTGAGAGGTGACTGGTAAATTGATGTATACATTTTCCCCCATATTGACACTAGTTGCTACATGCACAATTGTGACTCTTTGATAGCTCAATGAATCAACTGGCACGAGTTTGTCAGATGGCCAGAGGACTAGCATAGTTCTGATTCTAAGTCACACATATTTTGATCAGGGATCTAATATGGCAGTTCTCATACAGAAAGCTGGCCTCCCATACATTGTAATAATATAATAAACAGTGTGAAACAGTGATGATTGGGGTCATACTACATGAACTGCCCACAGACCTACAGTCTGTATTTTTTATAGATATATAGCAGAAAACAATATATTTGTATATGATGACTTGTAAATAAATATTTTCTGTATAACACCTTTGACATAGATTCAGAGTTTGTCCTTAGAACCTATAATTATATAGTTTAGCAATACCATATTTTATAATGGTATGAATTCATATTGTTTGCCTAGAATCACACTAGTTTTCTATAAATTGTTCTAAAGATAAATCTACACACAGAGGCATTGATGTGTATTTGAATTCTTTAAACTATGCCAGCCACTGTGACCTACATGCTGTTTGCTGTAACTGTTCACAACCTGAATTGGTGTCAATGATACAGGCCTAGTTCAACAAAGGTTATTTTTTTCAAATAATATAGATTCTTCATGTATCTGTGTTAAAGTAAAACCAAATTTCACATGACTATACATATTAGGTATATTCACCTAAATTTTTCTGTGGCCACTAGATCGATTGAAATTCTGAAGAAAATGACTGTCTACCCCTGTGCTGAAATACAAAATGTAGTAAAATCAGAGCATGGGTGGCAGGGTAATGATGTACTCTTTAGGTGTTTTATATGGGCTAGTACAGGGGGAGGGGCATATATGACAGTGTGGGCACAGACTCTGTGTTTGTTACAGACTTTGTGTCAGGCCAAAAGGGCTTAAATTCTTATGTTACTATTTGCTGCATTTACATGATGTATTTTAACCCTTTAAGGGCAGCATGATGCCTTAATGTACCATGTCCATCATGATGCATGAATACAGCACTTGCAAGGGACTTGCTAGTGCAAGTCACTCGCCAGTCCTACCTTCAAACATCATGCCAACCCTCTAAGGAAGACACACTCCTGGAGGGTCAGCATGATGCACCAATCTAGCACTGGCAAGTTACTCACCGGGGCTGCATTGGTGCATTATGACAATGAAGTCATCTTTTTGCGACATCCACCATTAGGGGACAAGTGTTTCACTGAAGAACATAGAATGTAATTGCCAAGCATTATCTACAACCCCATCTACAGCTGCTGTATACTTAATAAACATTTTAACTTGACTTATTTGGTTTGTATCCTTTATGTATTGCATTTATGATATACCCAGCTACCATTATGTATGTAGCCTTTTCATGGAAATCCCTATATGCATTATAAATCCTATACTGAGGAGTCATTACATTATCAACTTAAAAACCAACTGATATCTAAATCACCTAAACAATTAACTCATATCTTGTGCCATAGTATGGTTTCTCCCCATTGCCAGAGTCAATTAAGGTACCTCTCTTCAATCACCTTTGCCTGGTGCCAGGGACCTGAAGGGAGTAATATTATTATTGATATAAACACAGATTTGAATCTAGACAATAAGTAACAGCTATCCTATGTTAATCCTTTGCTGCCGAGAATTAAATTGACAGTCAATGCCAAAGAGTTAGTCAATCCAATTTGCAAGGACATTTCCAAACACATGGTCAATACTCAAGCCTTATTCAATCTTGAATTCAAGGTAAATACCAAGGAAGTAGTACATCCTATTGCAAGGTCATTCCAAAACACATGGTCCAGCACAATGATATGATCAATCTTGAATTAAAGGTAAATGCCACTGAGATAGTCAATCCCATTTGCAAGGTCACTACCGAACACATGGTCAATGCTCAAGCCTTAGTCAGACTTGAATTCAAAGTCAATGCCAAGAACATAGTAAATCCTATTCCCAAGGTCACTCCAAAATGAATAGTCAGAAACAAAGTTTAGTTGATCTTGAATTCAAGGTCAATGCCAAGGAGTTAGTCGATCCCATTCACAAAGTTGCTCCAAAATGAATAGTAAGTAACAAAGTTTAGTTGATCTTGAATTCAAGGTCAATGCCAAGGAGTTAGTCCATCCCATTCGCAAAGTCGCTCCCAAATACTTGTTCTGTGACAAAGATTTAGTCAATCTTGAATTCAAGGTCAATGCAAAGGAGGTAAGCAATCCCATTTGCAAGGACATTCCCAAACACATGGACCAGCACAATGATATTATCAATCTTGAAGTTAAGGTCAATGTGAAGGAGGTAGTCAATCCCATTCGCAAGGTCACTCCTAAAGATATGGTCAGTAACAAAGATCTAGTCCATCTTGAAATCATAGTCAATGCAAGGTCAGTCCCAAACACATGGTCCAGTACAATGATATTATCAACATTAAAATTAAGGTCAATGCACAGAACATAGTCAATCCCATTTGCAAGGTCACCCCCAAATGAATAGTCAGTCACACATATCAAGTTAATCTTAAATTCAAGGTCAATGCATAGCAGGTAGTCAATCCCATTTGCAAGGTCACTCCCAAACACACCGTCAATTCTCAAGCATTAGTCAGTCTTGAATTCAAGGTCAATGCCAAGGAGGTAGTCAATCCCATTTGCAAGGTCATTCTGAAACACATGGTCCAGCCTAATGATATGATCAATCTTGAATTAAAGGTCAATGCCACTGAAAGAGTCAAGTCCATCGGGCAGGTCACTACCAAACACATGGTCAATGCTCAAGCCTTAGTCAAACTTGAATTTAACATCAATGCCAAGAACATAGTCAATCCCATTCCCAAGGTCAATCCAAAATGAAAAGCCTGTAACAAAGTTTAGTTGATCTTGAATTCAAGGTCAATGCCAAAGAGTTAGAGGATCCCATTCGCAAGGTCACTCCTAAAAACATGCTCTGTAATAAAGAATTAGTCAATCTTGAATTCAAGGGCAATGCCAAGGAGATAGTCAATCCCATTTGCAAGGTCATTCCCAAACACATGGTCAAGTACAATGGTTTAGTCAATCTTGAATTTAAGGTCAATGCCTAGGAGGTAGTCGATCCTATTTGCAAGGTCACTCCAAAATGAATTGTCAGTCACAAAGATTAGGTTAATCTTACAGGAGGCAACATGGCGGCACAGGGCTAGACGTGGGAGGAACGCGGGGGGACGATTTCAGTCGTTTATGAAGGATCACTGGCAGCCAGCAGAAAAAACTCGCGACAAAGTCGTGCATAAGGCTTATATACACCCACTGACGCAGAATTATAGAAGAATTTACCCTCATTTGACTGAAAATGTCGGGTGGGAAGAGGAAAGACGAGCTGCTGCCGGCGGGATCAGGCATGGACGATGTGATACGGGTTGTCAACGCGCTGGGGAAGAGACTTACTACACAAGAGAAAGCGTCCAAGGGTATGCTAGAAACAATTGACACCATTAAAACTACCTTGGGAACGATTCAGACTGGTGCCACAGAGACAGCGAATGCCATGACGGCCATAAGAACTTCTCTACAAACCAACACCGACGACATAGTGGGACTGTCAAGGGCCGCTGACGCGAATGTGACAGCACTTGACAAGATGGCGGAGACAGCCATGGCTCAGACTCGTATGCTCACTAGACACTGTGACAGGTTTAAGAAACAAGACAGGGACACTCGTAGGAGGACTCTGATAATTGAAGGATTAAAGGAAACCGCACCTGATGACCTGCAACTAGCCATAGGTAACCTTTTCAAAGACATATGTGTGAATTTTGGTGTCGAAAAGGTACTTAGTGTTGAAAGGATAGGACCCGTCCAGAGGCAGCGTCAACCACCACGCCCGCAGAGAAACCGTCAGGGAGGGGGTGTAAACAACAACAATGGACCGCAGCAGAAGCAACGCCCTCGCACAGTAAGGTTGGTTCTGATTGACGACTCAACTAAACCTGAAATCATGAAATCATGAAATAAATAATACCATAATTTTCAATATAATATCTTTGCCATAGATTCAGACTTTGTCTTCCTTTTTTATTTAATAAACTTGCATCAACCTATGATAGTAGATTTACAAAGATTGCCATGATGTTCCAATGCAGCACCTGAAAGTAACTCACCAGGGCTGTGGCAGTACAGCCTGCCAAGCCTAGGTGGCATTACACTCCAAATGTGGCACATACTTGTACCTTTGACAAAATCAGTCACAGATATTAAGTCCATTACAATGGTAAAGTTCATCTAAAATAAAAGGTCGATACTAAGGATATATTCACTCCCAGACACATAGCTAATCCCAAAGATATAGCCGATAACTTGAACAAGGTTGATCTTGGAGATAGTGTCAATCACAAATGAAAGGTAAAATCCAAACGACAAGTTCAATCTCAAAGATTTAATCAATACCACAGGCGTCCACTGAGCCGTGCTCTGGTGGAGATGGTTTGCAGTGGGTTGGTAGTATTATAGTAAAGGCCTGACACTGTGGTGGTACGGTCATCCAGGTGACCACGTGACCAAACTCTACATACCAGGCCTATACTAGTGACATCTATTGATACTTGTGGGAACTACCTGGTATGTAGAGTTTGGTCACGTGGTCACCTGGATGACCGTACCACCACAGTGTCAGGCCTTTACTATAATACTACCAACCCACTGCAAACCATCTCCACCAGAGCACGGCTCAGTGGACGCCTGTGATCAATACTATGTATAAGGTCAATCCAATCCAAAGCAGTGCCTAATGAGGTCAAACCTTTAAATCATTGTCATTACAAATACATAGTCAGTCAGAAAATCACACCCAATACCACTGACATAGTCTATCCCTAACACAAGGTCAATCCTAATGACATGGTCAACCATCATTTGTCAATTCTTAATACAACATCAATTCAAATGAATCAGTTTTTTTTAGATCATTCCCCGTATAGATACTCATTCTATCAATATATATAACAAGGGGAATAATCTCAATACTGATTCATTACTTTAGTGTCCCTGTCCTTGAATCGGCACGTGCCGGTGAAACATGACACCATATTTAAGGGCTGTATAATGTATTAAGGGCTGTATAATGCTTTAATCTGCTGCACCCTTGGCCATCATGATGCATGGATGCAGCCCTGGTGAGTAGCCTCATTCTTTGGGAATGTATCACATCTGTTGTGTACGGTCAGCATGGTGCTCAGAGGCAGCCCACTAGAGCTGCACCCACCATACACCATGTTACTGTGAGGAAGTGACCATGTCCCCCTGGCTGACTGGGGGCTATAGGGGTGTAAGGGGTTACTGTGAGGAAGTGACCATGTCCCCCTGTCTGACTGGGGGCTATAGGGGTGTAAGGGGTTACTGTGAGGAGGTGGCCATGTGCCCCTGTCTGACTGGGGGCTATAGGGCTGTAAGGGATTACTGTGAGGAAGTGACCACGTCCCCCTGTCTGCCCAACAGGGGTGGGTGGGCTATAGGGATGTAAGGGGTTACTTTGAGGAGGTGGCCATGTCCCCCTGTCTGTCTGACGGGGGGTTATAGGGGTGTAAGAGGTTACTATGAGGAAGTTGCTATGCTGCACTCTGACTGGGACTATATGGGTGTAGCAGCTTACTATGAGGAAGTGGGCATGCCAAGCATGCCGGGCTATGGGGTGTAAGGGGTTACTGTGAGGAGGTGGCCAGGGCCCCTATGTCTGACTGGGGGCTATAGGGATGTAAGGGATTACTGTGAGGAGTTGGCCATGCTGCCCTCTGACTAGGGCTATAGGGGTGTAAGGGTTTACTATGAGGAGGTGACCATGTCTCCCTGTCTGACTGGGGGCTATAGGGCTGTAAGGGGTTACTATGAGGAGGTGACCATGTCTCCCTGTCTGACTGGGGGTTATAGAGGTGTAAGGGGTTACTGTGAGGAAGTGACCACGTCCCCCTGTCTGCCTAATAGGGGTGTAAGAGGTTACTATGAGGAAGTGGCTATTCTGCACTCTGACTGGGGCTATGGAGGTGTAACAAGTTATCATGAGGAGGTGGCCATGCTGCCCTCTGCATGTCTGACTAGAACTATACGGGTGTAACAGGTTATTATGAGGAAGTGGCTCTGCTGGGCTATGGGGTGTAAGGGGTTACTGTGAGGAGGTGGCCGTGTCACCCTATCTGTCTGCCTGGGGGCTATGGGGGTGTAACAGGTTATTATGATGAGGTGGCCATGTCCCCCCTGTCCGACTTGGGGCTATAGGTGTGTAAGGGGTTACTATGAGGAGGTGACCATGTCTTCATGTCTGTCCGACGGGGGCTATAGGGTGTAACAGGTTATTATGAGGAAGTCCATGTCCCCCTGCCTGTCTGAAGGGGGCTATAGGGTTACTGTGAGAGGCGGCCATGTCCCTCTGTCTTTTTTCCGGGGAAGGGGGCTATTTTCTTTTTTAGTAGCATTAAATTAATGCAACTTCAAGAAGAGTTGTTTGTCTAGGTGTGAGTGTTTGTCTGTGTAATAATCTCCACATTTGTTGTACAAATGACCATTTTTCTTCTATGCAACTTGTTCTTAAAATAAAGGTTAATCCTGAACGCAAGGCAAATGACAGTCAATCCCAAATACAGCGTCAAGCCCAAACACAAATCCTCAAAAGTGAATACCGATGACATATTAATTCCCTTTTACAAGGTGTAGAACAACCTTGCAGCCATCGGCTTTCTGAATTTTTGGATGTGCATTGCCCTGTCCAAATTCCCATTGAGTTCTAAGTCTCTTAGTTTCTGAGATATCTCTATCTAATCAGTACATATTTATGATAATTACAAAAGTATGCAGATATGGCCTGAGAATAGTGCCTATATTTCATACATGCCCAATAAAAGAGCTGGATGCTGTGAAACAATCCCCAGATACTCCCCAGTTTTCACATATTTCCCTTTGTGTACCGTAAAGTGGAGTTCTCTTGATGCTGATAGAGTATTTTTATATGACATCAATTGATGCAGATAATGATAATTTGATGCATATCATTATTGTATGGTAACGTAGAGTTCTCTTGATACAGACAAAGGCTTTTTATATCACATAAGTTGACACAGAATTTTTTAATTTGATGGGGATCACTTCTGGATGGTCAACCATTGTCAGCATACCCATCAGCAAACCAAAGTGGTGTAGACATTGTTAGAGCATACCCATAGTGGTGTAACTATGCTGAGGTCATATACATAGTTGTGTAGATATGCTGAGGTCATACACACAGTGGTGCAGATATAGTGAGGTCATACCAATAGTGGTGTAGATATAGTGAGGTCATACACATAGTGATGTAGATATAGTGAGGTCATACCAATAGTGGTGTAGATATAGTGAGGTCATACCAATAGTGATGTAGATATAGTGAGGTCATACCAATAGTGGTGTAGATATAGTGAGGTCATACCAATAGTGGTGTAGATATAGTGAGGTCATACCAATAGTGGTGTAGATATAGAGAGGTCATACCAATAGTGGTGTAGATATAGTGAGGTCATACCAATAGTGGTGTAGATATAGTGAGGGACATTCCAAGGGTGGTGTAGACATTGAAGTAGATCACTGAAGTGCCATACCTTAGTGTTTTACATATCCTGCTCACTCAATTTGCTATTTGTCAAACACATAGACTCCTATAGTAGATGGAAGAGAAAGCATTTATACTTATTCAGGATAACTTCATTTTGCCTGCGTTTGGATTAAGGTCTTTTTGCGGGATTTTCTCCGTGTCAAACATTGTAATTTCCAGAATCACTCAACTTCCTGTTTGTCAAACACGTAGACTCCTATAGTAGATGGAAGAGAAAGCATCTTTACTTATTCAGGATAACTTCATTTTGCATGCGTTTGGATTAAGAT
Source organism: Harmothoe impar (assembly GCA_947462335.1). Taxonomy (NCBI): domain Eukaryota; kingdom Metazoa; phylum Annelida; class Polychaeta; order Phyllodocida; family Polynoidae; genus Harmothoe; species Harmothoe impar. The sequence goes on from OX381706.1 coordinate 3,720,896, forward strand.
CTTTTTGCGGGATTTTCTCCATGTCGAAAATTGTAATTTCCAGAATATAGATGTATCTTTAATCAGCTTAATGGTATAGAGTAAAGCTCTGCAAGTTGTTGGCCAAATTAAAAGCCATTCCCAAAACTTTATTTGAGTTTTAATTATATGAATTGACCATTATATTGAATATAGTTTAATGATATCCATGCTTTTACACTTTTTTTTATCAGCATTGACATGAAGCCACCAGAGCTCCACTTCGTGGACAAGATGCGAGACGGACTGAGGAAGTGGCGTAACGGAGAAGGTAGAGGTGACTTCCTGGTGGTCCGAGATCCAGTACGAGGTCGAGGGGTTGTGTCTAGCAAAGACATCCCTAATGGGGTATTCGTGCTGGAATACGAGTCCCATATGATGACTCCAGAGCAGGCTAATGTTCTTGAACATGTGTATGAAGCAGAGGGTCTTGGAAGTTATATTGTTAATACTTACTGGGATCATCAAGGTGAGAAAAAAGCTGTTTGTCTTGATGGTACCCTCTGCTTCCAGACACTGGGCAGACTGGTTAACCATGCCCGCAGAAAGCCGAATCTAAATCATTTCCGCCTCGTTGATGTGGAGCCAGGTCAGCCCCCACGCCTAGCTCTCTTCTCAACACGGCTTATCCCAGCCGGTGAGGAGCTAATGTGGGATTACGGGATTACGGACAATGACAAGAACAAGATTAAATTTCCATGGATGGACTTCGAATGTCCACAGCATACACATCAATCGTATGTTGATGGAAGGTAAGGTTATCAGCAGCATGGACTTATTTAGATACATGTCTATACTCAAACATAAGACAGAAAAAAATGTGCCATAGGAAAAACTAGAAATGCTATTGCAAACTATTGAAGCAATACAGTCCATCATGTGGCACTTTTATCCATTGTCTCAGTTGAGATTGAAATTGATCTTTGTCTTCACATATGGGCTTAATGTTTATATTCACTGATTATCCCAACAGTGAAAGTGCACCTGGTCTATAGCATATATCTAGAAAAGGAAGCTTAGTTGCCAGCATCGTAGTGTTTTGTTGAGTATAGACTACATTAGAAGCCACCTCAATATTCAAATATTGGAAAATTATATGTTTACAGTGCGATACCATTAAACACTGCATCCCTGGAGATCCTGGCTGAAATGGGTGCAAGAACGCTGTCAGCCCTCAAGGCCAACATGGAGCGTGCTTTACCTATGTTCCACGAGGCATCAGCAAGCTCAGCACTCCAGTGAGTTCATTGTTAAGTTTTAAGCAATGCAGCTAAGACAAGTCAGACATGTTTAATCTAGGCACATGTTTAGATAGCTACTTCCCATTTGCATGAAGCATGAGGGGATTACAAGCTACAGGAATAGTGTGTTCAGGTGATTACTACTTGAAGACCCTCATTTTGCATTTTCAATCCTTGATTTATTTTCGTTATGCAGTGCTGGCAAATAAGTATGTGCTTCTTGGACTATGCTAACCTTTCAGGCAGTTCAACCAATACTCTTAGTTGTGTATTGTATTATAGACCCCCAGGATCTGGAGCGAAAGCCCTGTGAAGGTCCTTCCAGTCTATAATTACAGAGCTGGCATTAAAATTTTACTAGAACCATCGTTATACACCAAAGGGCAGTAGTCTGCAAGTGCTGTTTGTTCCAGATAATGCAACTATGCCACACTGGCAAATAACTTGCATTCAGTGTAGTAGGGTAACCCTTTAAGAGTGTATAAACTCTGTTAGATTGTTATGATGCATCAGGGTCAGATTCACCAGTTGGATACAGTGTCTATCATAGTACAGCACTAATTGCCAATGCTCTTACTTGTTTATTGAACTAAACAGAACAGGGGAGCGATTTGGAAGGACCAGAAAGAATAGAAACCGACCCCAGCTGTCTGAGGCACAAGCCACCCACAATGAGTTGGAGCTGCAGATCACTAAGGAACAGCTTGGCAAGGTAGGAGTAGACTAGAATGACATAACCTCCATCAGTAAAGGCATTACTATAAGTAAAGATATTAGACTTTGGCATCATAGGCTAGGTCAGATTAAATTACGATTGTATCATTTTTATCTAGCATATGGATATAAGTTAACCGAGTTCAAATTTCCCCCGGATGACCTTATGCTTATACAGAACTGGACCTGATAATGTTACAGGTACAACTGGAGCTCACTAAGGAGAAGGTGAGAAGTAAGAGACTAGAGAGGGTTGTTAAAGACCTGGAGATACAGTTATGGCTTACAAAGAATACTGTCAGTGAAGCTCTGTGAGTAGAAAAGTCTATACATCATTATAATAAAATAAGCTGACCGCATCCTGTTTTAAATGAAGTTTTTTCATTAAAAGAATGTAATGTGAGTGTTGATATTATGCAAGGAAAAAACATCATGGTAATGAATTCACCAATTTTAATGGAGATGTTTTCAATCATATATCAAACCGAGTTCAATATATATAGTAAACACAACTACAACAACAGAAATAAGTTTATGAAATTTTATTCATAACTTTAACAAGTTCATAACAAGATATCACAAACATAGTTCTGCGGCTTCGTGAGATACTGCCCCAGCCCCCACTCGTGAAATACAACAGAGACGGTATCAATGGGCGTTGGCATTTATCTATTTATCTGCAGTTAGGAGCCAGTCAAAATACCTCACACATTTAGAGCTATCTGTGGTGCATCCTAGTATTGCTTAATAACATAAATAGTCATCCTTTTAGCTCATTAATCATAATGCATGCTAAATCATGTGTGTTCATGGGTGTCCAACTGTTTGTGATTATGACGACCCTGCACATGGAGGCCCTAAGCAAACTATTCTGTACTAATCCAAGAGTGAAATAATCAACAGTCAATTTCTATAAAAGTATACTCTCTTTTATCACAGAATACCAGCGGTGGAACAGGTTAACAGTCCTGCGTCAACCTGCACATCTATAATACAGTACAGAGACCATGTGGCCAAATCCTCTGTGTCGTGAGTAGAATAATATCATATGGCACCTGTTTAACATAACAAGTAATTGTCTAGGATTATCTGCAGAAGTGACTAAACAGTATCAGTTATAATGACTTGTTTCCCACATTGTTGTCACACTCTTGCTCTCCTTGAAGGTATATGAAAATGGTAGACAAAAATCTCTTATGGAATTTAGCCTATAGTACTTTGACATTATCCTATTTCTCTTTTCTACATTTAACTAGTGGGATGAACAATCACATAACTAGATGAATGTTTGTAAATTTCTGTCTTTCAACTGTCATATAACTAGATGAAGTATGAACTATGTGGGTTCATCACTTTGTATATTTCTGAGAAATCTGTCTCCTCTGGTCAGTAATGTTAATAGACAACTGATAACATTGATTGCAGTGACCACAGAGTGAACATCGGTTCTCCTCCACAAGCCCATCAAGCCTCACGGGTGTCCAGGAAGCAGTTATCTTTGAAGAAGAATAGCATTCAGGGAGCCCTGTGAGTAAAAAGAATGTTAATATCATTGTATTAGAGTCAGTTTACCATATCATCTTAAATTTAAATCCTTCAGTGTAAAGAATATAATGTAGGGTTGGTCTACAACCCTCCTACTTATATTGGTTATTTAGCCCTACCTGGGTAAAAGAAACATTAAAGTAATACATGGACTTTTTTACATCCCTGCTTGAAAGCTGTGAGGGCCTGGGATGGATTAACCCCATCCCCTTCTTCACCAAGCAGGACTCTCTGATATTCCAAATTGTGATATTCCTATAGTCCTTTTCAAACAACTAGGAAGCATTATGGGTACTCAACTGAACTGATGATTTGAATTTCTTACAGTGCTACAAAGGTGAGAGATGACTGGAGAGCAGCGAGACCATTGGGTGCCCTCAGTGCCCGGGAAGAGGACTGCAGAACAGCTGGACCACCTGACACACCACCTGATGCCCTCAGCCCCCAGGTACAAGACTGCAGAACAGCTGGACCACCTGACACCCTCAGCCCCCAAGTACAAGACTGCAGAACGGCCAGACCAGCGGACACACCACACGCCCTCAGCTCCCAAGTACAAGACTGCAGAACGGACAGACCACCCGACACACCACCTGACGCCCTCAGCCCCCAAGTACAAGACTGCAGAATGACCAGACCACTGGACACACCACCGAACACCCTCAGCCCCCAAGTACAAGACTGCAGAATGACCAGACCACCCGACACACCACCTGACGCCCTCAGCCCCCAAGTACAAGACTGCAGAATGGCTAGACCACCAGACACACCACACGCCCTCAGCCCCCAAGTACAAGACTGCAGAATGACCAGACCACTGGACACACCACCACACACCCTCAGCGCCCGGGAAGATGACCACTCCCTAGAACTGGAAAGGCCTGAGGACTATACACGCAAGAGGTGTGTCCCAGACACGGTTGACAGTGACAACAACACCAGCCACTTCAAAAAGCACAGGAGCCATACAGCAGCAGACCAGGTGAGTGAAAAACGGCTGTCTCACTGAGAATGGTAATGTTAATGTGTATGGGAGTTCCAGAAGGTTTTGCAGTACTGGCCAATAGTCATGGTTTCATACAAAAATGGTTATTTATTTAAAACATCATTTATGAATAGACAGTACACTTTTTTTTGACCAGTGAAACAATGGATTATAATTACCAAATTGTAAAAGTGAATAAAAGCTCTGTAAAAGTTGTCCAGGAGTATGGAGCTGCGTATAACCAAATTGTAATAGCTTAGAGGTTTAGTAGTGACATCTGGCTCCAACATTAAGAGATTTAAAGAGGATGTGTTTTTTGCACTGCAGGAGGACATGATTCCTGTGAGGGGAGCACGAGAAGACCAAATGGACATCATGGATCAGGCTAAAAGTAAGTAGAAAAGATTAGTACTGAAAAATGTCTGTATTACTAAGTAGTTTGGTAATACTGAGTAGTTTTGTAGCACTGAGTCGTTTTGTGGTACTGAGTAGTTTTGTAGCACTGAGTAGTTCCCTAGTACTTATTAGTTTTGTAGCACTGAGTAGTTCTGTAGCACTGAGTAGTTTTGTTGGACTTAGGGAGTGGTCATTTTTTAACAACAGGGGGGGGTTGATTGATTTTCACTCGAGCGGGTCGAAATTTTTTTGTCATCCCCCACGGCAGGGGTCAAAATTTTTTTGGTCCCCCCCTCAGGCAAGTTGAAATTGAGTGCGGCCGACCCCTTTGAGCTATAGTAAGGCGCGGGCTTTTTCGCTAAAAAAGGGTGCAATTTTTTTGGTCCCCCCCTTCAAGGGGTCCAAATCGTTTTGGTCCCCCCCAAATCCACCAACCCCCCATGTCGTTAAAAAATGACCACTCCCTTAGTAGTTTTATAGCACTGAGTAGTTTTGTAGCACTGAGTAGTTCTGTAGCACTGAGTAGTTCTGAAGCACTGAATAGTTCTGTAGCACAGAGTTGTTCTTTAGCACTGAGTAGTTTGGTAATAGTAAGTAGTTCTGTAGTTATGAGTAGTTCTGAAGCATTTTGTAGTTCTGTAACATTGAGAAGTTCTGAAGCACTGAGTGGTTCTGAAGCACTGAGTAGTTCTGAAGCACTGAGTAGTTGGTAATTCTGAGTAGTTCTGAAGCACTGAGTAGTTTGGTAATTCTGAGTTGTTCTGAAGCACTGAGTAGTTGGTAATTCTGAGTAGTTCTGAAGCACTGAGTAGTTTGGTAATTCTGAGTTGTTCTGAAGCACTGAGTAGTTGGTAATACTGAGTTTTTCTGAAGCACTGAGTAGTTTGGTAATTCTGAGTTGTTCTGAAGCACTAAGTAGTTTGGTAATTCTGAGTAGTTCTGAAGCACTAAGTAGTTTTGTAGCACTGAGTTGTTTTGTAGCACTGAGTAGTTCTATAGCACTGAGTAGTTCTATAGCACTGAGTAGTTCTGTAGTACTGAGTTGTTCTGTAGCACTGAGTAGTTTGGTAATTCTGAGTAGTTCTGAAGCACTAAGTAGTTTGGTAGCACTGAGTAGTTCTGAAGCACTGAGAAGTTTTATAGCACTGAATAGTCATGAAGCACTGAGTAGTTGGTAATACTGAGTTGTTTTGCAGCACTAAGTAGTTCTGAAGCCCTGAGCATTTTGCTTGCGCAGTCACATTTGTAAAGTTTCCCTTAGTGCATGTTATCTTTCTGACCTTCTATTTTAATTAACTTGCCCTGAAATAAAACAATTATTTTTGCAGGTAAGCGAGACGCTGATGGGCAGGAAGAGGGGCATTGTAACGAGATTAAAGAGGAAATTAATCATGAAGAAGTTATCAACACAGCTGACCAGCAGTATAAAACATTTACTGTCAAAGGGGTTATTCATCAAACAAAGTATATGACTGAAGTTAATCATAGATTCCAGCAACAAGGAAGGAAGAAATTAAAGGGAAAACTGACCAAAAGGAACATTTCTACTTTACCAAAAGAATCAGCAGCACAATACCTTAAACTCCATTTTCCTGCCACAAATGTTATCTGTGCACATGGTATCTCATTTGCAACAGCAGATTCAGCCAGCAGCCATTACAGAAGACTTGGCAAAAATCAGAACTGTTCATTCTATGAAGTAGTTTAATATGCCCTAAAACCATAAAGCACTGCGATAAATCCTGCACTTAATAAGTCCCCCACTAAGAGTTCAGGATGAAGAGAGCCTGGTTTAGTGAACAAGATACCACATGCACACACAAGAATGATGTGTCAGTACTGTTGGCACGTGTTGGTGTCATCACAAAATCAGAATTTGAGCCGTAACTCTTTGAACTATGTTAGATTTCCCCTGAAATTACCAGCCTAATTATTTTATATGTGCATTGGTCGGCAATGGCTATGACTACATGGGTTTATATTACTGCTTAGGTGTATGTATACAACTAATAACAACTGATTAGTACTGTTACTTGTGTTGTCTTCTGTGTGTCAATTGTTTCATACAAACATTTCTTGTACCAAATTAGAGGGTTCCAATCACTGGTCACTAGGCTGTATAGGATGTGTTACCTGTGTCTCAACTCCCCCTGAGCACAACAGACTGATTCAGTAATGTGAGACACGGTGTAAAAGGTTGGGATGTAACACAGTAGTAAAGCATCTGCTTCAGAGTGTAAGGCCCCTGGTCTGGCTTTTCTGAGAAATCATTTCCTTGACAATGGTAAACCAGTCCCATCCTCCTTGCAGTAGTCTTGGATTTTGGAATATTTGTTTCATATTTCTATTTATTGATAGAGAACAGCTTTTTTTATTGTGTATAGATTATATCACTAATAAATATACTGTAACGTATATGCATAGAGGGTCCTGTGAGTAAGCTGGATGTATTTTTTAACATATCTCATATTGGGAAAAGGTGAACTTCACTATTGTGTATTGTTTAAATCTTGGAAAAGTGTAGTTGGAGTGTGCACTGCACTAAGCTTAAAGGAAATTGACTTTGCGATTGTGTTCTGTGATGGCACTTTTAGAAATGGACTTGTAAAGACTATTAAATTATGTTAGTCAGGGACACCCATGGTAAACTTTGTCACTGGCAAGTTAAGAACTAGTGACACTGGCTTCCCAGCTAACAAAGAAACGTTATCTTACGTCAAAATAACGTTATAAAATTTTATATAACGTTATGCCATAGTAAGGAGCCTTAGAGAAACGTTATTTAACGTTATATAACTGTTGTATAACGTTTTTTGTTTACTGGGTTACCTTAAATAACAGATGAAACAATGGTCTTTAGAGATTGTGTCTTTAGTTTCTTAAAGATCATGGATACATCTCTGGCTATATCTAACATAGGATTGTGCATATTGTGGTTTTATATTTCAAGAAAACTGACAGATTGAGCAAAGAGTTAAAAAAGAAAGTTGACTAGTATACTGTGAAATGCATGTTTAAAGCATGGCTGTTTAATTTGAGTGACATTCTAGAAAATCTCATTATGTGTACTTGACAATTTCTCTATAGTTTTTGAAACAGCATATTTTACTTGGTGCAACAGATATCTAATGTGAGCAGGCAAGCAGAAAGGATAGCCCAAAAGAGGGCCCAGGGGCTATCCTTTATCAGTTATACATAGGCCAATATATGTTTTTTATGCACTGGTTCAGCACAACATTGGTGCATCATGCTGACAGTTTGAGAGGTGACTGGTAAATTGATGTATACATTTTCCCCCATATTGACACTAGTTGCATCATGCACAATTGTGACTCTTCAATAGCTCAATGAATCGACTGGCATGAGTTTGTCACATGGCCAGAGGACTAGCATAGTTCTGATTCTAAGTCACACATATTTTGATCAGGGATCTAATATGGCAGTTCTCATACAGAAAGCTGGCCTCCCATACATTGTAATAATATAATAAACAGTGTTAAACATTGATGATTGGGGTCATACTACATGAACTGCCCACAGACCTGCAGTCTGTATTTTTTATAGATATATAGCGGAAAACAATATATTTGTATACGATGACTTGTAAATAAATATTTTCTGTATAACATCATTGACATAGATTCAGAGTTTGTCCTTAGAACCTATAATTATATAGTTCAGCAATACCATATTTTATAATGGTATGAATTCATATTGTTTGCCTAGAATCACACTAGTTTTCTATAAATTGTTCTGAAGATAAATCTACACACAGAGGCATTGATGTGTATTTGAATTCTTTAAACTATGCCAGCCACTGTGACCTACATGCTGTTTGCTGTATCTGTTCACAACCTGTATTGGTCTCAATGATACAGGCCTAGTTTAACACAGGTTATTTTTTTCAAATTATATAGATTCTTCATGTATCTGTGTTAAAATAAAACCAAATTTCACATGACTATACATATTAGATATATTCACCTACATTTTTCTGTGGCCACTAGATCGATTGAAATTCTGAAGAAAATGACTGTCTACCCCTGTGCTGAAATACAAAATGTAGTAAAATCAGAGCATGGGTGGCAGGGTAGTGATGTACTCTTTAGGTGTTTTATATGGGCTAGTACAGGGGGAGGGGCATATATGACAGTGTGGGCACAGACTCTGTCTTTGTTACAGACTTTGTGTCAGGCCAAAAGGGCTTAAATTCTTGTGTTACCATTTGCTGCATTTACATGATGTATTTTAACCCTTTAAGGGCAGCATGATGCCTTAATGTACCATGTCCATCATGATGCATGAATACAGCATTTGCAAGGGACTCGCTAGTGCAAGTCACTCGCTAGTCCTACATTCAAACATCATGCCAACACTCTAAGGAAGACACACTCCTGGAGGGTCAGCATGATGCACCAATCTAGCACTGGCAAGTTACTCGCCGGGGCTGCATTTATGCATTAGGACAACGAAGTCATCTTTTTGCGACATCCACCATTAGGGGACAAGTGTTTCACAGAAGAACATAGAATGTAATTGCCAAGCATTATCTACAACCCCATCTACAGCTGCTGTATACTTAATAAACATTTTAACTTGACTTATTTGGTTTGTATCCTTTATGTATTGCATTTATGATATACCCAGCTACCATTATGTATGTAGCCTTTTCATGGAAATCCCTATATGCATTATAAATCCTATACTGAGGAGTCATTACATTATCAACTTAAAAACCAACTGATATCTAAGTCACCTAAACAATTAACTCATATCTTGTGCCATAGTATGGTTTCTCCCCATTGCCAGAGTCAATTAAGGTACCTCTCTTCAATCACCTTTGCCTGGTGCCAGGGACCTGAAGGGAGTAATATTATTATTGATATAAACACAGATTTGAATCTAGACAATAAGTAACAGCTATCCTATGTTAATCCTTTGCTGCCGAGAATTAAATTGACAGTCAATGCCAAAGAGTTAGTCAATCCAATTTGCAAGGACATTTCCAAACACATGGTCAATCCTCAAGCCTTATTCAATCTTGAATTCAAGGTAAATACCAAGGAAGTAGTACATCCTATTGCAAGGTCATTCCAAAACACATGGTCCAGCAAATGATATGATCAATCTTGAATTAAAGGTAAATGCCACTGAGATAGTCAATCCCATTTGCAAGGTCACTACCGAACACATGGTCAATGCTCAAGCCTTAGTCAGACTTGAATTCAAGGTCAATGCCAAGAACATAGTAAATCCTATTCCCAAGGTCACTCCAAAATGAATAGTCAGAAACAAAGTTTAGTTGATCTTGAATTCAAGGTCAATGCCAAGGAGTTAGTCGATCCCATTCACAAAGTTGCTCCAAAATGAATAGTAAGTAACAAAGTTTAGTTGATCTTGAATTCAAGGTCAATGCCAAGGAGTTAGTCCATCCCATTCGCAAAGTCACTCCCAAATACTTGTTCTGTGACAAAGATTTAGTCAATCTCGAATTCAAGGTCAATGCAAAGGAGGTAAGCAATCCCATTTGCAAGGACATTCCCAAACACATGGACCAGCACAATGATTTTATCAATCTTGAAGTTAAGGTCAATGTGAAGGAGGTAGTCAATCCCATTCGCAAGGTCACTCCTAAAGATATGGTCAGTAACAAAGATCTAGTCCATCTTGAAATCATAGTCAATGCATGGTCAGTCCCAAACACATGGTCCAGTACAATGATATTATCAACATTAAAATTAAGGTCAATGCACAGAACATAGTCAATCCCATTTGCAAGGTCACCCCCAAATGAATAGTCAGTCACACATATCAAGTTAATCTTAAATTCAAGGTCAATGCATAGCAGGTAGTCAATCCCATTTGCAAGGTCACTCCCAAACACACCGTCAATTCTCAAGCATTAGTCAGTCTTGAATTCAAGGTCAATGCCAAGGAGGTAGTCAATCCCATTTGCAAGGTCATTCTGAAACACATGGTCCAGCCTAATGATATGATCAATCTTGAATTAAAGGTCAATGCCACTGAAAGAGTCAAGTCCATCGGGCAGGTCACTACCAAACACATGGTCAATGCTCAAGCCTTAGTCAAACTTGAATTTAACATCAATGCCAAGAACATAGTCAATCCCATTCCCAAGGTCAATCCAAAATGAAAAGCCTGTAACAAAGTTTAGTTGATCTTGAATTCAAGGTCAATGCCAAAGAGTTAGAGGATCCCATTCGCAAGGTCACTCCTAAAAACATGCTCTGTAATAAAGAATTAGTCAATCTTGAATTCAAGGGCAATGCCAAGGAGATAGTCAATCCCATTTGCAAGGTCATTCCCAAACACATGGTCCAGCATGATGATACAATCTATCTTAAATTTAAGGGCAATGCCTAGAACATAGTCAATCCCATTCGCTAGGTCTCCCCCAAATGAATAGTCAGTCACGAAGATTTAGTTTATCTTGAATTCAAGGTCAATGCATCGCAGGTAGTCAATCCAATTCCCAAAGTCACTGCCATACACATCTTGTATTCTCAAGCCTTAGTCAATCTTGAATTCAAGGTCAATACCAAGGAGGTAGTCAATGCCATTTGCAAGGTCATTCCCAAACACATGGTGCAGTACAATGATATAATCAATCTTCAATTTGAGGTCAATGCGTATGAGGTAGTCAATCCCATTCGCAAGGTCACTGCCAAATACATGTTCTGTAGCATAGACTTATTCAATGTTGAATTCAAGGTCAAAACCAAGGAGGTAGTTAATCCCATTTGCAAGGTCATTCCCAAACACATGGTCCAGTACGATGATTAAGTCAATCTTGAATTTAAGGTCAATGCTTAGGAGGAAGTCGATCCCATTTGCAAGGTCACTCCAAAATGAATAGTCAGTCACAAAGATTAGGTTAATCTTGAATTCAAGGTCAATGCATAGCAGGTAGTCAATCCCATTTGCAAGGTCACTTCAAAACACACAGTCAATTCTCAAGCCATAGTCAATCTTGAATTCAAGGTCATTGCCAAGGAGGTAGTCAGTCCCATTTGCAAGGTCATTCCCAAACACATGGTCGAGTACAATGGTTTAGTCAATCTTGAATTTAAGGTCAATGCCTAGGAGGTAGTCGATCACATTTGCAAGGTCACTCCAAAATGAATTGTCAGTCACAAAGATTAGGTTACTCTTGAATTCAAGGTCAATGTCAAGGAGGTAGTCAGTCCCATTTGCAAGGTCATTCCCAAACACAGGGTCAAGTACAACGATTTAGTCAATCTTGAATTTAAGGTCAATGCCTATAAGGTAGTCGATCCCATTTGCAAGGTCACTCCGAAATGAATTGTCAGTCACAAAGATAAGGTCAATCATGAATTCAAGTTCAATGCCATGGAGATAGTCAATCCCATTTGCAAGGTCATTCCCAAACACATGGTCCAGCATGATGATACAATCAATCTTGAATTTTAGTTCAATGCCAAGAACATAGTCAATCCCATTCGCTAGGTCCTCCCCAAATGAATAGTCAGTCACGAAGATTTAGTTTATCTTGAATTCAAGGTCAAAGCTTAGCGGGTAATCAATCCCATTCCCAAAGTCACTGCTATACACATCTTCAATTCTTAAGCCTTAGTCAATCTTGAATTCAAGGTCAATACCAAGGAGGTAGTCAATACCATTTGCAAGGTCATTCCCAAACACATGGTGTACTACAATGATATAATCAATCTTGAATTTGAGGTCAATGCGTAGGAGGTAGAGAATCCCATTCGCAAGGTCACTGCCAAATTCATGGTCTGTAGCGTAGATTTAGTCAATCTTGAATTTAAGGTCAAAACCAAGGAGGTAGTGAATCCCATTTGCAGGGTCATTCCCAAACACATGGTCCAGTACGATGATTAAGTGAATCTTGAATTCAAGGTCAATGCGTAGGAGGTAGTCGATCCCATATGCAAGGTCACTCAAAAATGTTTTGTCAGTCACAAAGATTAGGTCAATCTTGAATTCAAGGTCAATGCATAGCAGGTAGTCAATCCCATCTACAAGGTCACTTCAAAACACACAGTCAATTCTCAAGCCATAGTCAATCTTGAATTCAAGGTCAATGCCAAGGAGGTAGTCAGTCCAATTTGCAAGGTCATTCCCAAACGCATGGTCAAGTACAATGGTTTAGTCAATCTTGAATTTAAGGTCAATGCCTAGGAGGTAGTCGATCCTATTTGCAAGGTCACTCCAAAATGAATTGTCAGTCACAAAGATTAGGTTAATCTTAAATTCAAGGTCAATGCCAAGGAGGTAGTCAGTCCCATTTGCAAGGTCATTCCCAAACACATGGTCATGTACAATGATTTAGTCAATCTTGAAATTAAGGTCAATGCCTAGGTGGTAGTCGATCCCATTTGCAAGGTCACTCCAAAATGAATTGTCAGTCACAATGATTAGGTTAATCTTGAATTCAAGGTCAATGTCAAGGAGGTAGTGAGTCCCATTTGCAAGGTCATTCCCAAACACATGGTCAAGTACAATGATTTAGTCAATCTCGAAATTAAGGTCAATGCCTAGGAGGTAGTCGATCCCATTGGCAAGGTCACTCCAAAATGAATTGTCAGTCACAAAGATTAGGTTAATCTTGAATTCAAGGTCAATGTCAAGGAGGTAGTCAGTCCCATTTGCAAGGTCATTCCCAAACACATGGTCAAGTACAATGATTTAGTCAATCTTGAATTTAAGGTCAATGCCTAGGAGGTAGTCGATCCCATTCGCAAGGTCACTCCGAAAATAAATTGTCAGTCACAAAGATAAGGTCAATCATGAATTCAAGTTCAATGCCAAGGAGGTAGTCAATACCATTTGCAAGGTCATTCCGAAACACATGGTGCACTACAATTATATAATCAATCTTGAATTTGAGGTCAATGCGTAGGAGGTAGAGAATCCCATTCGCAAGGTCACTGCCAAATACATGGTCTGAAGCATAGATTTAGTCAATATTGAATTTAAGGTCAAAACCAAGGAGGTAGTTAATCCCATTTGCAAGGTCATTCCCAAACACATGGTCCAGTATGATGATTAAGTCAATCTTGAATTTAAGGTCAATGCCTAGGAGGTAGTCGATCCCATTTGCAAGGTCACTCCGAAATGAATTGTTAGTCACAAAGATTAGGTTAATCTTGAATTCAAGGTCAATGCATAGCAGGTAGTCAATCCCATCTGCAAGGTCACTTCAAAACACACAGTCAATTCTCAAGCCATAGTCAATCTTGATTCAAGGTCAATGCAAAGGAGGTAGTCAGTCCCATTTGCAAGGTCATTCCCAAACACATTATCAAGTACAATGATTAAGTCACTCTTGAAATTTAGGTCAATGCTTAGGAGGTAGTCAATCCCATTTGCAAGGTCACTCCGAAATGAATTGTCAGTCACAAAGATTAGGTTAATCTTGAATTCAAGGTCAATGCAAAGGAGGTAGTCAGTCCCATTTGCAAGGTCATTCCAAAACACATGGTCCAACATGATGATACAATCTATGTTAAATTTAAGGGCAATGCCAAGAACATAGTCAATCCCATTCGCTAGGTCTCCCCCAAATGAATAGTCAGTCAAGAAGATTTAGTTTATCTTGAATTCAAGGTCAATGCATCGCAGGTAGTCAATCCAATTCCCAAAGTCACTGCCATACACATCTTGTATTCTCAAGCCTTAGTCAATCTTGAATTCAAGGTCAATACCAAGGAGGTAGTCAATGCCATTTGCAAGGTCACTCCCAAACACATGGTGCAGTACAATGATATAATCAATCTTGAATTTGAGGTCAATGCGTAGGAGGTAGAGAATCTCATTCGCAAGGTCACTGCCAAAAACATGGTCTGAAGCATAGATTTAGTCAATCTTGAATTCAAGGTCAAAACCAAGGAGGTAGTTAATCCCATTTGCAAGGTCATTCCCAAACACATGGTCCAGTACGATGATTAAGTCAATCTTGAATTTAAGGTCAATGCCTAGGAGGTAGTCGATCCCATTTGCAAGGTCACTCCGAAATGAATTGTCAGTCACAAAGATTTGGTTAATCTTGAATTCAAGGTCAATGTATAGCAGGTAGTCAATCCCATCTGCAAGGTCACTTCAAAACACACAGTCAATTCTCAAGCCATAGTCAATCTTGAATTCAAGGTCAATGCCAAGGAGCGAGTCAGTCCCATTTGCAAGGTCATTCCCAAACACATGGTCAAGTACAATGATTTAGTCACTCTTGAAATTAAGGTCAATGCCTAGGAGGTAGTCTATCCCATTTGCAAGGTCACTCCAAAATGAATTGTCAGTCACAAAGATTAGGTTAATCTTGAATTCAAGGTCAATGCAAAGGAGGTAGTCAATCCCATTTGCAAGGTCATTCCCTAACACATGGTCAAGTACAATGATTTAGTCAATCTTGAATTTAAGGTCAATGCCTAGGAGGTAGTCGATCCCATTCGCAAGGTCACTCCGAAATGAATTGTCAGTCACAAAGATAAGGTCAATCATGAATTCAAGGTCAATGCCAAGGAGATAGTCGATCCCATTCGCAAGGTCATTCCCAAACACATGGTCCGGCATGATGATACAATCTATCTTAGATTTAAGGGCAATGCCAAGAACATAGTCAATCCCATTCGCTAAGGTCTCCCCCAAATGAAAAGTCAGTCACAAAGATTTAGTTTATCTTTAATTCAAGGTCAACGCATCGCAGGTAGTCAATCTAATTCCCAAAGTCACTGCCATACACATCTTCAATTCACAAGCCTTAGTCAATCTTGAATTCAAGGTCAATACCAAGGAGGTAGTCAATGCCATTTGCAAGGTCATTCCCAAACACATGGTGCAGTACAATGATATAATCAATCTTGAATTTGAGGTCAATGCGTATGAGGTAGTTGATCCCATTCGCAAGGTCACTGCCAAATACATGGTCTGTAGCATAGATTTAGTCAATCTTGAATTCAAGGTCAAAACCAAGGAGGTAGTTAATCCCATTTGCAAGGTCATTCCCAAACACATAGTCCAGTACGATGATTAAGTCGATCTTGAATTTAAGGTCAATGCTTAGGAGGAAGTCGATCCCATTTGCAAGGTCACTCCAAAATGAATTGTCAGTCACAAAGATTAGGTTAATCTTGAATTCAAGGTCAATGCCAAGGAGGTAGTCAGTCCCATTTGCAAGGTCATTCCCAAACACATGGTCAACTACAATGATTTAGTCAATCTTGAAATTAAGGTCAATGCCTAGGAGGTAGTCGATCCCATTTGCAAGGTCACTCCAAAATGAATTGTCAGTCACAAAGATTAGGTTTATCTTGAATTCAAGGTCAATGTCAAGGAGGTAGTCAGTCCCATTTGCAAGGTCTTTCCCAATGACATGGTCAAGTACAATGATTTAGTCAATCTTGAATTTAAGGTCAATGCCTAGGAGGTAGTTGATCCCATTCAGAAGGTCACTCCAAAAAGAATTGTCAGTCACAAAGATAAGGTCAATCATGAATTCAAGTTCAATGCCAAGGAGGTAGTCAATACCATTTGCAAGGTCATTCCGAAACACATGGTGCACTACAATTATATAATCAATCTTGAATTTGAGGTCAATGCGTAGGAGGTAGAGAATCCCATATGCAAGGTCACTCAAAAATGTATTGTCAGTCACAAAGATTAGGTCAATCTTGAATTCAAGGTCAATGCATAGCAAGTAGTCAATCCCATCTGCAAGGTCACTTCAAAACACACAGTCAATTCTCAAGCCATAGTCAATCTTGAATTCAAGGTCATTGCCAAGGAGGTAGTCAGTCCAATTTGCAAGGTCATTCCCAAACACATGGTCAAGTACAATGGTTTAGTCAATCTTGAATTTAAGGTCAATGCCTAGGAGGTAGTCGATCCTATTTGCAAGGTCACTCCAAAATGAATTGTCGGTCACAAAGATTAGGTTAATCTTGAATTCAAGGTCAATGCCAAGGAGGTAGTCAGTCCCATTTGCAAGGTCATTCCCAAACACATGGTCAACTACAATGATTTAGTCAATCTTGAAATTAAGGTCAATGCCTAGGAGGTAGTCAATCCCATTTGCAAGGTCACTCCAAAATGAATTATCAGTCACAAAGATTACGTTTATCTTGAATTCAAGGTCAATGTCAAGGAGGTAGTCAGTCCCATTTGCAAGGTCATTCCCAATGACATGGTCAAGTACAATGATTTAGTCAATCTTGAATTTAAGGTCAATGCCTAGGAGGTAGTCGATCCCATATGCAAGGTCACTCCGAAAAGAATTGTCAGTCACAAAGATAAGGTCAATCATGAATTCAAGTTCAATGCCAAGGAGGTAGTCAATACCATTTGCAAGGTCATTCCGAAACACATGGTGCTCTACAATTATATAATTAATCTTGAATTTGAGGTCAATGCGTAGAAGGTAGAGAATCCCATTCGCAAGGTCACTGCCAAATACATGGTCTAAAGCATAGATTTAGTCAATCTTGAATTCAAGGTCAAAACCAAGGAGGTAGTTAATCCCATTTGCAAGGTCATTCCCAAACACATGGACCAGTACGATGATAAAGTCAATCTTGAATTTAAGGTCAATGCCTAGGAGGTAGTCGATCCCATTTGCAAGGTCACTCCGAAATGAATTGTCAGTCACAAAGATTAGGTTAATCTTGAATTCAAGGTCAATGCATAGCAGGTAGTCAATCCCATTTGCAAGGTCACTTCAAAACACAGAGTCAATTCTCAAGCCATAGTCAATCTTGAATTCAAGGACAGTGCCCAGGAGGTAGTCAGTCCAATTTGCAAGGTCATTCCCAAACACATGGTCAAGTACAATGGTTTAGTCAATATTGAATTTAAGGTCAATGCCTAGGAGGTAGTCGATCCCGTTTGCAAGGTCACTCCAAAATGAATTTTCAGTCACAAAGATTAGGTTAATCTTGAATTCAAGGTCAATGCCAAGGAGGTAGTCAGTCCCATTTGCAAGGTCATTCCCAAACACATGGTCAAGTAAATGATTTAGTCAATCTTGAAATTAAGGTCAATGCCTAGGAGGTAGTCGATCCCATTTGCAAGGTCACTCCAAAATGAATTGTCAGTCACAAATATTAGGTTAATCTTGAGTTCAAGGTCAATGTCAAGGAGGTAGTCAGTCCCATTTGCAAGGTCATTCCCAAACACATGGTCAAGTACAATGATTTAGTCAATCTTGAATTTAAGGTCAATGCCTAGGAGGTAGTCAATCCCATTCGCAAGGTCACTCCGAAAAGAATTGTCAGTCACAAAGATAAGGTCAATCATGAATTCAAGTTCAATGCCAAGGAGGTAGTCAATACCATTTGCAAGGTCATTTCGAAACACATGGTGCACTACAGTTATATAATCAATCTTGAATTTGAGGTCAATGTGTAGGAGGTAGAGAATCCCATTCGCAAGGTCACTGCCAAATACATGGTCTGAAGCATAGATTTAGTCAATCTTGAATTCAAGGTCAAAACCAAGGAGGTAGTTAATCCCATTTGCAAGGTCATTCCCAAACACATGGTCCAGTACGATGATTAAGTCAATCTTGAATTTAAGGTCAATGCCTAGGAGGTAGTCGATCCCATTTGCAAGGTCACTCTGAAATGAATTGTCAGTCACAAAGATTAGGTTAATCTTGAATTCAAGGTCAATGCATGGCAGGTAGTCAATCCGATCTGTAAGGTCACTTCAAAACACACAGTCAATTCTCAAGCCATAGTCAATCTTGAATTCAAGGTCAATGCCAAGGAGGTAGTCAGTCCCATTTGCAAGGTCATTCCCAAACACATGGTCAAGTACAATGATTTAGTCACTCTTGAAATTAAGGTCAATGCCTAGGAGGTAGTCGATCCCATTTGCAAGGTCACTCCAAAATGAATTTTCAGTCACAAAGATTAGGTTACTCTTGAATTCAAGGTCAATGCAAAGAAGGTAGTCAGTCACATTTGCAAGGTCATTCCCTAACACATGGTCAAGTACTATGATTTAGTCAATTTGAATTTAAGGTTAATGCCTAGGAGGTAGTCAATCCCATTCGCAAGGTCACTCCGAAATGAATTGTCAGTCACAAAGATAAGGTCAATCATGAATTCAAGGTCAATGCCAAGGAGATAGTTGATTCCATTTGCAAGGTTATTCCCAAACACATGGTCCAGCATGATGATACAATCTATCTTAAATTTAAGGGCAATGCCAAGAACATAGTCAATCCCATTCGCTAGGTCTCCCCCAAATAAAAAGTCAGTCACGAAGATTTAGTTTATCTTGAAATCAAGGTCAATGCATCGCAGGTAGTCAATCAAATTCCCAAAGTCACTGCCATACACATCTTGTATTCTCAAGCCTTAGTCAATCTTGAATTCAAGGTCAATACCAAGGAGGTAGTCAATGCCATTTGCAAGGTCATTCCCAAACACATGGTGCAGTACAATGATATAATCAATCTTGAATTTGCAGTCAATGCGTATGAGGTAGTCGATCCCATTCGCACGGTCACTGCCAAATACATGGTCTGTAGCATAGATTTAGTCAATCTTGAATTCAAGGTCAAAACCAAGGACGTAGTTAATCCCATTTGCAAGGTCATTCCCAAACACATAGTTCAGTACGATGATTAAGTCAAACTTGAATTTAAGGTCAATGCTTAGGAGGAAGTCGATCCCATTTGCAAGGTCACTCCAAAATGAATTGTCAGTCACAAAGATTAGGTTAATCTTGAATTCAAGGTCAATGCATAGCAGGTAGTCAACACCATTTGCAAGGTCACTTCAAAACACACAGTCAATTCTCAAGCCATAGTCAATCTTGAATTCAAGGTCATTGCCAAGGAGGTAGTCAGTCCAATTTGCAAGGTCATTCCCAAA
Organism: Harmothoe impar; assembly: GCA_947462335.1. Classification (NCBI taxonomy): domain Eukaryota; kingdom Metazoa; phylum Annelida; class Polychaeta; order Phyllodocida; family Polynoidae; genus Harmothoe; species Harmothoe impar. Next base: position 3,740,674 of record OX381706.1, read on the forward strand.
CACATGGTCAAGTACAATGGTTTAGTCAATCTTGAATTTAAGGCCAATGCCTAGGAGGTAGTCGATCCTATTTGCAAGGTCACTCCAAAATGAATTGTCAGTCACAAAGATTAGGTTAATCTTGAATTCAAGGTCAATGCCAAGGAGGTAGTCAGTCCCATTTGCAAGGTCATTCCCAAACACATGGTCAAGTACAATGATTTAGTCAATCTTGAAATTAAGGTCAATGCCTAGGTGGTAGTCGATCCCATTTGCAAGGTCACTCCAAAATGAATTGTCAGTCACAAAGATTAGGTTAATCTTGAATTCAAGGTCAACGTCAAGGAGGTAGTGAGTCCCATTTGCAAGGTCATTCCCAAACACATGGTCAAGTACAATGATTTAGTCAATCTTGAAATTAAGGTCAATGCCTAGGAGGTAGTCGATCCCATTTGCAAGGTCACTCCAAAATGAATTGTCAGTCACAAAGATTAGGTTAATCTTGAATTCAAGGTCAATGTCAAGGAGGTAGTCAGTCCCATTTGCAAGGTCATTCCCAAACACATGGACAAGTACAATGATTTAGTCAATCTTGAATTTAAGGTCAATGCCTAGGAGGTAGTCGATCCCATTCGCAAGGTCACTCCGAAAATAAGATGTCAGTCACAAAGATAAGGTTAATCTTGATTTCAAGGTCAATGCAAAGGAGGTAGTCAGTCCCATTTGCAAGGTCATTCCCTAACACATGGTCAAGTACAATGATTTAGTCAATCTTGAATTTAAGGTTAATGCCTAGGAGGTAGTCAATCCCATTCGCAAGGTCACTCCGAAATGAATTGTCAGTCACAAAGATAAGGTCAATCATGAATTCAAGGTCAATGCCAAGGAGATAGTCGATCCCATTTGCAAGGTCATTCCAAAACACATGGTCCAACATGATGATACAATCTATGTTAAATTTTAGGGCAATGCCAAGAACATAGTCAATCCCATTCGCTAGGTCTCCCCCAAATGAATAGTCAGTCAAGAAGATTTAGTTTATCTTGAATTCAAGGTCAATGCATCGCAGGTAGTCAATCCAATTCCCAAAGTCACTGCCATACACATCTTGTATTCTCAAGCCTTAGTCAATCTTGAATTCAAGGTCAATACCAAGGAGGTAGTCAATGCCATTTGCAAGGTCATTCCCAAACACATGGTGCAGTACAATGATATAATCAATCTTGAATTTGAGGTCAATGCGTAGGAGGTAGAGAATCTCATTCGCAAGGTCACTGCCAAATACATGGTCTGAAGCATAGATTTAGTCAATCTTGAATTCAAGGTCAAAACCAAGGTGGTAGTTAATCCCATTTGCAAGGTCATTCCCAAACACATGGTCCAGTACGATGATTAAGTCAATCTTGAATTTAAGGTCAATGCCTAGGAGGTAGTCGATCCCATTTGCAAGGTCACTCCGAAATGAATTGTCAGTCACAAAGATTTGGTTAATCTTGAATTCAAGGTCAATGTATAGCAGGTAGTCAATCCCATCTGCAAGGTCACTTCAAAACACACAGTCAATTCTCAAGCCATAGTCAATCTTGAATTCAAGGTCAATGCCAAGGCGCGAGTCAGTCCCATTTGCAAGGTCATTCCCAAACACATGGTCAAGTACAATGATTTAGTCCTTCTGAAATTAAGGTCAATGCCTAGGAGGTAGTCTATCCCATTTGCAAGGTCACTCCAAAATGAATTGTCAGTCACAAAGATTAGGTTAATCTTGAATTCAAGGTCAATGCAAAGGAGGTAGTCAATCCCATTTGCAAGGTCATTCCCTAACACATGGTCAAGTACAATGATTTAGTCAATCTTGAATTTAAGGTCAATGCCTAGGAGGTAGTCGATCCCATTCGCAAGGTCACTCCGAAATGAATTGTCAGTCACAAAGATAAGGTCAATCATGAATTCAAGGTCAATGCCAAGGAGATAGTAGATCCCATTCGCAAGGTCATTCCCAAACACATGGTCCAGCATGATGATACAATCTATCTTAAATTTAAGGGCAATGCCAAGAACATAGTCAATCCCATTCGCTAAGGTCTCCCCCAAATGAAAAGTCAGTCACGAAGATTTAGTTTATCTTTAATTCAAGGTCAACGCATCGCAGGTAGTCAATCTAATTCCCAAAGTCACTGCCATACACATCTTCAATTCACAAGCCTTAGTCAATCTTGAATTCAAGGTCAATACCAAGGAGGTAGTCAATGCCATTTGCAAGGTCATTCCCAAACACATGGTGCCGTATAATGATATAATCAATCTTGAATTTGAGGTCAATGCGTATGAGGTAGTTGATCCCATTCGCAAGGTCACTGCCAAATGCATGGTCTGTAGCATAGATTTAGTCAATCTTGAATTCAAGGTCAAAACCAAGGAGGTAGTTAATCCCATTTGCAAGGTCATTCCCAAACACATAGTCCAGTAAGATGATTAAGTCGATCTTGAATTTAAGGTCAATGCTTAGGAGGAAGTCGATCCCATTTGCAAGGTCACTCCAAAATGAATTGTCAGTCACAAAGATTAGGTTAATCTTGAATTCAAGGTCAATGCCAAGGAGGTAGTCAGTCCCATTTGCAAGGTCATTCCCAAACACATGGTCAAGTACAATGATTTAGTCAATCTTGAATTTAAGGTCAATGCCTAGGAGGTAGTTGATCCCATTCGGAAGGTCACTCCAAAAAGAATTGTCAGTCACAAAGATAAGGTCACTCATGAATTCAAGTTCAATGCCAAGGAGGTAGTCAATTCCATTTGCAAGGTCATTCCGAAACACATGGTGCACTACAATTATATAATCAATCTTGAATTTGAGGTCAATGCGTAGGAGGTAGAGAATCCCATATGCAAGGTCACTCAAAAATGTATTGTCAGTCACAAAGATTAGGTCAATCTTGAATTCAAGGTCAATGCATAGCAAGTAGTCAATCCCATCTGCAAGGTCACTTCAAAACACACAGTCAATTCTCAAGCCATAGTCAATCTTGAATTCAAGGTCATTGCCAAGGAGGTAGTCAGTCCAATTTGCAAGGTCATTCCCAAACACATGGTCAAGTACAATGGTTTAGTCAATCTTGAATTTAAGGTCAATGCCTAGGAGGTAGTCGATCCTATTTGCAAGGTCACTCCAAAATGAATTGTCAGTCACAAAGATTAGGTTAATCTTGAATTCAAGGTCAATGCCAAGGAGGTAGTCAGTCCCATTTGCAAGGTCATTCCCAAACACATGGTCAAGTACAATGATTTAGTCAATCTTGAAATTAAGGTCAATGCCTAGGAGGTAGTCGATCCCATTTGCAAGGTCACTCCAAAATGAATTGTCAGTCACAAAGATTAGGTTAATCTTGAATTCAAGGTCAATGTCAAGGAGGTAGTGAGTCCCATTTGCAAGGTCATTCCCAAACACATGGTCAAGTACAATGATTTAGTCAATCTTGAATTTAAGGTCAATGCCTAGGAGGAAGTCGATCCCATTCGCAAGGTCACTCCGAAAATAAATTGTCAGTCACAAAGATAAGGTCAATCATGAATTCAAGTTCAATGCCAAGGAGGTAGTCAATACCATTTGCAAGGTCATTCCGAAACACATGGTGCACTACAATTATATAATCAATCTTGAATTTGAGGTCAATGCGTAGGAGGTAGAGAATCCCATTCGCAAGGTCACTGCCAAATACATGGTCTGAAGCATAGATTTAGTCAATCTTGAATTCAAGGTCAAAACCAAGGAGGTAGTTAATCCCATTTGCAAGGTCATTCCCAAACACATGGTCCAGTATGATGATTAAGTCAATCTTGAATTTAAGGTCAATGCCTAGGAGGTAGTCGATCCCATTTGCAAGGTCACTCCGAAATGAATTGTCAGTCACAAAGATTAGGTTAATCTTGAATTCAAGGTCAATGCATAGCAGGTAGTCAATCCCATCTGCAAGGTCACTTCAAAACACAGAGTCAATTCTCAAGCCATAGTCAATCTTGATTCAAGGTCAATGCAAAGGAGGTAGTCAGTCCCATTTGCAAGGTCATTCCCAAACACATGGTCAAGTACAATGATTAAGTCACTCTTGAAATTAAGGTCAATGCTTAGGAGGTAGTCGATCCCATTTGCAAGGTCACTCCGAAATGAATTGTCAGTCACAAAGATAAGGTCAATCATGAATTCAAGGTCAATGCCAAGGAGATAGTCGATCCCATTTGCAAGGTCATTCCAAAACACATGGTCCAACATGATGATACAATCTATGTTAAATTTAAGGGCAATGCCAAGAACATAGTCAATCCCATTCGCTAGGTCTCCCCCAAATGAATAGTCAGTCAAGAAGATTTAGTTTATCTTGAATTCAAGGTCAATGCATCGCAGGTAGTCAATCCAATTCCCAAAGTCACTGCCATACACATCTTGTATTCTCAAGCCTTAGTCAATCTTGAATTCAAGGTCAATACCAAGGAGGTAGTCAATGCCATTTGCAAGGTCATTCCCAAACACATGGTGCAGTATGATGATTAAGTCAATCTTGAATTTAAGGTCAATGCCTAGGAGGTAGTCGATCCCATTTGCAAGGTCACTCCGAAATGAATTGTCAGTCACAAAGATAAGGTCAATCATGAATTCAAGGTCAATGCCAAGGAGATAGTTGATTCCATTTGCAAGGTTATTCCCAAACACATGGTCCAGCATGATGATACAATCTATCTTAAATTTAAGGGCAATGCCAAGAACATAGTCAATCCCATTCGCTAGGTCTCCCCCAAATAAAAAGTCAGTCACGAAGATTTAGTTTATCTTGAAATCAAGGTCAATGCATCGCAGGTAGTCAATCCAATTCCCAAAGTCACTGCCATACACATCTTGTATTCTCAAGCCTTAGTCAATCTTGAATTCAAGGTCAATACCAAGGAGGTAGTCAATGCCATTTGCAAGGTCATTCCCAAACACATGGTGCAGTACAATGATATAATCAATCTTGAATTTGCAGTCAATGCGTATGAGGTAGTCGATCCCATTCGCACGGTCACTGCCAAATACATGGTCTGTAGCATAGATTTAGTCAATCTTGAATTCAAGGTCAAAACCAAGGAGGTAGTTAATCCCATTTGCAAGGTCATTCCCAAACACATAGTTCAGTACGATGATTAAGTCAAACTTGAATTTAAGGTCAATGCTTAGGAGGAAGTCGATCCCATTTGCAAGGTCACTCCAAAATGAATTGTCAGTCACAAAGATTAGGTTAATCTTGAATTCAAGGTCAATGCATAGCAGGTAGTCAACACCATTTGCAAGGTCACTTCAAAACACACAGTCAATTCTCAAGCCATAGTCAATCTTGAATTCAAGGTCATTGCCAAGGAGGTAGTCAGTCCAATTTGCAAGGTCATTCCCAAACACATGGTCAAGTACAATGGTTTAGTCAATCTTGAATTTAAGGCCAATGCCTAGGAGGTAGTCGATCCTATTTGCAAGGTCACTCCAAAATGAATTGTCAGTCACAAAGATTAGGTTAATCTTGAATTCAAGGTCAATGCCAAGGAGGTAGTCAGTCCCATTTGCAAGGTCATTCCCAAACACATGGTCAAGTACAATGATTTAGTCAATCTTGAAATTAAGGTCAATGCCTAGGTGGTAGTCGATCCCATTTGCAAGGTCACTCCAAAATGAATTGTCAGTCACAAAGATTAGGTTAATCTTGAATTCAAGGTCAACGTCAAGGAGGTAGTGAGTCCCATTTGCAAGGTCATTCCCAAACACATGGTCAAGTACAATGATTTAGTCAATCTTGAAATTAAGGTCAATGCCTAGGAGGTAGTCGATCCCATTTGCAAGGTCACTCCAAAATGAATTGTCAGTCACAAAGATTAGGTTAATCTTGAATTCAAGGTCAATGTCAAGGAGGTAGTCAGTCCCATTTGCAAGGTCATTCCCAAACACATGGACAAGTACAATGATTTAGTCAATCTTGAATTTAAGGTCAATGCCTAGGAGGTAGTCGATCCCATTCGCAAGGTCACTCCGAAAATAAGATGTCAGTCACAAAGATAAGGTTAATCTTGATTTCAAGGTCAATGCAAAGGAGGTAGTCAGTCCCATTTGCAAGGTCATTCCCTAACACATGGTCAAGTACAATGATTTAGTCAATCTTGAATTTAAGGTTAATGCCTAGGAGGTAGTCAATCCCATTCGCAAGGTCACTCCGAAATGAATTGTCAGTCACAAAGATAAGGTCAATCATGAATTCAAGGTCAATGCCAAGGAGATAGTCGATCCCATTTGCAAGGTCATTCCAAAACACATGGTCCAACATGATGATACAATCTATGTTAAATTTTAGGGCAATGCCAAGAACATAGTCAATCCCATTCGCTAGGTCTCCCCCAAATGAATAGTCAGTCAAGAAGATTTAGTTTATCTTGAATTCAAGGTCAATGCATCGCAGGTAGTCAATCCAATTCCCAAAGTCACTGCCATACACATCTTGTATTCTCAAGCCTTAGTCAATCTTGAATTCAAGGTCAATACCAAGGAGGTAGTCAATGCCATTTGCAAGGTCATTCCCAAACACATGGTGCAGTACAATGATATAATCAATCTTGAATTTGAGGTCAATGCGTAGGAGGTAGAGAATCTCATTCGCAAGGTCACTGCCAAATACATGGTCTGAAGCATAGATTTAGTCAATCTTGAATTCAAGGTCAAAACCAAGGTGGTAGTTAATCCCATTTGCAAGGTCATTCCCAAACACATGGTCCAGTACGATGATTAAGTCAATCTTGAATTTAAGGTCAATGCCTAGGAGGTAGTCGATCCCATTTGCAAGGTCACTCCGAAATGAATTGTCAGTCACAAAGATTTGGTTAATCTTGAATTCAAGGTCAATGTATAGCAGGTAGTCAATCCCATCTGCAAGGTCACTTCAAAACACACAGTCAATTCTCAAGCCATAGTCAATCTTGAATTCAAGGTCAATGCCAAGGCGCGAGTCAGTCCCATTTGCAAGGTCATTCCCAAACACATGGTCAAGTACAATGATTTAGTCCTTCTGAAATTAAGGTCAATGCCTAGGAGGTAGTCTATCCCATTTGCAAGGTCACTCCAAAATGAATTGTCAGTCACAAAGATTAGGTTAATCTTGAATTCAAGGTCAATGCAAAGGAGGTAGTCAATCCCATTTGCAAGGTCATTCCCTAACACATGGTCAAGTACAATGATTTAGTCAATCTTGAATTTAAGGTCAATGCCTAGGAGGTAGTCGATCCCATTCGCAAGGTCACTCCGAAATGAATTGTCAGTCACAAAGATAAGGTCAATCATGAATTCAAGGTCAATGCCAAGGAGATAGTAGATCCCATTCGCAAGGTCATTCCCAAACACATGGTCCAGCATGATGATACAATCTATCTTAAATTTAAGGGCAATGCCAAGAACATAGTCAATCCCATTCGCTAAGGTCTCCCCCAAATGAAAAGTCAGTCACGAAGATTTAGTTTATCTTTAATTCAAGGTCAACGCATCGCAGGTAGTCAATCTAATTCCCAAAGTCACTGCCATACACATCTTCAATTCACAAGCCTTAGTCAATCTTGAATTCAAGGTCAATACCAAGGAGGTAGTCAATGCCATTTGCAAGGTCATTCCCAAACACATGGTGCCGTATAATGATATAATCAATCTTGAATTTGAGGTCAATGCGTATGAGGTAGTTGATCCCATTCGCAAGGTCACTGCCAAATGCATGGTCTGTAGCATAGATTTAGTCAATCTTGAATTCAAGGTCAAAACCAAGGAGGTAGTTAATCCCATTTGCAAGGTCATTCCCAAACACATAGTCCAGTAAGATGATTAAGTCGATCTTGAATTTAAGGTCAATGCTTAGGAGGAAGTCGATCCCATTTGCAAGGTCACTCCAAAATGAATTGTCAGTCACAAAGATTAGGTTAATCTTGAATTCAAGGTCAATGCCAAGGAGGTAGTCAGTCCCATTTGCAAGGTCATTCCCAAACACATGGTCAAGTACAATGATTTAGTCAATCTTGAATTTAAGGTCAATGCCTAGGAGGTAGTTGATCCCATTCGGAAGGTCACTCCAAAAAGAATTGTCAGTCACAAAGATAAGGTCACTCATGAATTCAAGTTCAATGCCAAGGAGGTAGTCAATTCCATTTGCAAGGTCATTCCGAAACACATGGTGCACTACAATTATATAATCAATCTTGAATTTGAGGTCAATGCGTAGGAGGTAGAGAATCCCATATGCAAGGTCACTCAAAAATGTATTGTCAGTCACAAAGATTAGGTCAATCTTGAATTCAAGGTCAATGCATAGCAAGTAGTCAATCCCATCTGCAAGGTCACTTCAAAACACACAGTCAATTCTCAAGCCATAGTCAATCTTGAATTCAAGGTCATTGCCAAGGAGGTAGTCAGTCCAATTTGCAAGGTCATTCCCAAACACATGGTCAAGTACAATGGTTTAGTCAATCTTGAATTTAAGGTCAATGCCTAGGAGGTAGTCGATCCTATTTGCAAGGTCACTCCAAAATGAATTGTCAGTCACAAAGATTAGGTTAATCTTGAATTCAAGGTCAATGCCAAGGAGGTAGTCAGTCCCATTTGCAAGGTCATTCCCAAACACATGGTCAAGTACAATGATTTAGTCAATCTTGAAATTAAGGTCAATGCCTAGGAGGTAGTCGATCCCATTTGCAAGGTCACTCCAAAATGAATTGTCAGTCACAAAGATTAGGTTAATCTTGAATTCAAGGTCAATGTCAAGGAGGTAGTGAGTCCCATTTGCAAGGTCATTCCCAAACACATGGTCAAGTACAATGATTTAGTCAATCTTGAATTTAAGGTCAATGCCTAGGAGGAAGTCGATCCCATTCGCAAGGTCACTCCGAAAATAAATTGTCAGTCACAAAGATAAGGTCAATCATGAATTCAAGTTCAATGCCAAGGAGGTAGTCAATACCATTTGCAAGGTCATTCCGAAACACATGGTGCACTACAATTATATAATCAATCTTGAATTTGAGGTCAATGCGTAGGAGGTAGAGAATCCCATTCGCAAGGTCACTGCCAAATACATGGTCTGAAGCATAGATTTAGTCAATCTTGAATTCAAGGTCAAAACCAAGGAGGTAGTTAATCCCATTTGCAAGGTCATTCCCAAACACATGGTCCAGTATGATGATTAAGTCAATCTTGAATTTAAGGTCAATGCCTAGGAGGTAGTCGATCCCATTTGCAAGGTCACTCCGAAATGAATTGTCAGTCACAAAGATTAGGTTAATCTTGAATTCAAGGTCAATGCATAGCAGGTAGTCAATCCCATCTGCAAGGTCACTTCAAAACACAGAGTCAATTCTCAAGCCATAGTCAATCTTGATTCAAGGTCAATGCAAAGGAGGTAGTCAGTCCCATTTGCAAGGTCATTCCCAAACACATGGTCAAGTACAATGATTAAGTCACTCTTGAAATTAAGGTCAATGCTTAGGAGGTAGTCGATCCCATTTGCAAGGTCACTCCGAAATGAATTGTCAGTCACAAAGATAAGGTCAATCATGAATTCAAGGTCAATGCCAAGGAGATAGTCGATCCCATTTGCAAGGTCATTCCAAAACACATGGTCCAACATGATGATACAATCTATGTTAAATTTAAGGGCAATGCCAAGAACATAGTCAATCCCATTCGCTAGGTCTCCCCCAAATGAATAGTCAGTCAAGAAGATTTAGTTTATCTTGAATTCAAGGTCAATGCATCGCAGGTAGTCAATCCAATTCCCAAAGTCACTGCCATACACATCTTGTATTCTCAAGCCTTAGTCAATCTTGAATTCAAGGTCAATACCAAGGAGGTAGTCAATGCCATTTGCAAGGTCATTCCCAAACACATGGTGCAGTACGATGATTAAGTCAATCTTGAATTTAAGGTCAATGCCTAGGAGGTAGTCGATCCCATTTGCAAGGTCACTCCGAAATGAATTGTCAGTCACAAAGATAAGGTCAATCATGAATTCAAGGTCAATGCCAAGGAGATAGTCGATCCCATTTGCAAGGTCATTCCAAAACACATGGTCCAACATGATGATACAATCTATGTTAAATTTTAGGGCAATGCCAAGAACATAGTCAATCCCATTCGCTAGGTCTCCCCCAAATGAATAGTCAGTCAAGAAGATTTAGTTTATCTTGAATTCAAGGTCAATGCATCGCAGGTAGTCAATCCAATTCCCAAAGTCACTGCCATACACATCTTGTATTCTCAAGCCTTAGTCAATCTTGAATTCAAGGTCAATACCAAGGAGGTAGTCAATGCCATTTGCAAGGTCATTCCCAAACACATGGTGCAGTACAATGATATAATCAATCTTGAATTTGAGGTCAATGCGTAGGAGGTAGAGAATCTCATTCGCAAGGTCACTGCCAAATACATGGTCTGAAGCATAGATTTAGTCAATCTTGAATTCAAGGTCAAAACCAAGGTGGTAGTTAATCCCATTTGCAAGGTCATTCCCAAACACATGGTCCAGTACGATGATTAAGTCAATCTTGAATTTAAGGTCAATGCCTAGGAGGTAGTCGATCCCATTTGCAAGGTCACTCCGAAATGAATTGTCAGTCACAAAGATTTGGTTAATCTTGAATTCAAGGTCAATGTATAGCAGGTAGTCAATCCCATCTGCAAGGTCACTTCAAAACACACAGTCAATTCTCAAGCCATAGTCAATCTTGAATTCAAGGTCAATGCCAAGGCGCGAGTCAGTCCCATTTGCAAGGTCATTCCCAAACACATGGTCAAGTACAATGATTTAGTCCTTCTGAAATTAAGGTCAATGCCTAGGAGGTAGTCTATCCCATTTGCAAGGTCACTCCAAAATGAATTGTCAGTCACAAAGATTAGGTTAATCTTGAATTCAAGGTCAATGCAAAGGAGGTAGTCAATCCCATTTGCAAGGTCATTCCCTAACACATGGTCAAGTACAATGATTTAGTCAATCTTGAATTTAAGGTCAATGCCTAGGAGGTAGTCGATCCCATTCGCAAGGTCACTCCGAAATGAATTGTCAGTCACAAAGATAAGGTCAATCATGAATTCAAGGTCAATGCCAAGGAGATAGTAGATCCCATTCGCAAGGTCATTCCCAAACACATGGTCCAGCATGATGATACAATCTATCTTAAATTTAAGGGCAATGCCAAGAACATAGTCAATCCCATTCGCTAAGGTCTCCCCCAAATGAAAAGTCAGTCACGAAGATTTAGTTTATCTTTAATTCAAGGTCAACGCATCGCAGGTAGTCAATCTAATTCCCAAAGTCACTGCCATACACATCTTCAATTCACAAGCCTTAGTCAATCTTGAATTCAAGGTCAATACCAAGGAGGTAGTCAATGCCATTTGCAAGGTCATTCCCAAACACATGGTGCCGTATAATGATATAATCAATCTTGAATTTGAGGTCAATGCGTATGAGGTAGTTGATCCCATTCGCAAGGTCACTGCCAAATGCATGGTCTGTAGCATAGATTTAGTCAATCTTGAATTCAAGGTCAAAACCAAGGAGGTAGTTAATCCCATTTGCAAGGTCATTCCCAAACACATAGTCCAGTAAGATGATTAAGTCGATCTTGAATTTAAGGTCAATGCTTAGGAGGAAGTCGATCCCATTTGCAAGGTCACTCCAAAATGAATTGTCAGTCACAAAGATTAGGTTAATCTTGAATTCAAGGTCAATGCCAAGGAGGTAGTCAGTCCCATTTGCAAGGTCATTCCCAAACACATGGTCAAGTACAATGATTTAGTCAATCTTGAATTTAAGGTCAATGCCTAGGAGGTAGTTGATCCCATTCGGAAGGTCACTCCAAAAAGAATTGTCAGTCACAAAGATAAGGTCACTCATGAATTCAAGTTCAATGCCAAGGAGGTAGTCAATTCCATTTGCAAGGTCATTCCGAAACACATGGTGCACTACAATTATATAATCAATCTTGAATTTGAGGTCAATGCGTAGGAGGTAGAGAATCCCATATGCAAGGTCACTCAAAAATGTATTGTCAGTCACAAAGATTAGGTCAATCTTGAATTCAAGGTCAATGCATAGCAAGTAGTCAATCCCATCTGCAAGGTCACTTCAAAACACACAGTCAATTCTCAAGCCATAGTCAATCTTGAATTCAAGGTCATTGCCAAGGAGGTAGTCAGTCCAATTTGCAAGGTCATTCCCAAACACATGGTCAAGTACAATGGTTTAGTCAATCTTGAATTTAAGGTCAATGCCTAGGAGGTAGTCGATCCTATTTGCAAGGTCACTCCAAAATGAATTGTCAGTCACAAAGATTAGGTTAATCTTGAATTCAAGGTCAATGCCAAGGAGGTAGTCAGTCCCATTTGCAAGGTCATTCCCAAACACATGGTCAAGTACAATGATTTAGTCAATCTTGAAATTAAGGTCAATGCCTAGGAGGTAGTCGATCCCATTTGCAAGGTCACTCCAAAATGAATTGTCAGTCACAAAGATTAGGTTAATCTTGAATTCAAGGTCAATGTCAAGGAGGTAGTGAGTCCCATTTGCAAGGTCATTCCCAAACACATGGTCAAGTACAATGATTTAGTCAATCTTGAATTTAAGGTCAATGCCTAGGAGGAAGTCGATCCCATTCGCAAGGTCACTCCGAAAATAAATTGTCAGTCACAAAGATAAGGTCAATCATGAATTCAAGTTCAATGCCAAGGAGGTAGTCAATACCATTTGCAAGGTCATTCCGAAACACATGGTGCACTACAATTATATAATCAATCTTGAATTTGAGGTCAATGCGTAGGAGGTAGAGAATCCCATTCGCAAGGTCACTGCCAAATACATGGTCTGAAGCATAGATTTAGTCAATCTTGAATTCAAGGTCAAAACCAAGGAGGTAGTTAATCCCATTTGCAAGGTCATTCCCAAACACATGGTCCAGTATGATGATTAAGTCAATCTTGAATTTAAGGTCAATGCCTAGGAGGTAGTCGATCCCATTTGCAAGGTCACTCCGAAATGAATTGTCAGTCACAAAGATTAGGTTAATCTTGAATTCAAGGTCAATGCATAGCAGGTAGTCAATCCCATCTGCAAGGTCACTTCAAAACACAGAGTCAATTCTCAAGCCATAGTCAATCTTGATTCAAGGTCAATGCAAAGGAGGTAGTCAGTCCCATTTGCAAGGTCATTCCCAAACACATGGTCAAGTACAATGATTAAGTCACTCTTGAAATTAAGGTCAATGCTTAGGAGGTAGTCGATCCCATTTGCAAGGTCACTCCGAAATGAATTGTCAGTCACAAAGATAAGGTCAATCATGAATTCAAGGTCAATGCCAAGGAGATAGTCGATCCCATTTGCAAGGTCATTCCAAAACACATGGTCCAACATGATGATACAATCTATGTTAAATTTAAGGGCAATGCCAAGAACATAGTCAATCCCATTCGCTAGGTCTCCCCCAAATGAATAGTCAGTCAAGAAGATTTAGTTTATCTTGAATTCAAGGTCAATGCATCGCAGGTAGTCAATCCAATTCCCAAAGTCACTGCCATACACATCTTGTATTCTCAAGCCTTAGTCAATCTTGAATTCAAGGTCAATACCAAGGAGGTAGTCAATGCCATTTGCAAGGTCATTCCCAAACACATGGTGCAGTACGATGATTAAGTCAATCTTGAATTTAAGGTCAATGCCTAGGAGGTAGTCGATCCCATTTGCAAGGTCACTCCGAAATGAATTGTCAGTCACAAAGATTTGGTTAATCTTGAATTCAAGGTCAATGTATAGCAGGTAGTCAATCCCATCTGCAAGGTCACTTCAAAACACACAGTCAATTCTCAAGCCATAGTCAATCTTGAATTCAAGTTCAATGCCAAGGAGCGAGTCAGTCCCATTTGCAAGGTCATTCCCAAACACATGGTCAAGTACAATGATTTAGTCCTTCTGAAATTAAGGTCAATGCCTAGGAGGTAGTCTATCCCATTTGCAAGGTCACTCCAAAATGAATTGTCAGTCACAAAGATTAGGTTAATCTTGAATTCAAGGTCAATGCAAAGGAGGTAGTCAATCCCATTTGCAAGGTCATTCCCTAACACATGGTCAAGTACAATGATTTAGTCAATCTTGAATTTAAGGTCAATGCCTAGGAGGTAGTCGATCCCATTCGCAAGGTCACTCCGAAATGAATTGTCAGTCACAAAGATAAGGTCAATCATGAATTCAAGGTCAATGCCAAGGAGATAGTAGATCCCATTCGCAAGGTCATTCCCAAACACATGGTCCAGCATGATGATACAATCTATCTTAAATTTAAGGGCAATGCCAAGAACATAGTCAATCCCATTCGCTAAGGTCTCCCCCAAATAAAAAATTCAGTCACGAAGATTTAGTTTATCTTTAATTCAAGGTCAACGCATCGCAGGTAGTCAATCTAATTCCCAAAGTCACTGCCATACACATCTTCAATTCACAAGCCTTAGTCAATCTTGAATTCAAGGTCAATACCAAGGAGGTAGTCAATGCCATTTGCAAGGTCATTCCCAAACACATGGTGCCGTATAATGATATAATCAATCTTGAATTTGAGGTCAATGCGTATGAGGTAGTTGATCCCATTCGCAAGGTCACTGCCAAATGCATGGTCTGTAGCATAGATTTAGTCAATCTTGAATTCAAGGTCAAAACCAAGGAGGTAGTTAATCCCATTTGCAAGGTCATTCCCAAACACATAGTCCAGTAAGATGATTAAGTCGATCTTGAATTTAAGGTCAATGCTTAGGAGGAAGTCGATCCCATTTGCAAGGTCACTCCAAAATGAATTGTCAGTCACAAAGATTAGGTTAATCTTGAATTCAAGGTCAATGCCAAGGAGGTAGTCAGTCCCATTTGCAAGGTCATTCCCAAACACATGGTCAAGTACAATGATTTAGTCAATCTTGAATTTAAGGTCAATGCCTAGGAGGTAGTTGATCCCATTCGGAAGGTCACTCCAAAAAGAATTGTCAGTCACAAAGATAAGGTCACTCATGAATTCAAGTTCAATGCCAAGGAGGTAGTCAATTCCATTTGCAAGGTCATTCCGAAACACATGGTGCACTACAATTATATAATCAATCTTGAATTTGAGGTCAATGCGTAGGAGGTAGAGAATCCCATATGCAAGGTCACTCAAAAATGTATTGTTAGTCACAAAGATTAGGTCAATCTTGAATTCAAGGTCAATGCATAGCAAGTAGTCAATCCCATCTGCAAGGTCACTTCAAAACACACAGTCAATTCTCAAGCCATAGTCAATCTTGAATTCAAGGTCATTGCCAAGGAGGTAGTCAGTCCAATTTGCAAGGTCATTCCCAAACACATGGTCAAGTACAATGGTTTAGTCAATCTTGAATTTAAGGTCAATGCCTAGGAGGTAGTCGATCCTATTTGCAAGGTCACTCCAAAATGAATTGTCAGTCACAAAGATTAGGTTAATCTTGAATTCAAGGTCAATGCCAAGGAGGTAGTCAGTCCCATTTGCAAGGTCATTCCCAAACACATGGTCAAGTACAATGATTTAGTCAATCTTGAAATTAAGGTCAATGCCTAGGAGGTAGTCGATCCCATTTGCAAGGTCACTCCAAAATGAATTGTCAGTCACAAAGATTAGGTTAATCTTGAATTCAAGGTCAATGTCAAGGAGGTAGTGAGTCCCATTTGCAAGGTCATTCCCAAACACATGGTCAAGTACAATGATTTAGTCAATCTTGAATTTAAGGTCAATGCCTAGGAGGAAGTCGATCCCATTCGCAAGGTCACTCCGAAAATAAATTGTCAGTCACAAAGATAAGGTCAATCATGAATTCAAGTTCAATGCCAAGGAGGTAGTCAATACCATTTGCAAGGTCATTCCGAAACACATGGTGCACTACAATTATATAATCAATCTTGAATTTGAGGTCAATGCGTAGGAGGTAGAGAATCCCATTCGCAAGGTCACTGCCAAATACATGGTCTGAAGCATAGATTTAGTCAATCTTGAATTCAAGGTCAAAACCAAGGAGGTAGTTAATCCCATTTGCAAGGTCATTCCCAAACACATGGTCCAGTATGATGATTAAGTCAATCTTGAATTTAAGGTCAATGCCTAGGAGGTAGTCGATCCCATTTGCAAGGTCACTCCGAAATGAATTGTCAGTCACAAAGATTAGGTTAATCTTGAATTCAAGGTCAATGCATAGCAGGTAGTCAATCCCATCTGCAAGGTCACTTCAAAACACAGAGTCAATTCTCAAGCCATAGTCAATCTTGATTCAAGGTCAATGCAAAGGAGGTAGTCAGTCCCATTTGCAAGGTCATTCCCAAACACATGGTCAAGTACAATGATTAAGTCACTCTTGAAATTAAGGTCAATGCTTAGGAGGTAGTCGATCCCATTTGCAAGGTCACTCCGAAATGAATTGTCAGTCACAAAGATAAGGTCAATCATGAATTCAAGGTCAATGCCAAGGAGATAGTCGATCCCATTTGCAAGGTCATTCCAAAACACATGGTCCAACATGATGATACAATCTATGTTAAATTTAAGGGCAATGCCAAGAACATAGTCAATCCCATTCGCTAGGTCTCCCCCAAATGAATAGTCAGTCAAGAAGATTTAGTTTATCTTGAATTCAAGGTCAATGCATCGCAGGTAGTCAATCCAATTCCCAAAGTCACTGCCATACACATCTTGTATTCTCAAGCCTTAGTCAATCTTGAATTCAAGGTCAATACCAAGGAGGTAGTCAATGCCATTTGCAAGGTCATTCCCAAACACATGGTGCAGTACGATGATTAAGTCAATCTTGAATTTAAGGTCAATGCCTAGGAGGTAGTCGATCCCATTTGCAAGGTCACTCCGAAATGAATTGTCAGTCACAAAGATTTGGTTAATCTTGAATTCAAGGTCAATGTATAGCAGGTAGTCAATCCCATCTGCAAGGTCACTTCAAAACACACAGTCAATTCTCAAGCCATAGTCAATCTTGAATTCAAGTTCAATGCCAAGGAGCGAGTCAGTCCCATTTGCAAGGTCATTCCCAAACACATGGTCAAGTACAATGATTTAGTCCTTCTGAAATTAAGGTCAATGCCTAGGAGGTAGTCTATCCCATTTGCAAGGTCACTCCAAAATGAATTGTCAGTCACAAAGATTAGGTTAATCTTGAATTCAAGGTCAATGCAAAGGAGGTAGTCAATCCCATT
Source organism: Harmothoe impar (assembly GCA_947462335.1). Classification (NCBI taxonomy): domain Eukaryota; kingdom Metazoa; phylum Annelida; class Polychaeta; order Phyllodocida; family Polynoidae; genus Harmothoe; species Harmothoe impar. Next base: position 3,757,938 of record OX381706.1, read on the forward strand.
TGCAAGGTCATTCCCTAACACATGGTCAAGTACAATGATTTAGTCAATCTTGAATTTAAGGTCAATGCCTAGGAGGTAGTCGATCCCATTCGCAAGGTCACTCCGAAATGAATTGTCAGTCACAAAGATAAGGTCAATCATGAATTCAAGGTCAATGCCAAGGAGATAGTAGATCCCATTCGCAAGGTCATTCCCAAACACATGGTCCAGCATGATGATACAATCTATCTTAAATTTAAGGGCAATGCCAAGAACATAGTCAATCCCATTCGCTAAGGTCTCCCCCAAATAAAAAATTCAGTCACGAAGATTTAGTTTATCTTTAATTCAAGGTCAACGCATCGCAGGTAGTCAATCTAATTCCCAAAGTCACTGCCATACACATCTTCAATTCACAAGCCTTAGTCAATCTTGAATTCAAGGTCAATACCAAGGAGGTAGTCAATGCCATTTGCAAGGTCATTCCCAAACACATGGTGCCGTATAATGATATAATCAATCTTGAATTTGAGGTCAATGCGTATGAGGTAGTTGATCCCATTCGCAAGGTCACTGCCAAATACATGGTCTGTAGCATAGATTTAGTCAATCTTGAATTCAAGGTCAAAACCAAGGAGGTAGTTAATCCCATTTGCAAGGTCATTCCCAAACACATAGTCCAGTAAGATGATTAAGTCGATCTTGAATTTATAGTCAATGCTTAGGAGGAAGTCGATCCCATTTGCAAGGTCACTCCAAAATGAATTGTCAGTCACAAAGATTAGGTTAATCTTGAATTCAAGGTCAATGCCAAGGAGGTAGTCAGTCCCATTTGCAAGGTCATTCCCAAACACATGGTCAACTACAATGATTTAGTCAATCTTGAAATTAAGGTCAATGCCTAGGAGGTAGTCGATCCCATTTGCAAGGTCACTCCAAAATGAATTGTCAGTCACAAAGATTACGTTTATCTTGAATTCAAGGTCAATGTCAAGGAGGTAGTCAGTCACATTTGCAAGGTCTTTCCCAATGACATGGTCAAGTACAATGATTTAGTCAATCTTGAATTTAAGGTCAATGCCTAGGAGGTAGTTGATCCCATTCGGAAGGTCACTCCAAAAAGAATTGTCAGTCACAAAGATAAGGTCAATCATGAATTCAAGTTCAATGCCAAGGAGGTAGTCAATTCCATTTGCAAGGTCATTCCGAAACACATGGTGCACTACAATTATACAATCAATCTTGAATTTGAGGTCAATGCGTAGGAGGTAGAGAATCCCATATGCAAGGTCACTCAAAAATGTATTGTCAGTCACAAAGATTAGGTCAATCTTGAATTCAAGGTCAATGCATAGCAAGTAGTCAATCCCATCTGCAAGGTCACTTCAAAACACACAGTCAATTCTCAAGCCATAGTCAATCTTGAATTCAAGGTCATTGCCAAGGAGGTAGTCAGTCCAATTTGCAAGGTCATTCCCAAACACATGGTCAAGTACAATGGTTTAGTCAATCTTGAATTTAAGGTCAATGCCTAGGAGGTAGTCGATCCTATTTGCAAGGTCATTCCAAAATGAATTGTCAGTCACAAAGATTAGGTTAATCTTGAATTCAAGGTCAATGCCAAGGAGGTAGTCAGTCCCATTTGCAAGGTCATTCCCAAACACATGGTCAAGTACAATGATTTAGTCAATCTTGAAATTAAGGTCAATGCCTAGGAGGTAGTCGATCCCATTTGCAAGGTCACTCCAAAATGAATTGTCAGTCACAAAGATTAGGTTAATCTTGAATTCAAGGTCAATGTCAAGGAGGTAGTGAGTCCCATTTGCAAGGTCATTCCCAAACACATGGTCAAGTACAATGATTTAGTCAATCTTGAATTTAAGGTCAATGCCTAGGAGGAAGTCGATCCCATTCGCAAGGTCACTCCGAAAATAAATTGTCAGTCACAAAGATAAGGTCAATCATGAATTCAAGTTCAATGCCAAGGAGGTAGTCAATACCATTTGCAAGGTCATTCCGAAACACATGGTGCACTACAATTATATAATCAATCTTGAATTTGAGGTCAATGCGTAGAAGGTAGAGAATCCCATTCGCAAGGTCACTGCCAAATACATGGTCTGAAGCATAGATTTAGTCAATCTTGAATTCAAGGTCAAAACCAAGGAGGTAGTTAATCCCATTTGCAAGGTCATTCCCAAACACATGGTCCAGTATGATGATTAAGTCAATCTTGAATTTAAGGTCAATGCCTAGGAGGTAGTCGATCCCATTTGCAAGGTCACTCCGAAATGAATTGTCAGTCACAAAGATTAGGTTAATCTTGAATTCAAGGTCAATGCATAGCAGGTAGTCAATCCCATCTGCAAGGTCACTTCAAAACACAGAGTCAATTCTCAAGCCATAGTCAATCTTGATTCAAGGTCAATGCAAAGGAGGTAGTCAGTCCCATTTGCAAGGTCATTCCCAAACACATGGTCAAGTACTATGATTAAGTCACTCTTGAAATTAAGGTCAATGCTTAGGAGGTAGTCGATCCCATTTGCAAGGTCACTCCGAAATGAATTGTCAGTCACAAAGATAAGGTCAATCATGAATTCAAGGTCAATGCCAAGGAGATAGTCGATCCCATTTGCAAGGTCATTCCAAAACACATGGTCCAACATGATGATACAATCTATGTTAAATTTAAGGGCAATGCCAAGAACATAGTCAATCCCATTCGCTAGGTCTCCCCCAAATGAATAGTCAGTCAAGAAGATTTAGTTTATCTTGAATTCAAGGTCAATGCATCGCAGGTAGTCAATCCAATTCCCAAAGTCACTGCCATACACATCTTGTATTCTCAAGCCTTAGTCAATCTTGAATTCAAGGTCAATACCAAGGAGGTAGTCAATGCCATTTGCAAGGTCATTCCCAAACACATGGTGCAGTACAATGATATAATCAATCTTGAATTTGAGGTCAATGCGTAGGAGGTAGAGAATCTCATTCGCAAGGTCACTGCCAAATACATGGTCTGAAGCATAGATTTAGTCAATCTTGAATTCAAGGTTAAAACCAAGGAGGTAGTTAATCCCATTTGCAAGGTCATTTCCAAACACATGGTCCAGTACGATGATTAAGTCAATCTTGAATTTAAGGTCAATGCCTAGGAGGTAGTCGTTCCCATTTGCAAGGTCACTCCGAAATGAATTGTCAGTCACAAAGATTTGGTTAATCTTGAATTCAAGGTCAATGTATAGCAGGTAGTCAATCCCATCTGCAAGGTCACTTCAAAACACACAGTCAATTCTCAAGCCATAGTCAATCTTGAATTCAAGGTCAATGCCAAGGAGCGAGTCAGTCCCATTTGCAAGGTCATTCCCAAACACATGGTCAAGTACAATGATTTAGTCACTCTTGAAATTAAGGTCAATGCCTAGGAGGTAGTCTATCCCATTTGCAAGGTCACTCCAAAATGAATTGTCAGTCACAAAGATTAGGTTAATCTTGAATTCAAAGTCAATGCAAAGGAGGTAGTCAATCCCATTTGCAAGGTCATTCCCTAACACATGGTCAAGTACAATGATTTAGTCAATCTTGAATTTAAGGTCAATGCCTAGGAGGTAGTCGATCCCATTCGCAAGGTCACTCCGAAATGAATTGTCAGTCACAAAGATAAGGTCGATCATGAATTCAAGGTCAATGCCAAGGAGATAGTCGATCCCATTCGCAAGGGCATTCCCAAACACATGGTCCAGCATGATGATACAATCTATCTTAAATTTAAGGGCAATGCCAAGAACATAGTCAATCCCATTCGCTAAGGTCTCCCCCAAATGAAAAGTCAGTCACGAAGATTTAGTTTATCTTTAATTCAAGGTCAACGCATCGCAGGTAGTCAATCTAATTCCCAAAGTCACTGCCATACACATCTTGTATTCTCAAGCCTTAGTCAATCTTGAATTCAAGGTCAATACCAAGGAGGTAGTCAATGCCATTTGCAAGGTCATTCCCAAACACATGGTGCAGTACAATGATATAATCAATCTTGAATTTGAGGTCAATGCGTATGAGGTAGTTGATCCCATTCGCAAGGTCACTGCCAAATACATGGTCTGTAGCATAGATTTAGTCAATCTTGAATTCAAGGTCAAAACCAAGGAGGTAGTTAATCCCATTTGCAAGGTCATTCCCAAACACATAGTCCAGTACGAAGATTAAGTCGATCTTGAATTTAAGGTCAATGCTTAGGAGGAAGTCGATCCCATTTGCAAGGTCACTCCAAAATGAATTGTCAGTCACAAAGATTAGGTTAATCTTGAATTCAAGGTCAATGCCAAGGAGGTAGTCAGTCCCATTTGCAAGGTCATTCCCAAACACATGGTCAACTACAATGATTTAGTCAATCTTGAAATTAAGGTCAATGCCTAGGAGGTAGTCGATCCCATTTGCAAGGTCACTCCAAAATGAATTGTCAGTCACAAAGATTAGGTTTATCTTGAATTCAAGGTCAATGCATAGCAGGTAGTCAATCCCATCTGCAAGGTCACTTCAAAACACACAGTCAATTCTCAAGCCATAGTCAATCTTGATTCAAGGTCAATGCAAAGGAGGTAGTCAGTCCCATTTGCAAGGTCATTCCTAAACACATTATCAAGTACAATGATTAAGTCACTCTTGAAATTAAGATCAATGCTTAGGAGGTAGTCGATCCCATTTGCAAGGTCACTCCGAAATGAATTGTCAGTCACAAAGATTAGGTTAATCTTGAATTCAAGGTCAATGCCAAGGAGGTAGTCAATCCCATTTGCAAGGTCATTCCCAAACACATGGCCAAGTACAATGATTTAGTCAATCTTGAATTTAAGGTCAATGGCTAGGAGGTAGTTGATCCCATTCGCAAGGTCACTCCAAAATGAATTATCAGTCACAAAGATTAGGTTAATCTTGAATTCAAGGTCAATGCATAGCAGATAGTCAATCCCATTTGCAAGGTCACTTCAAAACACACAGTCAATTCTCAAGCCATAGTCAATCTTGATTTAAGGTCAATGCAAAGGAGGTAGTCAGTCCCATTTGCAAGGTCATTCCTAAACACATTATCAAGTACAATGATTAAGTCACTCTTGAAATTAAGATCAATGCTTAGGAGGTAGTCGATCCCATTTGCAAGGTCACTCCGAAATGAATTGTCAGTCACAAAGATTAGGTTAATCTTGAATTCAAGGTCAATGCCAAGGAGGTAGTCAATCCCATTTGCAAGGTCATTCCCAAACACATGGCCAAGTACAATGATTTAGTCAATCTTGAATTTAAGGTCAATGGCTAGGAGGTAGTTGATCCCATTCGCAAGGTCACTCCAAAATGAATTATCAGTCACAAAGATTAGGTTAATCTTGAATTCAAGGTCAATGCATAGCAGATAGTCAATCCCATTTGCAAGGTCACTTCAAAACACACAGTCAATTCTCAAGCCTTAGTCAATCTTAAATTCAAGGTCAATGCCAAGGAGGTAGTCAATCCCATTTGCAAGGTCATTCCCAAACACATGGTCCAGTACAATGATTTAGTCAATCTTGAATTTAAGGTCAATGCGTAGGAGGTAGTTGATCCCATTCGCAAGGTCACTCCCAAATACATGGTCTGTAACAAAGATTTAGTCAATCTTGAATTCAAGGGCAATGCCAAGGAGGTAGTCAATCCCATTTGCAAGGTTACTCCCAAAAACATGGTCCAGGACAATGATTTAGTCAATCTTGAATTTAAGGTCAATGCATAGGAGATAGTTGATCCCATTTGCAAGGTCATTCCCAAATACATGGTCTGTAACAAAGATTTAGTCGATCTTGAATTCAAGGGCAATGCCAAGGAGGTAGTCAGTCCCATTTGCAAGGTCATTCCCAATGACATGGTCAAGTACAATGATTTAGTCAATCTTGAATTTAAGGTCAATGCCTAGGAGGTAGTCGATCCCATATGCAAGGTCACTCCGAAAAGAATTGTCAGTCACAAAGATAAGGTCAATCATGAATTCAAGTTCAATGCCAAGGAGGTAGTCAATACCATTTGCAAGGTCATTCCGAAATCCATGGTGCTCTACAATTATATAATTAATCTTGAATTTGAGGTCAATGCGTAGAAGGTAGAGAATCCCATTCGCAAGGTCACTGCCAAATACATGGTCTAAAGCATAGATTTAGTCAATCTTGAATTCAAGGTCAAAACCAAGGAGGTAGTTAATCCCATTTGCAAGGTCATTCCCAAACACATGGACCAGTACGATGATAAAGTCAATCTTGAATTTAAGGTCAATGCCTAGGAGGTAGTCGATCCCATTTGCAAGGTCACTCCGAAATGAATTGTCAGTCACAAAGATTAGGTTAATCTTGAATTCAAGGTCAATGCATAGCAGGTAGTCAATCCCATTTGCAAGGTCACTTCAAAACACACAGTCAATTCTCAAGCCATAGTCAATCTTGAATTCAAGGACAGTGCCCAGGAGGTAGTCAGTCCAATTTGCAAGGTCGTTCCCAAACACATGGTCAAGTACAATGGTTTAGTCAATCTTGAATTCAAGGTCAATGCCTAGGAGGTAGTCGATCCCATTTGCAAGGTCACTCCAAAATGAATTGTCAGTCACAAAGATTAGGTTAATCTTGAATTCAAGGTCAATGCCAAGGAGGTAGTCAGTCCCATTTGCAAGGTCATTCCCAAACACATGGTCAAGTAAATGATTTAGTCAATCTTGAAATTAAGGTCAATGCCTAGGAGGTAGTCGATCCCATTTGCAAGGTCACATCAAAATGAATTGTCAGTCACAAATATTAGGTTAATCTTGAGTTCAAGGTCAATGTCAAGGAGGTAGTCAGTCCCATTTGCAAGGTCATTCCGAAACACATGGTGCACTACAATTATATAATTAATCTTGAATTTGAGGTCAATGCGTAGGAGGTAGAGAATCCCATTCGCAAGGTCTCTGCCAAATACATGGTCTGAAGCATAGATTAAGTCAATCTTGAATTCAAGGTCAAAACCAAGGAGGTAGTTAATCCCATTTGCAAGGTCATACCCAAACACATGGTCCAGTACGATGATTTAGTCAATCTTGAATTTAAGGTCAATGCCTAGGAGGTAGTCGATCCCATTCGCATGGTCACTCCAAAATGAATTGTCAGTCACAAAGATTAGGTTAATCTTGAATTCAAGGTCAATGCATAGCAGGTAGTCAATCCCATTTGCAAGGTCACTTCAAAACACACAGTCAATTCTCAAGCCTTAGTCAATCTTAAATTCAAGGTCGATGCCAAGGAGGTAGTCAATCCCATTTGCAAGGTCATTTCCAAACACATGGTCCAGCATGATGATATAATCAATCTTAAATTTAAGGTCAATGCTAAGAACATAGTCAATCCCATTTGCAAAGTCACCCCTAAATAAATAGTCAGTCACACAGATTAAGTTAATCTTGAATTCAAGGTCAATGCAGAGGAGGTAGTCAATCCCATCTGCAAGGTCACTCCCAAACACACCGTCAATTCTCAAGCCTTAGTCAATCTTGAATTCAAGGTCAATGCCAAGGAGGTAGTCAATCCCATTTGCAAGGTCATTCCCAAACACATGGTGCAGTACAATGATATAATCAATCTTGAATTTTAGGTCAATGCGTAGGAGGTAGAGAATCCCATTCGCAAGGTCACTGCCAAATACATGGTCTGTAGAATAGATTTAGTCAATCTTGAATTCAAGGTCAATGCCAAGGAGGTAGTCAATCCCATTTGCAAGGTCATTCCCAAACACATGGCCAAGTACAATGATTTAGTCAATCTTGAATTTAAGGTCAATGGCTAGGAGGTAGTTGATCCCATTCGCAAGGTCACTCCAAAATGAATTATCAGTCACAAAGATTAGGTTAATCTTGAATTCAAGGTCAATGCATAGCAGATAGTCAATCCCATTTGCAAGGTCACTTCAAAACACACAGTCAATTCTCAAGCCTTAGTCAATCTTAAATTCAAGGTCAATGCCAAGGAGGTAGTCAATCCCATTTGCAAGGTCATTTCCAAACACATGGTCCAGCATGATGATATAATCAATCTTAAATTTAAGGTCAATGCCAAGAAGATAGTCAATCCCATTCTCTAGGTCTCCCCCAAATGAATAGTCAGTCCCAAACACATGGTCCAGTACAATGATATAATCAATCTTGAATTTGAGGTCAATGCCTAGGAGGTAGTTGATCCCATTCGCAAGGTCACTGCCAAATACATGGTCTGTAGCATAGATTTAGTCAATCTTGAATTCAAGGTCAATGCCAAGGAGGTAGTCAATCCCATTTGCAAGGTCATTCCCAAACACATGGTCCAGGACAATGATTTAGTCAATCTTGAATTTAAGGTCAATGCATAGGAGATAGTTGATCCCATTTGCAAGGTCATTCCCAAATACATGGTCTGTAACAAAGATTTAGTCGATCTTGAATTCAAGGGCAATGCCAAGGAGGTAGTTAATCCCATTTGCAAGGTCACTCCCAAAAACATGGCCTAGCAGGATGATATAATCAATCTCATATTTAAGGTCAGTGCATAGGAGGTAGTCGATCCCATTTGCAAGGCCATTCCCCAACACATGGTCCAGCACAATCTTGAATAAAAGGTCATGTCTATCCTGTTTTCCTGTCCATCAACAACTACTCATGGTATTATGGCACAGTCACCACTGGTCACAGATCATGTACCTCTCCCAACACATGGCCCAGTAGGTGAGTGTGTAGAGCGTGGGATGATGCATCTGGAGGTAGCCGGTTTGATTCCCGGTCAGGAAATGGAAGTATAAGGTGGTCAATGGTTAAAAGTAATGTATGTGGTTATTTTTATTTGAATATCCAAATGATTCACACAGCCCATATTCACTAGAAACATGCAGGTCTTTTAGTTATGGGACCTCGTTGTTAATCGATCACTACTGGCTAAGCTGCATGTTTGTAAAAGTGCCTCTAGATGGGTAAAAATCAACAAGTGCGACACGGCGACATGTGCAACACAGCCACACTGGGGTTTTAAAAATTGACAGACACAGACAATTTGGTATTAAAAATTGACAAAAATCTTTCTATTAGTTCCACTTTTCCCTATGTGAGAGGCAAAGATTGGAAATTGTGTGTATTATATTGGAGGTATTTCTGGGGTGGTCCAAACATATTCAGGCCCCCCTCCTCAGTGATTGGGGGTCCCGGGCCCCCCAGGTCCCCCCTTTTCCTACACCACTGAGTTGTCAAATATGTAGAACAGGAGGCATTGATTTATCCTGCTTTCAGTTGAACTAATTACATATGGATGATATAGATAAGTATAGATGGCTTTTCTGGGAAAGGTTTATTTATTATATGCATGCTTATTGACTGTCTAACCCTTAAAAGCCTGCATAGTGCTCGAACGCCTTGGTCATCATGATGCATGAATGCAGCTCTAGCAATTGCAAGTAACTTGCTAGGGCTGCATTTAAGCATGCCGACTCTATGGTATTGATGTACTCCTGACAAGTCAACATTGTGGAAATATGCCGCCTTGGCGAGTTACTCACCAGGGCTGCATCGATGCATCATGATAGTGGTTTAATGCACTATGTGACCCTTAAAGGGTCGAGCGTCACAGAGATACAGGCCTTGGCTGCAGCAAGTCGGTAGACTAACAGCGTTCAGGTTAGTGACTCTTCACAAGGCGCTGAGGATCCTGTGATGCGGTAGCCACCATGTGGTTACAAGGAGGGACCGGCTGCCTCAAGATGTGGCCGATACTCCTGGCACTGACAGCACTAACAGTCTCTGGTAAGTAGACGGTGCATCTCAGCATAACTTCTGTGTTAACATTAGGGAGTTTAAGATATGCCTACTTGTAATGTAACGTGTACGGTGACGTCTAGCCTGCATGACCGACCTAGCTCACGCGAGTGCACGACAAAGGTTTTCAGTGAGTCTTACCCCAATCTTCCCGATTACCAATAGTCTTAATGAAGTGTGTCAAAACTTTGCAGCGGAACAATCTTTAAGATTAAGATTAAAATTTCCGTAAGATTTCATTAGGAAAATGTTTGTCCATGCACTTGCTGGAGCTAGGTGCCATCTGTGTCTAGCCCATTCTTCAGCATTGTCCAAGAAGTAGGGTAGATTCACTCAAACACGGACAGACACCTTTAGTCGGACCTTTTGACCTTAGAATTCATAGATAAATAGGTGAAATCAAATGAAAACTATGGTATATATGGAAGGTCCATCTAAGCTAGATGATTATCAAGCAATCAAGAAAATTCTCTATAGACTACGGAGGGTCATTCTATGAGTAGAAAAAACGTATGATATGTTGAGTATATGTCATCCCCTATCTGTAAGTACCCCCCCAACAACCCCACTGGCAGGTCACTCACCGGGCGGCATTCATGCATCAAATTACATCAAAATCCTTGATGAAGGACCCTAACCAGTTCGAAACTAGTAGGATCATTCGCAAAGAAATCGCTCATTTACTGACTCTTTATTGATAATATAGGAATCATTAATTGTGTTATAAATTGGAGGGACAGATAACTTCCCTCCCATGGTCATGCATGGCTGGTGCCCGCCCTGTGTCCGGCACCTGCCTCCATACAGGACTGTACCCAGACAGTTGGGGAATAAAGAGCTAACCCTACGCATGTGTTCCTGCCTCCTTCCTACATCTTTATATAGGATCCCCTTATACTTATTAATCATATAGGGCCTATAGGCTGTAACAATTGGGAACTGATAGAGTTTAAGGGAATATCCCCCCTCCCCCTTAATATCAAATTACATAGTGCAGCAATATGCAGCCCTTAACCCCTTAAGGATGGATGTCACCAAAAGATGACATTTGTCTTCATGATGCTTAATGCAGTCCAGGCGAGTAACTCGCTGGTGCTGCATTGGTGGATCATGCCGACCCTTCGGGGTGTCTCAACCTCATAAAATCAGCATGATGCTTGAATGCAGCACTGGCGAGTTACTCGCCAGTGCTGCATTCAAGCATCATGACGACCAAGGGCATGATGCTTGAATGCATCATGCCGTCCTTAAAGGGTTAACATGTTTGTTGTTGTACACGTGTGGGTCTGGTAGCAGGCTGTAACCAGGATGTAGCCCGGTGCCTGCCGGTCACGGTCTCCAACCTCTGTCCTCTTACTTATTTACACCTCTCCATAGTTCAGTGACTCTGAGTTTTTGATTAACGTGTCATGCCGACACATGAAGATCCATTAAATTCGACACGGCAACATGGACCATTTTGAGGCTTAGTGATATAGGACAGGAGGAAATATTAGAAAGTGATATGGGACATGGGATATTTCTTAAAATCGCTATGGCGACATGGGCATTTCTTAAAATCGATGTGGGACATGTAAACAGCAACCTCTCCATGTTATTTCCGCAGCTTTTATTAATTTCTAAAAGAAAATAAAACGGGGAGGGGAGCTTTGGGTTTGTTATGTGTAGTTCGAGCAAGTATGCATGGTATCCTCTCAGACTGGGGCCCGGTCAGTATCACTACAGACAGTCACTCCACCATGTTTTGTGGACGATGCATGAATGCAGCCCTGGCGAGTAACTCACCAGTGCTGCATTGACACATCAATGAAGCCCTGGTGAACACTAAGTTCATGCATCACCCAGTGGGCACAAAACTCAGTTCAATGTTGAATCAATGTTACATCAACATTGAATCAACATAGGCAACCAGTTGTCAATGTTGATTCAATGTTCTGTGCTCACTGGGCATAACGACAAAGTGCATTATGCATTAATGCATGATGCCATCCTTAAAGTGTTAAAATATGGAACTCTAATGTTTAACATGAAGCTCCATTAAACCTACATTTTCAGTGGTTGCAGGTCAGATGTGTTACCGACTGGCCCCGTTTTAGTCTGTATTCCATTTTTGTGTGTTTCAGTGGTTGGGGGTGAGATGTGTTACCGACTGGCCCCATTTAAGTTCTGTATTCCATGATTGTGTGTTTAAGGGGTTGCGGGTGAGATGTGTTACCGACTGGCCCCGTTTAAGTTCTTTATTCCATGTTTGTGTTTTTCAGAGGTTGCGGTCGAGATGTGTTACCGACTGGCCCCGTTTAAGTTCTGTATTCCATGTTTGTGTTTTTCAGTGTTTGCGGGTGAGATGTGTTACCGACTGGCCCCGTTTAAGTTCTGTATTCCATGTTTGTGTGTTTCAGTGGTTGCGGGTGAGATGTGTTACCTTCTGGCCCCATTTAAGTCTGTATTCCATGATTGTGTGTTTCAGTGGTTGCGGGTGTGATGTGTTACCTTCTGGCCCCATTTAAGTCTGTATTCCATGATTGTGTGTTTCAGTGGTTGCGGGTGAGATGTGTTACCGACTGGCCCCATTTAAGTATGTATTCCATGTTTGTGTGTTTCAGTGGTTGCGGGTGAGATGTGTTACCGACTGGCCCCGTTTAAGTCTGTATTCTATGTTTGTGTGTTTCAGTGGTTGCGGGTGAGATGTGCCACAGACTGGCCCCGTTTCAGTCTGTATTCCATGTTTGTGTTTTTCAGAGGTTGCGGGTGAGATGTGTTACCGACTGGCCCCGTTTAAGTCTGTATTCCATGTCTGTGTGTTTCAGTGGTTGCGGGTGAGATGTGTTACCGACTGGCCCCGTTTAAGTCTGTATTCCATGTTTGTGTGTTTCAGGGGTTGGGGGTGAGATGTGATACCGACTGGCTCCGTTTAAGTCTGTATTCCATGTTTGTGTGTTTCAGTGGTTGCGGGTGAGATGTGTTACCGACTGGCCCCGTTTAAGTTCCGCATCAGTGAGGTCCCCTGGCGGTGCTCAGTAGTGGGAGGCCACCTGGTGAGTGTAAGGAGCGAACAGGACACACAGACCGTGCAGCAACTTGCAAGGTAAGGGGAGATTATATTGTAAGTTCTCGCGTATTATAGGATAGACTTCACCCTCCCCTTTCCATGAAGAATTCACATTAGATTATATATAATTTGATGAGGTTTCATTATAGCATTGCATAATAAACACCAATAGGACCGTACATCATGCATCTTTCAAATGAATTGGATTAGAAGGGCTGTTGCTAGAGATGGAATGTGATTGGTACAAAAACGATTTTTAGGTCAGTTTTCTTTGAACAACCCTCAAGGGTGGAATATCATCAGAATTAACATGTTTGATAATTGAATGTGTTCTAGACATGAATTACTAGAGAACGTTTTTTTTAATATTCCTTCTATCAAGATTTGCAGAGGTGTTGAATCTCAGCATCTAAGCACTTTCTCCTGTCAGCAGGTACAGGGATATTGTTGCTGGTGATGGGTGGGCCTATAAAAGTGAAACAATAGTGGGCAAGGCCAGTTTGGTTGACTGACTGGAATATTCTGGACAGCACTATCTACTCATTACTGCCGACATTATCAAGAGTACCATGGATGTTAAACAACATTATAGGTACTGTATTTGACTAAGAAGAGCCTGTTTATGGGGGAGAGCCTGTAGAAGGAGTAGGAGAATAATACCAGTGGGCTAGCCAAACTGTCCTCGCACACCATTTTTCACTGTTGCAGCTCACCCATCACTGGCGGCCATATTCCTGCACATGTTTACAGAAAAAAGATTAGATTTTGCCATCAATATGTTTGGGTGAAAGTGTTTAAATTTCATACACATTTTTTACAGTGTATGGGTGAAGGGTGCAGTGAGCAGTGGGAATAGGTGATCATGCTGTCCTGGCCAGGTGACTTCAGTAGGGGGACCATGAATCAGGCTTTGGTTGGAATTAAATAGTCTATAAAAGAATGATAAAACTATAGCACCCTCTTAGATTTGATGATTACATATTGGCTTCTAGGTATACACATTGTGCAATGATATCATTGTGTATAGATGTTCTTGTTTTACCCAAAATGATAGCATGTGGCCTATTCAAGGAGGAGTATACTGTTTTCTGTGGGCACACTGGTGGCAGTCAGTACACTGGTGGGTATCACTAGTACTCAATTCTATACCACTGGCAGAGTGCAACTGTTGGTCAGACCAGTGCAACTTGTCTAGACCAGAGGACTGCTGGAAAGGAACAACAAGCAAACTAATTGTTGGTTGCCTGAGCCTTTATACATGGGGTACTGGTGCTGGGGAATACAGCTCACCGGGCTAGGATATACCCGCATGTGGTGAATTCTGTTTTGGGGATTCTAAATATCACTGGAGTGTTATATAAACTCAACAGCCCTGCCAGAGAATTTTACGATTTAGGTTGAGTTGGCTCGCCCTTTAACTTACTGCCAGGAAAGTAGCATTTTCCCTGTTTGCCACATGGGGCAGCACAATTGGGGCCTCTGGGCAGGGTATTTTGACTCAGGGTCCTCCCTCAGTTATAGAAGCTGTATTTAGGTTTAATCTACTTAAATGCAAACATTCATGCAGTGAATTCATATCATGGTTAATGAACTCGAGTGCATTGGGTCATTCTACAGCATAGGGTGCAGAAGCTTGAAGGATGGGTGAAAAGTTTGTTCTCCATATATCTCCACTAATCAGGGGAGTCGAGCTTTGATATCTCAGATCTGGGATCTATTTAGGCTACCCGAAGTTTAGGTATTTTTAGTTAGAAGGAACCAGAAAGAAATGATGTCAATACACATTTTGGGCATTTTGCCACATATTCTCGAGACTTCAGTGCTCTATGGCCTACCCCACTGCCCCTGCAGAAAGCATTGTCTTAGGCACTTAAGTTTTGTCTACAGGCCCTCTTATGGTCGCAATTCACGCGCAAAGTCTTGCAATCTTCCACCTCCTTGTATAAGGTTCCCAGGGATTTTCTCTCTTTGTGACGTCTATTTCTATCTCAATTTTCTCAACTATTTTATGCATTTGAAAGAAATGCAGAATGCTTATGAGTGATATGATAGATATATTTCTTTTCTTTCAAATCTGTAAAATAGCTGAGAAAATGGAGTTTGAGAAAATCCTTGGGAACCTCATACAATCAACCCCGGAATGGGCTGAAGCAGAACTTGAAACGGCAATCATAAAAGGCCGAATATGATTGTGCCTTATGTAACGTTATTTGAACATTTCAGTGGTTTACCCAATGACCATGTCACTATTGGTGGCAATAACTATGATGGCATCTGGGAGTACCAGGATGGAACAGAGATTACCTGGACGGACAAATGGCACGACTCTGATTTTAGCGTAAGTAGACCACCGTCTCGGGAAGCTGCCCCATAGCAGCTTCGCTGAGACTGGGCAGCTTATGTCAATACACAGGTGGGGCCATATTTCACTCGATCTATGGCCTCATGAAATACAGCCCCACCTTCAACTTATGAAATAACCCTGTCAACAGACCTCTTGCAGCATATTTCACAGCACTCTTAAAGCCCCAGCTCTCCTATAAATAGGGCTGAGTACCTGTCCCGACTGCGCCCTGACTGTCGGTGGAGGGGTACCGAGACCTGGGTTTCACTATGTCTAATGGCACAATGCCTCACCAACATAGGCCCTAGTTAACAGGCCCTAACACATGTGGCTGTATGGTCCTGCTAGGGTACTGGCTACTTCTAGTTGGGATTGGATCAAATGGGGTTCAGACCCCTCAAAGTTTTTAAAATAGCGTTAATCATTAGGCTAAAAAGGAAGAAGCATATACTATTGGGTGATTAGTATCATTACATGAGTCCCGGTGGAGCAGTTGGTTAGCTAGTGGGCTCAATGTTCTGAGGTTAAGGGTACGGATCCTGCTAGATACCTGGGCTCTCAAAGAGAAAAAGAGCTCTTACATATCACCAGCTCCTAGGGGTGTATATATTTACATGTACCTGTGTGAGGACGTCTGTCGTGGTAGTTGTCTGACAGTAGCACGTGTTGCAGGGGTGTATATACATGTACCTGTGTGAGGACGTCTGTCGTGGTAGTTGTCTGACAGTAGCACGTGTTGCAGGGGTGTATGTACATGTACCTGTGTGAGGACGTCTGTCGTGGTAGTTGTCTGATAGTAGCACGTGTTGCAGGGGTGTATATACATGTACCTGTGTGAGGACGTCTGTCGTGGTAGTTGTCTGCACGTGTTGCAGGGGTGTATTTACATGTACCTGTGTGAGGACGTCTGTCGTGGTAGTTGTCAGACAGTAGCACGTGTTGCAGGGGTGTATATACATGTACCTGTGTGAGGACGTCTGTCGTGGTAGTTGTCTGACAGTAGCACGTGTTGCAGGGGTGTACATACATGTACCTGTGTAAGGATGTCTGTCGTGGTAGTTGTCTGATAGTAGCACGTGTTGCAGGGGTGTATTTACATGTACCTGTGTGAGGACGTCTGTGGTTGTAGTTGTCTGATAGTAGCACGTGTTGCAGGGGTGTATATGACAGGCGCAGAATAAGAACCAACCCAATTCCGGAATTGCCCAGGTACAATTCCCGAACTGCGCAGGGCAATTCCGGAATTGCTCCCTACTTGCATTGGGCAGTTTCAGAATCCCTAGCTGTTCTACACATATAATATTAGATACATGTGTCAATGCTGTTTGAGTATGATGTGCCACACCTTGGAGGTGTGAGAACAGTCAGTAGGATGTCCCCATACATCCCACACCTCACTGTAGGTGTGAAAAATGTGTGGCTGTAATCCATCTAGAGTGACAAAGCTATGGGAGTTCAGTTGCCTGTAACCCATCAAAGAGGTAATTAATACTGTAACAATTCTTGGCAAATACTTTTTTTACCTTACCTTTCTGTTTGTGCCATGCACTAACTTATTTTATAAGACTTGTTATTGAGATGTGAAAGTTCCGATATTGCGCAAATTCCGATATTGCACCTGACACATATACATGTACCTGTGTGAGGATGTCTGTCGTGGTAGTTGTCTGATAGTAGCACGTGTTGCAGGGGTGTCCATGTACCTGTGTGAGGACGTCTGTCGTGGTAGTTGTCTGACAGTAGCACGTGTTGCAGAGGTGTATATACGTGTGTGAGGAGGTCTGTCGTGGTAGTTGTCTGACAGTAGCACGTGTTGCAGGGGTGTACATACATGTACCTGTGTGAGGACGTCTGTCTTGGTAGTTGTCTGACAGTAGCACGTGTTGCAGGGGTGTATATGTACCTGTGTGAGGACGTCTGTCGTGGTAGTTGTCTGACAGTAGCACGTGTTGCAGGGGTATACATACATGTACCTGTGTGAGGACGTCTGTCGTGGTAGTTGTCTGACAGTAGCACGTGTTGCAGGGGTATACATACATGTACCTGTGTGAGGACGTCTGTCGTGGTAGTTGTCTGACAGTAGCACGTGTTGCAGGGGTGTATATACATGTACCTGTGTGAGGACGTCTGTCGTGGTAGTTGTCTGACAGTAGCACGTGTTGCAGGGGTGTATATACATGTACCTGTGTGAGGACGTCTGTCGTGGTAGTTGTCTGACAGTAGCACGTGTTGCAGGGGTGTACATACATGTACCTGTGTGAGGACGTCTGTCGTGGTAGTTGTCTGACAGTAGCACGTGTTGCAGGGGTGTATATACATGTACCTGTGTCTGTCGTGGTAGTTGTCTGACAGTAGCACGTGTTGCAGGGGTGTACATACATGTACCTGTGTGAGGACGTCTGTCACCAAGCCTGAATCCAACACCGCCGTCCTTACCTCATCTGGTTTTCCCTGCTCTGTCAATCGGAAATCTAGAAAAGCTCTGAGGCCGTCTTTCATGAACTGAGAGTAGCGCTGGTCGATGGAGAGTAGTTCTGTGTAGTAGTCATTGACCTCAGTCCAAGATGGTGTTGTCTCAGGACAGTTGCCCATGACGGTTGATGACCACTTCTGCCCCATGGCTGTGCCAATTTACATGCACGTTCAGGATCGGCTCAGATATATAGTGCTGTGCTGGAAAATTTAAAAGAAAAATACTAGGTGAGCCTGGAATCAGTTTGGGCTGTAGTATTGGGAGTTCAACACTTCCCTTCAACATGGCTCTATTAAAGGGAATTGGTAGTTCCTACACAGAAGCCACCTGGTGGCAAAAATCGAAAAGTATTCTTTAAGCTGTATTCATACTCCTACATAGACCACTTTCCCTAAATCAACTATTTGTATTTGCTACTTGGACAGTATACCTCCATTGTTCACATATATTCACTGCTAGGACACCCATGGGATCCTATAGTTAAGGCAAAAGAAATATTTTTCCAAAATTCATGCCTTTGCTCAAATGGCCGTATCATGAAAGTTAATACCGTTTCTATTAGATAATACATCAAACTAACATAATCCTGAGTTATATACAAAAGTCCATAGAACATCAGTGATCCTGTGACAAGTAGAAAGTCCCTTTGAGAGAAATAGGTAGAAACTGGTGGTGACCCCCTGTGGATGCTTTGAGAACCTTCAGAAACAGTTCAAACTAGCTCCACCTGGTGTATGTGCAGATTAAAACCAATTGGGTTAAGGTTTTTAGAGTGCCATGAACTCAGGATCTCAGGATTAAAAGGCAGAATTGCTACTGACTGAGCTAACCAGGCAAGTGCCTGTGAGCGCTGTTCAGGTTTATATGTAGGATCTTGTGACTACCAGTGGAATATCAGCCAATGATGTAGTTTGTCAGGAGGTTCTTGTCCATTCTCTAAACACTAGCACCATGTTTGGTGCTGTTCTTTTGATATATTATACCTATCGTATATAATTATGTTCTGACAGACTTTGATGAAGAATTCGTCGTTTGATTCTTTGTAATGAAGGGGTTATCTTGCAATTTTCAAGTGAGTCCCCAATGTCTAACTCAATGGTTTCAACCCTAGTAAGATATAATGTGCTAATTATGCATAGGATCCTGAGAAATATCCTTGGTAACATAATTAAAGCAATTTGCTCTCATGAAAAATACCTTGATACCAAATTTTATTGTCGAATGGTGTCTCCGATCTCTGAAAAAAATGTCCCACCAGGTGGGGTGCTTTTACTCTGGTACGGATTTTCAAGGGTTGTCTGAAATTGTTTGTAATATCCTGAAAAAGTAAAACACTAATAATAGGGTCAGGCAGTGTTGTATGCTTGAGTACGTTTTTAATATATGTATGGTAATCTCACTGTTAACAATTTGCAGTCTTTGCAAAAACTTTTTCGGCATGCAGGACAGTCCGTCCTGCAGCTAGCCAATTTTGCAGGACCGGATAGATTTCTGCAGGACCGGGTACCAAAATCAAAGTTTTGCACAACATTTAGAATAGAATAGCATTTATAAGAGAAAATAATAGCAAAAACTTACTCTAATTTGCCTAGAATATTGAAGTGCACTCTACAACTTCAGTTCTAGTTGGAATATTTGAAAAATCCTTTCAGTTTTCGAAAGCCCAGAATGCAAAGGACATCAGGTCCTGCAACAGTAGGCCTACTCATTTTGCCGGACCAGAGCCATTTTAGGCAGACATTGCCACTGTCCGGCAGGATCTGGCAAAGACTGAATTTGATATCAATTATGCCCGATAAAACTTCTATCTCTGTCTCATTCTCATAGTAACTATACATCTATGGGAAAACAATGGGTGTAGAGCAGGTTCTCCAGCACCCCACTAGGTGTCTTCACTAGTCCTTAGTTACCGCTACTTCCGGACGATCCAGGACGTCTGGGTTGGCCAAGCATCTCATGCTAAGTACATGTGTATTATCTATTGATGAATTATGCTGCTTTATTGATGTAAGAATGCCTATAAATAGTGGCTGAGTCAGTGGTTTTTGCACAAGTGATGCTTGGGCCGTATTGCACGCTGGCCGTTGTGCAATAACCACTGACAAGGGCACTTTTAAGTGACGCTCTGTATTTATTTCAGGGCTGGCAGACAAAAACTACCAATAATTACATCAAAAATATGAAATTAAACTTTTCCGGGGGTCACGTGACCCTCAGAGCGTGCAATATAGCCACAGCGTGAATTACAGTCCATATTCACCGTGAAATAATGTTATGTATGCACAGCCCATAACATGTACTATATATATACATATATATATATATATGTATATATATATATATATATATATATATATATATATATATATATATATACATATATATAGTCAGGGCTGCATTGTGTATTATGACAACCATTATGCATTGTGTATTATGACAACCAAGGCATAAGACTTAAGATATTAGAGCATATCAAAGCACTATGCAGACCACTGGTTAATGGTTAAGTTAATATAGTCCTGTAGTACACCACCCACTATAATGGTTTTACCATAAAGTCTCACGTGTAAGGTGAACCCACATTATAAGCTGCAGCCAAATGGGAGGAAATCCTATAAGCCACAGGGGGTTGTGATATATATATATAGGCTGGTTCTGATTTCCTGTACAAGCTGCGACTTATGCCTAAGACTTTACAGTAGTAGTGTGAGGTTTCATCATCAAAATGTATGGTGCGCCAGTCTGGTGAGTTACTCATCTATTGGTGCATCATGGTGACAAATAAAGCTCTGATGCATCACCCAGTCCATGACTTAAGGGATGATGTCTTTCACCACTTAGCTATCACTTTAGTCAATAATATGGATTGGCATATCCTGGTACCTCAGGTAGTCAGGGGCTTCACCCCCATCTCTTTATCAAGCTAATCCCCTCCTTTCACACCTCGAACAAAGGGACTGATAAGAATTTAACCCATAATGTGCCACTCTAGAGTTGCAGGCCTGACCACAATGCATTCCTCTGAGTGAAGATGGTGGCCTCTATGGCCTAATTTGGTAGTCCAGGGTTAAAATAGACACAATTAGAATAGGAGAGCCCCATGCCTAGTTGATGCTATAGGACTCACCTTGTGCCCAGTGTTACTGAGTGAGTGTAGAGCTGTGTACTAGTGGTGTAATACTGCAGTCAGTACCTCCAGTAGCAGCGGTAGGGTACGCGTCCCGGCCCGTCCACACGACACACACCGCTGACTGCTGGTCCTCTACAGGTGGTGAAACCAGATGTCAACCTCCACAAACGCTGACCTGGCAGTTTGCAGCTTGGCAGTTTGCAGCTTGGCAGTTTGCAGCTTGGCAGTTAGCAGCTTGGCAGTTGGCAGGGTGGTTATGTAGCAGGATTCACCTCCATAACCACACCATCCCCTCCCCCTGCCTGCAGCCCGTCACGCAGGGTGCCTGTGTAAAGCTGCTACTGCCTCCCTCCTGCTGCCAGCGCTGCGTGCACTCGGACTGCCTGAGGTAAGGGGAGAAAGGCAATGGTAACCAGCAATGTGCATATACAATGCACAGGGGGAGCAGGGTGCCTGTGTAAGGCTGCTATTGCCTCCCCCCTGCTGCCAGCGCTGCATACACTCGGGCTGCCTTAGATGAGGGGAGAAAGGCAATGGTAACCACCAATGTGTACATGCAATGCAAAGGGGGAATTAAGCGAGTGGCCTTATTTTCAAAACCGGGTCATCCTAAAGGCCTGCACTCCCCTCCCCTCACTGCATTTGAATTTCAAGAAATGCCCCCCCCCCCCCAGTATAGAGGCTTTTCCAGTTTTGCCTGGCCCCTTAGGGCCTGTTTTTCATTATGCCCCCCTTCTCCTACATCCCTCCCGGCTGGCAGTTCCAGACTTGGCTCTAACTAGACTTGGCAGTGATGCAGCAGTTACCAGTGGTATAGTATACACACTAGTATATCCTGTTTACATACCGAGCAACATGCCAGGAGCCCAGTGTAGCGTGACCTAAAACAGCCCCCCCCCCAGTACTCCCCTTACCACGTCCTGCCACAGGAAGGCTCTGGTAACTACCACTGTGTATTAGGCACTAGCGAGATACTGGTGCTGCCACCAGGTGTTGCTCTGGTACCAATTGTATCCCCCTTGTCACCAGCAACCAGCTCAGCCGAATCTCATGTCCGAGATTAGGGTACAAACAGGGTGTGAGTATTGTGAGTGGGTTGTACCTGGGCATTCCTTATGTCACCTGTCCCTCATAGAGTAGTGGTTAGCATGGTGGAGTCATGATGCAGAGGACCTAAACTCAAATCCCAGTCAACTCATATCTTGGTGACCATACCATGAATTTGCATTCGTATATATCAAATATATTTTGCTTTGATAGGTAAAACTGAGTAACAACCTTGAAATGATAACAAAGAAATATCAATAGTCTTTGAACAGATATTTTATTCCTATTCTTCAAAGGAACTATATGTATATAAATAAGAAAAGGTATTGGTTGTTAATGGTATGGTGACAAGATGTGGCCTGGGAGGGATTTGAGCTTAGGTCCCCTGCATCATTAATCCGCCATGCTAACCACTACACTATGAGGGACAGGTGACATAAGTAATGCCCAGGTACAACCCACTCACAATACTCACACCCTGTTTGTACCCTAATTTTGGACCTGCGATTTGGCTGAGCTGGTTGCTGGAGGTTAGACTGGTTAGACTGGTACCAATCAACATGGCGCTGTACACTGGACATCTTGCTAATGCGGAATAGCCTTGAACTTGAGTCTTGCTGGGTTTGGGCAATCACTGCAGGTAGCTTGGAACCAGTGGACAGTAACCAGAATGAATGATGGGAGCTCCTGTTGGCTGTATTCAAGTTTGGAAAAAGGATTGCCCAGACCAAGCAAAATTCAACTTTAGGCTATATCACTGGCTATATAGTCCAATTTAATGGGCATAGTGGTGTTTACAAGTGCCAGAGTGGCAGTTAGCACAGATGTACCCACACCACTCTCCTCCTTAAACACTGAAAATAAACGCAGTAGTGATGGGGCGTTGAAGTACTTGACGTGTTTAAACGGGCAATTACGGTATACGGGACTATTTAGGCTATGGGGGCCGCCATCTTGGCTCAGAGCAATGCATTGTGGTTAGGCCCCCGACTCCAGAACAGTGCATCATGGGAGAATTTCTTATCAGCACCTTTGTTCAAGTTGTGAGGAGAGGGGATTAGCCTGATAAGGAAATGGGGTTAGCCCCCGACTACCTGAGGTACCAGGATGTGCTAGTCCCGTATAGACTGGTAGTGCCCAGCTGGGGACAGTGGTACATTTGTCATCATACATTCTGATCCCTGTTAGCTGGTTCCAAGCTACCAGCAAGGATTGCCCACACCCAGCAAAATACAAGTTCAAGGTCATAGTGATAGCTACCAGAGTGTTACAGTATGAGTGGAAGGATCTGGAGACGAGAGTAGGATGGTGGGAGTATGAGATGGTATAATGCATGTTATGTAGTGGAGGAATCAGAGCGGTAAGTCCTTCCTTATTTAACATTGGTATAATCTATAGGACTGAGCCCGTCGGCTGTATATACAATATGTATAGACTCTGATATAGGGTAAAGGCAACCTGAGTAGGACAGATACCTGGAGTCGGATACCATTGGCTATAAATTACATAGTTTATATACATATTTCAGCTATTATGTCAATCAAATAAGAAAGCTGAGGGGTTCTTCCTTCTAACAAATACAATGTATCAAATGTTAGGCACTTCACACATAGTTTTATAGATGCTTGAACATGGGGTGTTCTTACCGTATTCTCAAGATAGATATCAAGACTGAATGACAAAATTGGTCTTCTTGAGCAATCTGTTCTGTCTTTATCTCATGTGCATCATTACAAATGGTACTTATAGCAAGATATGTATTTTTTGATAAAAGTACCCAGAAACACTTGTCAATGACGGACTTGACTCGAGGGCTATCAAATTGATTCTAAAATAGTACCACATTGGCCTAAGATATAAATATTTTTTGCTCTCTACATATTTTAACCCACACATCTGAGAAAAATGTAAAGCGCGAAATTAAATAAGTTGACAGTATTTCTAAATGCAAATATGAAGAACAAAACACAGTGCAGCTATTGTAGAACATGGCTTAATTACAAATTGAATTTTTTAAACACTTGGTGGGACACGATGCTGCTTTATTTGTTACTTCTGGCATCGATTTCCACAATAAGTATAGGCTTACTCTACAGAACGTATTTCTTTTCACAATTTTCATAATGATCATTCAACAGCACTTGGTACATAGTAATTCTCATAGAACGGCATGGTGAAGTAACTCGCCAGCGCTGCGCTGCATTCAAGCATCATGCCAACACTACGGGGTTGAGACACCCAGAAGGGTCCCATTGGTGCATTATGACGACAAATTTAATGTTATTAATGATATTGTTTATTATCCAGTGCCAAATATAGTGCTTTCCGGTATTTGTAACATTTTGTCAATGTGTCATGTTTTCTTGCAGATATCAATTTTCTGAATATTCGCAGGAACAATTCACATCATCGAACAATAAAGATTAATATTGTAACGGTGTCCATATGATTCATTCTCAACTCGTCATGATGTTTCCAATCTGTACTAGTTACTACAATGTTACATTTTAACGACATACCATGTTAAAAATGATGTGAGCCTACTTCCTCCCCCTTTCTGCGAGCAAATATGGAATAGCTCTCCCAGGTGCGCGGACAAACGTTAACAGTGCAATCTTAATCTTACATCTTAATCTTACATCTTAAAGTGTCTTAATCTACCCAGAAAGAAAAAAAAAGGAAAAAAACAGGGGTTGGGGGGGCAGAGCCCCCCTTTACATACTAGTCGACTAGCCTATCCTACAATGGACTGTGTAGTTTAAGTTAGGATTAAGATAGGTTAAGATAAGATTAAGACTAATTTTAAGATAATTAAGACAGTCTTAATTCTGTGTTAAGAAAGATTAAAACTAATTTTAAGATAATTAAGACGATCTTAATTCTGTGTTAAGATTGCGCTGTTAACGTTTGTCTGCGCACCTAGGAGAAATATCCCGGGCTTGCCATCTGCAGGGGCTTAAAAAAACAAAATATCTGCAGGCATTTTTTTTCTTTCATTTCCCACCCTCCTTGGCAACAATTGACAGTAACCTGTGTACCACATGTAGCAGGAGGTTGCCGACCAGACGCCAGGGTCCGGCCTCCCTCACCTGGCCGGGTGTTAGTGTGAGCCGCCTTAACCCAGAGTCCAGCACTGCCCCAGCACTGGTCTCACTGGTGTCAGTCTCTACCATGCTGTAAGTGACCAGGCCCATCACCACGCCGCACCCCACTGTTGTAATGGCCGTCTGTGCCATGGTGACTGCCTTAGTTGTGACACCCCGCAGACTCGCTCAGTGGCTGCTGCTGTAGTCGTGACGCCCCGCAGACTCGCTCAACGAGTACCTTTTATCAGTGCAACGGCTCCAAATGGCACTGGTGGAACTACTTTAATTTTTTAGATTGTTACTGCCTGCCAGGCTGTGCACAGGGACTGGTGTACAGGATTTGATTGGTCAACTCTTGAAGTCAAGTTAGTCAAACAAGTTTTTAATCTTTTATATGAGGATGCCCCGCGAGTCTTAATGTCTCTGATTAGTTTTCTGTTTTTGTCCTTACGAGCTGGACCTGGAGAGACGGAGTACTCGGCAGGTGACGGTGGGAGACTGGGCACCAGTCAGGTCACAGGATTTTCAGTCACTGAAATTGAAAAAAGCAGAATATGATTATTATCTCATCAATGTAGCATTAGCTATGTCAACACCCACCTACTCTATAGTGGGGCAGCAATCATTTTACCTTTAAAGACTGGACTGGAGTAGTTCATGGATTATATACTGATTCATCTGATGCTGTATTTAGAAGTATGAACATCTTTTTGTCACACAGAGGGAGTATGGGTACTGGATGTTTGGGCCATTTAAAAAAATTTCCCGCCAACTGAAAAATTACACAAGTATCAGCCAACATTGGTGATTATTTTGGAGGTCCTCTATTGGGAATCAAATGCTGGGGTGGCATCTGCCTTATAATGTTGCCCTGATGTTTAATTTCCAACCATGGAATAAAGATGAAACATTGGAATGTTGGCCCAACATGAAATCAATATCACCATCTGCAAGCATGGGCCATTACTGCTCCAATGGCCAGTAATTTACCAACATGGCAATTCCAATATTTGCATATTCAATCTTAAGACAATATATATATATATATATATATTGGCCCGAACATGGCCCAATGTATCCTTATTACCTCGATAAGGACCAATAGAGGTACCATAATTGCACGTTAAGCGCCCTTAAATTTGAAGCCACTACCCAGTGGGCACAGAACATTGAATCAACATTGAAAACTGGTTGACAATGTTGATTCAATGTTGATTCAATGTTGATTCAACATTGAACTGATTTTTGTGCCCATTGGGTATTACCCCCTGCGCTTCCATACGAGTCCCATTTTAATAAAGAGAGATTTTAGGTTTCAGCGTGGACCTGCGCATAAACAAGACTCGAGCTTATTTGAGACCCCTGTGCTTAAATGGGCCATTAAGGTGTTCCCACAGAGTGGCATGCAGTGGCGCCATCTGAGACGCATGAACTAGTAAAACCAAACACACACACCTGTATACACTTGTAACGCGCGTGGAAAAGCCATCTGACTCAAACCCACGACTTTCAGACCCATAGACCCGCTGCTCTACAAACTGACCATTTTCTCAATCTGACAGCCTGACCACAATGTGCTTTACTTGATCGGTTTGGGAGGGGATTACCCGAGCGGGCCACCCCAACGGGCCTACCATAGGGGCACGCAGATATCACTGAGCCCCTACACAATTTTGAGATTTAAGTGTTTAGTATTTTGTGTGAAATAGGTTCACCCCATAGAAGATCTATCACTCCTTATGAGAGAAAAAGGAGGGAAAGAAATCCTGACTTATAGTCTGAGTCTTCTAGCTAGGGAGAATAGATTGCATGCTTACCTTATGCCAGTCTTTTCAAAAACTTTTTCGTCCTACAAGACATTTGGTCCTGCAAATTATCAATGTTGCAGGACCGGCAACATTTTTGGAGGACCGGATAGCCACATATCTGATGATTTATGCATTTTAGATATGAAATAGTGTTTTCCACTAAAAACACTCTCTATTTGTAATCATTTAAGGCCAAATCAGGATAGATATATAGTTTTACACAGTATATTGACAAACATATTTCAGGTTTACAAACCCTACTAAATTCCTCTAGTTCAGAAAAGCCCAACATGTGACTGGACATTTGGTCCTGCAACACTTGTCAATCTGCTAGACCGGTGGCATTTTAGCAGGACATTGCCACTATCCTTCATGTTTTCGCAAAGACTGTTATGTTCTTTGTCGCCATGCCAACCCTAGTCAGTCTTTTTTGCCTCTACTCGTCATGGCTTCATTCATGCATCAAGCCAACCGTTCTGTAGGGTTGACAAGACAGTTGTTTTAATTTCAAGACAGGTGTGACTGGCCCTAAGACAAAAAAAAAAAATTTGAGAAAATTTTGTTTTGAAGCTCACAACTATCCTACAACAGTTGTCTAGGTCGTGTTCTGGATTGCAAGACAATGAGTCGGATACCTAAAATTGAGGTTATTCATGTACACTACAACTTCTAGTGTTTGAGATGGGTTTTTTTTGGAGAGTATAGCACCTAAACTTGCCATTATTCACAGATAAAGGGCCTAAGATACTTGAATGTCCACAAAATCAAGTGTCCGTCTCAAGGTATGTGTCTGAACCAAGTTGTATCTACCATATCTCTATACATAGTGCGAACATAAATTATAGCCTAATTCTCCAAGTACACATATCACATTAAAGAATTCAAGCCAACTTTAAAACAAACTTTACCTTCATGTAAGCACTACGCTAACCCACAGCTCTGCGCAATATGCACCAAAGAAGCCGACTGTAGTTTTAAGTTCCTTATGAGTAGCTTTATATGCTCAGTACAGGTTACAGTGGTTGTGGCGCGACTTGGCAGAACAGGATCGTTTTGCAATAACCTGAAACATGGGGCCTTTACCTCCCTTGAGACTACTTAATCCATTAATTACAGCATGTCGCTAAAATGTGTCGTCATGATGCACCAAGGCAGCCCCAGCAAGTAATTCACGGCTGCTGTATTGGTGCATCATGCCGATTTATCGGGAGTGTCTCAACCCCGTCGGGTCGGCATGATGCTTGAATGCAGCAATGGAGAGTTACTCCCTGAATGGGGCTGCATTCATGCATCATGATGGCCAAGGGCATTAAAGCAGTATGCGGTCCTTAAAGTGTCTACTGGCAGCTGGCCACAGGGTGGTTATACTCTGGTTTCGGCTCAGTGAGGTCATAGACCCTTACAGCAGGATAGGGGGACATTTTCATTAAAAAAAAGTTGCGTTCAAGTTGGTTTTAGCTGAAAGATGGGTTAGGAGCTAAATTGGGGTCAATTTTAATTTTTCAGTTTTTCAACGATTTGTGCTTATAATGTCCATAAAGGCGTAAGATATAGAGAAAACCATGTCAGGAGACCACTTTCTGTAATAGAGTCGGGTGACATGACCCATTCTGACCATAATTTGCTCTACACACATATTTATATGCACAGTATGAACACAAATATGTTGAAAAAATGTAAAATATAAATTGATCCCAAATTAGCTCCTAACCCATCTTGAATACTCATAACATTGATCGTAACACAAGACAATTATCTTTCAAATAATATATATCAGAACGCAGGATTTTGAGGTATGTATTTGTCTGTCATGTATCAGAAATGTTCAAGAACTTTATCAACAACTTTTCTGAAAAGTCCCCCTTAGTTGCTGCATTGCTCTATCTGTCTGCAGCACCTCAGCAGCTACAGCAGTATTGCACAGGTCCAAGCAATGACCAGGAAATGACCCTGCAAAGACTTATGAAGCCGGGGCCATTTCTCTCCATGCCTGCCTCCACATTACCCCCCACCACTCCCACCTCCCAAGGTGTGAATGCTCAAGGCAGGTTCATTTTTGGGGCTGCCTTACCCCTCTGCTGTTATGTAATCCCATTGAATGCACCTCCCTCTGTCACAAATTTGGCACACCAGTCACATTTGCATTCTTCTGAGAATAGAGAACTACTCTTTCCCATGTCTGGTGCAAGTATCTAGTATACTACTTTGAAAAATCATTGGGAGATATTTTGAAATACTAAATTGCTAATACTTATAGTTCTCCTTCCATTTATGATGATTTCACAATTGAAAAGTGAAGGCAAATATCTGAAATATCCATTACAAAAAGGCACTTACTATGATTTAAGAGCAGGGTCATTTTCCACAATGGCTTCATAAGCCAGGGTGAAAAATGACTACAGGTTCAAAAGTCGCTGGCATAGTCATTTTAAGGAGTTGCCAGCACCTGTTGCAGGAGTAGACAGTAGACAAAAGAGGGGACAAACCCGTGTCCGGACGTATTATTCTTACAAGAGTTCGCCTCCAAATGACAACACCACGGACACCAACAACTTACTATCCTTCTGTCAGGAGGGAGTAGAGTGTCATGACATGTTAACCCTTTAAGGATGCATGTCACTAAAAGATCACATTTGTTGCTACCAATGTAGCACCAGCGAGTTACCATTTCTTAAAATTGACATGCGATATAGGGCCCCCCCCAACTATGCCCTATCCAGGACTAGGAGCATGGCCCAGGGCACCGACACATGAATTAACCCTTTAAGCCATTTGAGGACAGATGTCGCTAAAATATGATGTTTGTCGTCATGATTCACCAATGCAGCCCTGGGGAGTAACTCGCTGGTGCTGCATTGGTGCATCATGAAGACCCGTCGGGAGTGCCTTAACTACAGAGGATCATCATGATGCTTGAATACAGCACTGGCGAGTTCCTTGCAAGGTCTGTATTCATGCATCATGACGACCAAGGGCATGATGCATTAAGGTTAAATTATAGTTCAAGAAACTGGATGTATTTTAGTTCCAGGTCATTGACCTTAATACTTTCAGTATAAATAAAAGAAATTACAATACAATACAAAAGTGGGTACATCCGATTTTTCTTCAAATTCTAAATCTTCCTTAAATGTGTTCCAAACACTGTAAAGGTACAATATTTAGAGAATAGAGGTCAATGAAATGTCATCAATCCCAGTGGGCACAAAATTCTGTCCAACGTTGAATCCATATTGATCCAACATTGAATCAACATTGACAACCATTTATCAATGTTGATTCAATGTTCTGTGCCCACTGGGATGGGTGTTAATAGGTCACAAGGGGGTCCGATGTCCCCAGACCATGCGCCTTTCTAGTGTATTTTCAATGGGGGGAATAAAAGAGTGCACGCTTTTATTCAGAAAATGACCATATTTTAGGCAATAAAATCGAATAAGTGCAAAATCAAAGGGAATTAGGGGGAATGGAACAGATATGAAGTCAAATATATTAATTTAGGGAAATCTATTTTTTTGTCCCACACATCGGATCAGGTGGCACTGGACAGTAGCACCGAGATAACCCCCCTCCCCCTTAACCCGACCCAGTGTGCCCAAACTTACACCGTGATTGGGAAATATCCTGTATTTTAGTGTGCGTCCTTCTCACCAGATGGCTTAGTGTGTCTTGAACCATACATCAACCTAGTCATGGCTCAGTCTCACGAGTTTGTAACAGTTGAAACGTCTTTGACCGGGTGTCGTCTTTGACCGGTGTCATCTTTGACCGGTGTAGTCTTTGACCGGGTAGGGATTAAAATGAAGTAAAAAGTAGAATATAGTAAAGAAATTTAAGCTTCAACTTCTTCATGTAATAAACAGTCTATGGTTGTTTTACCCCATTTTTTAAATATTATTTATGCACATATTAAGGGTCTGTGGTATCAACTTGTGCTATCACTCACAAAACTAAATCAAATCAACAATTTTATTCAGATGATCAATTTAATAAACAAACAACAATGTCATGAAGATACAGAACAAGGGCTCTTGATGAAGGGTTCCCCATGTCTCATGTAAAACTTTTAAAATGGTCATGTCGCCATATCAATTTGTCAATAAGTAGGGGAGTAGGGGAGGGGAGTGGGGAGTAGGGGAGGGGGCAGTAGGGAGTAGGGGGAGGGGGGAGTACGGGAGTAGGGGAGGGGGTAGTAGGGGAGTGGGGGAGGGGGGAGTAGGGGAGGGGGAGGGGGAGGAGAGGAGGGAGGAGGGGGAGTAGGCGGAGGGGGGGGGATGAGGAGGGGAGGAGGAGGGGAGGGGGAGCAGGGGAGGGGGGAGTAGGGGAGGGTGAGGAGAGGATGGAGGAGGGGAGGGGCAGGGGATGAGGAGGAGCAGGGGGCGGGGGGGAAGGGGAGGGGATGGGGATGGGAGGGGGAGGGGGAGGAGAGGGAGGGACAGGAGGGAGAGAAGGAAGGAGGGAGGGAGGGAGGAGAGGGGGAGTGGGGGAAGAGAGGGGAGGGGGAGGGGGGATGAGGAGGGGAGGGCGGGGGGGAATAGGGGAGGGGGAAGTACGGGAGTAGGGGAGGGGGAGTACGGGAGGAGGGGAGGGGGAGGGGGGAGGGGAGGGGGGGAGAGGGGGAGGAGGGGAGGGGGAGGAGAGGGAGGAGGAGGAGGGGAGAGGAGCGGAGGGGGAGGAGTGGAGGTGGAAGTAGAGGAGTAGGGGGGGGTTGTTATGTAGTGGGGTTATCAGAGCGTTCAGACTACAGGAGTACACGGTGTCTACCTCCACGTCTGTCACACTCACTGTGGGGAATTCACACAGAGAGCGGTTTCTGTTCGTGCTGCACGGCACACGCTCCAGGCTTTCTTTATGTTTCTTGGTGTAAGGTGTATACTGTAAAACCTATTATACCACACTTGGCCAGCAGAACTAAAGAAATCCCAGTAAACAAATAATGTTATACCCCATTTTATAACGTTATATAAAGTTATATGTCAACGTTTTTCTAGGGCTCTTTAGTATGACGTTATGTAAAGTTTAAAACGTTATTTTGACGTAAAATAACGTTTTTTTGTTAGCTGGATATAGCCTTAATGTACAAAAAGGTGAGAAAACACTGACTACAGTGTGTGGCATAAGTTAGTTAAACCACTCAAGACCTCTGTACTAAGGATGTTGGCTTAGTCACGGGTGAGCACACTCGTCTGCGACTCGTGATCAGCCTAGACTGTCACCAATATCCTATGTACAGGGGTTTGGCATAGGTTTAACTACTATCTACACCACAGTTCACTGAGATAACAAAAGAAATGGCCTGACTGTATTTTATATACATGGCTGTATTTTGATATGGTCTATTAAGCACACTCTCCTGCTGTCAGTATTTATAAGTCAGATCCGCATGACTAGCTGCATGAGTGTCAAAAGTCTTGCACAATGGTATTCATCCGTGGTTGAAGCCTTGGACTTATAACACTTATACAGCAAGTCACTTGTATCATATCTACCACCTGTATAGGCTGTGGTTTATAGGCCTCTGCGAGTCAGACATCACAGTGGGAGTGCGGTTGTACATGCGTTTTTAGATGTATACTACATTACTGAAGTCACACTGTAAGAAGCTACTGTATTTAAACAGCACAATGTGCTGTACATTTACAGCACTGTTTGCTGTAGTTGGTATTACAGCACTATTTGCTGTATAATTACAGCATTATGTACTGTAAATTGGGTCTCCGGCAATGTTGCTGTACATTTACAGTACATTGTGCTGTAGATTTCCGCCGCTAGGTGGCAGCAGTAGACCATTTCTGTATTAATTATTCCACCCAACTCTTTCCCGAGTCAAATAAAACTCTCAAGACATCTTAGAATAAGAATGGATGAGAGAGACTGAATGCAGTTATCATAAAGTGTATTGATATTTGCATAATTGTGTTGAATCATACAAAAATAACAGCAAAAGTATAGAATAGACACCACATTGGTGGGAAAAGTTAAATGCTTAAGTGCCCGGACTGGGGAAAATCTGGTATCACATACGGTTCAGCTGTATTAAAGCAGGATTAAACCATTACTTTGTGTAGTGTGTATTATCCTAGCTGAGATTGAACTATTATGCAGGAAAGTACTCTCCATACATGCGTATTAATTGATATAAATTGATGAGAACAACAATATGAAATCTACAATAGAAGTTGCTACAACTTTACAGCACCCAGTTGCTTTACATGTACAGCAAAATCTACTGGAACAAAAGTTGCCAGTAACTTTTGCTGTACATGTACAGTAGAAGTTGCTGTAAATTTACAGCAAGTCAGTTGCTGTACACCTTCAGCAAACTCTACTACAGCAAATGTTGCCAGCAACTTTTGCTGTAGGTGTACAGTACTTACTTCTTACAGTGCACCACAATCAGAACCTCTGGGCGGCTTATATGATTTCTTAAAGTTAGGGGTGCAGCTAATTCGTGAGTTTGGCTTATACGCGAGGTTTTACTGTTGACCTTTCTCTGACTGGGGGAAACCACTACCAGACAGCCATGATTGCGTACCTAACCTACAGCATACTGTATCCTCATCCTGTACATATTTATCTCATGGGGAATTCTCTGAAACATAAATAAAACCTTTCACTGAACACCTCCTCCCCTTCTTTTGCTGCTTTAGGGAGTTACCATGTTTCAACAATGATGGTGGGTTTGAGGGGGCACCCCTTAACTGGGGTGGGTTCAAAAATGTTTAACCTGATTTGAGCAAAAATGTCCGCGATTCACCATGCTTCAAGTGGCCTGCGCACAACGATTTTGTGACCCATGGGGGGGGGGGGTAGAAAATGTCAACCCCTTGAGGGGGGTTCAGAATTACAGCACCCTTCGCACAAAAACCACTACCGTAAAACCCCGCCTTTAAGACGACCCCCTAACTTTGGAAAAAAATTCGTCTTGTGCAAAATAAGTATGACAATTTGGAAAACCCCATCTTTGAGACGACCCCCGACTTTTGGGATCCTGCCAACCCCCAGACCCCTTCTAAATCACCACAATTACAGGTTTTTGATTATTTTTTCCGTGAATTAGTATGGCCTGCGGTACAATACAAGTTACCTTAAGTAAATAATAATGGAAACGTTTATAAATTGTACCATTTTATTGATATGTTTTTTCTGCCCTTTTTTTCCCAAATCAAAATAGTCAAAACCCCGCCTTTAAGACGACCCCCTTCTTTGGTTAAAAATCTGTCTTGTAGGAAAAATAAATCCCAAAATAAATCCGTCTTAAAAGCGGGGTTTTACGGTATCTGTTGCTCATCGCAACCTTAGTCTCTGAAAGGATGGAGATGTGTATGTGTGTGTATGTCTGTGTGTGTGTATGTCTGTGTGTACGTGCAAGTGTTTAGTCCCTAGTTTGTGTCCTACCTTCCATCCTACAGAGGGACATTGACCTAGTTACAGTGACCTGACCTCCTGTATCCTTATCTGCTCCTTATCTGTGACATAGGTGCAGCCTACACTGAAAAAGTAAACTTGTCTCCAAGTGACTGTCATAAAGTAAACGAGTCAAAAGTTGTCTAACTTATCAGGTTACCATCCCACAAATAGAATCTGGAGCTGGCAAATGTCGTGTTTTTGACTGGCACATGCCAACAGGTCTTCTATCTCAAGCTAAAAGACCCACTTCTTCGTCACTTAGACGAGTTTATGACTCATTTATTTTATGACTGTCACTTTGAAGAGTGCAGAAGAGTCTGGAGACAAGTTTACTTTTCCAGTGTAGCGCCCGGCTGTCCACCAAACAGAGACAGCCTATAAACATGTGAGGGTTATGCGCGTGCAGTGACTTAGTACTTCGCAATTTCAGCCAACACACCCGAGTCGAGTGACCAATGGGCCCTATGACCAAGCTTCTGTCATAGGGGAATCACCTTATTTGTAGTGTTTCTGGGTGATCATTTACTGTGACAGTTACTTGTTTTCTTAGGGTTAGGGTTAGGCAGGTTAGGGTTAGAGCTAGGGTCGGGGTTAGGGATAGGGTTAGGGTTAGGATCAAGTTCCCCCTATGACAACCATCTGTCATAGGGTCTAC
>OX381706.1:4542938-4645938 GCA_947462335.1 Harmothoe impar
TACTGTCGGCATGATGCACCAACACA
The DNA here is from genome assembly GCA_947462335.1 of Harmothoe impar. Classification (NCBI taxonomy): domain Eukaryota; kingdom Metazoa; phylum Annelida; class Polychaeta; order Phyllodocida; family Polynoidae; genus Harmothoe; species Harmothoe impar. Next base: position 4,542,965 of record OX381706.1, read on the forward strand.
GCGCTAGGAAGTAGTAACTCGCCAGCACTGCATTAGTGCATCATGCCGACCCTTTAGGAGTGTATCAGCCCTACAGAGTCGGTATGGTTTATACCTGGGGTTTATACTTATTTATATAGTGCCTCTACATGGGTACCCACAATTTTGACCATGTCGCTGTGTCGATTCTTAGCAGAAGGACTGTGTCATTGTGTCGATTTTTAGATATATATAAGACCTTGGAGAAAAATCCCTATGGGTCGATTTTTATCCCTAATTTTCCTGTGTCCGTCGATCTTTAAAATGGCCTAAAAGGGCTGTGGGCCTGTCTCGGTTTTTACCCATGTAGAGGCACAATATAGCTAATTACGTACCAGTAAAATGTATAAACCACCGACTGGACATAAAATAATTAAGGCAAATACCCTACCTATACCCAGGGAGCTAGGTATAAATATAGAATTATACTCTCCCTGCCATACACTTTCAGTACACATAAAAGAAACCCAATACATTCATGCATCTGACATGACGTCAAAGGCTTGCCACATTAAAACAGGTCAGTTTTTACGGTGTAAATGGAAATGTATCAGCCTCGGTTTGAACACCTTAAATCCGGCATTTTGATACAGGTATGAGACTGTAATTCCGTGCTGTAGAATACACTTAGTAATCAGCATGTATAACATAAAACTGGTGCCTCTCTGGGGCCAGCGAGAATCTTATTAAGGAATAGGAGGGAGTATTTTTTTGATGTATAAAATATGATTGATGCATTGTTTGACTTTATTAAGTTTATGGAGGTATAGAGGATGTCTGCATGGGCCCTTTAACACTGTACACGTTTAGGTAGTCTGTCTGTGTATGTGTGTGGAGTGGAGGGGGGTCCTCCTCCCCCCCCCCCCCCCCCCCGCGTTCATCCTCTTATCTTGGTCAGCAAACAATGTTTACTCAGAATATGAACACGTTGTCTCTCAAAACACGCCCGGGGGGGGGGGGGGGGGGGGGGTGTATCAGCAGCCGCTGTTCCCCCGGCGCCCGATGTAACAACCGTTGCCGGCCTCGGGCCTCCTATGGTACCTGGTAAACTGCTGACCTGGGCAGGGCCATATGTAAGAGTCACTCAACTTACTAACTTAGCAAGACTGAAACGTTGTCGTGAACCTCTTTTCCAGATTGGCGGAAAAAATGTATAGCCCCCCCCCCGCCATATACAATAGAGACGACCAAGTTCATGGTACATTAAAGAATTATGCCGTCCTTGGAAGGTTGAGAGGGTTGTACATAGCAGGTGAATTGAGATGGTATGGTTTAATATAATAACAGGGGTGGTTCTTTGTTTAATACAACTTAATGCCAGACACTGTATCCAACGTATAGTACGTATGCTAGCGGCCTTGCCGTTATACTTACTTAGTATAGGCACATACTGATCAGCTCCAGCTGGTTCTCTTTGGCTGCCTTAGGGAGGGTTCATTATTTATGGCAGGGGGGGGGTGAGCATTTGAGGGGGGGGCAAATATTTTTAGGGGTATTTAAAGGGGGGGGGGTTACCCTATTCTTAGGGGGGGCCTTTTTTTTTAAGGGTATTACTAAAAATGTCGCGAATTTAGTACGTTGAAATGTCGCGAATTTTTGTAACAGCCTGTGTTATATTTTACCAAATTATGTCAATATTTTCAAAATTTTCAAAAATTTTCCTCAAACTCCTAGCAAATTTCTCACTGCATCACTTTTGACACTCAGAATAGCCCACCGTTTTGTCAGTCTTCAAAAAAGTGCCGGCCTCATGTTAGCACTGAGGGTAAGGGAGCTTCCAATTTATAAGCACTGGGGCCCTTAAACTCAACGGTATGTAAGTCAAGTGTCTGAGGTTTGACTATTATCACTCACCAGCGAGTATCATGAGACGTTTACACTAAAATGAATGGATGTATTTGTTGCAAGGTAGTAAATTATAGGTAAAAAAGTGCCCAGGATTAAATGCATACAATTAGTAGACACCAACATCGTTTTTGTAATAATGTTGAAAACGATCCAGGGTGGGGTGGGGGGGGGGGGCGCTTTTTTTTCAACCTATTCCGAGGGGGGGGGGGCCTTTTTTTTTCAACCTATTCCGAGGGGGGGGGCCAATTATTTTTGACGTATTCGATTTGCCAAACGCTCACCCCCCCCTGCCATAAATAATGAACCCTCCCTTAGCTGCTTGCCTTGGTTAATTACTGCTACCCTACAGTATCATATCCCCAGATCATATCTAGCCCCCCCCACACACACCCCACACTCCCACCCATACCCCCCCCCCCCCCCCACACACACCTGGTGGTCGTCACACCGGATCATCTCCCTAATCCGCCATGCCGCACCCAGCGACAACAAACCAAATTAGCACCACCCCGCCCCCCCCCCCCCCCCACCCCCGGTCTGCTGACCGGACCGTTATTAGAAGATCGTTTTCAGTCCGTTAGAACTGGCACATAACCCCAGGGGGGTCCAATCCTTGAATTTTGGTCACGTACATGTGCGTACACAAACTGAAGGAAAATGGGCCCTTTTTGGGCCTTGTTCTCTAAGGGGCACCTTTTTAAAAATCATTTTGGGCCAAAGGGGTACCTTATTAGAGCACAGATTTGGGAAATCCTATCACATTTACCAGATCCTAATATTTTAGGTGTTTCTTCTTTTGTCAAGGCCAAAGACTTTTTAAGGGGTACTTTTTTCTCAGAATTTCCCGCAGTCATAAGGGTACAAAATTTGGGGGTGATGTACGCACATAGTTACTATAGAAAAGATAGAGAGTGGACCCCCGGGCACATAACGCTTTCAGGGGATTTTTCACGACAGATCGGGCACTGCTGATATTCTTATTTTAGTAAGAGTCGGTCACGAGCAAACATTTAACACAAATTTATAATGTATTTTGAATTTAAAACAATTAAACTTTTTGATACTTTAAATATAGATTTACATTGTACATGCATAAAGTACGCTAGTCGTCACCAAGGACTGATCGTCACGTGACAAAACGACGAAAGAAATGTAAAACTATATGTATTAGTTGTGACTGTTCTGGTGCCTTAGTTTACATTTTAGTTTCGTATATATATATATATCTGTATTTGTTATCATATTGAAAACGCGATCGATTCCCAGTACACGCACTATAAATCATATTGGCAGTCAAATCGGAAGACATTCTGTGGCAATCTTTATCATTTCCTCCCTCGATCTCAACATTTGGGAGTACACGTTTGCACAGTATGTATACACGATAGTGCGACTACAGGACATTTTAACTTTGTAAAAAAACAGCTGGAGATATAACATACCGGTACGTTGATCCATGAGGGGAATATGAGCATGTAAAACGGAACACGGGCTCGGTTGAACGTTATACCAGAAAGAAATTTACTCCTATCTTTCTCGTTATACGTAATGAAAACAACAACTGTACTACTTGATTGCTCTATGCCCATCCTTAACAGAAATGTTAACTCATTTTTTTTTATTCAATGAGAGAATAATTTGTTAATACCGAATAGCATCCTCCCTGTCGTAGTCTGTGTATGTTGTATCAGCGTGACTAAGCAGTTTTTGGTTTTACTAATTCTACTCGGTTTATTCAAACCTTGAAGTTGCGTTTGTCTTTATTCACATAACATTACCCATTTTAGCTCGCCAATTTATCATGATTTTGGCGTCGTCAATTTAAAACCATATCCCTTTGCTATGCTGTCCTTGGAGCAAAACCTTATGGGGCAATATTACCAGATCCGTGGTTATAACCCTACAACTATTGCGCACATTTTAAATGTACAAAACTAAGATTAGACCTTTGGTAAGACGGTCTACCTGTAAGATATTGAAACCAGGAAACCCCTTTGATGTCAAATGGCAACAAATAAACTCAGATTTCAGTGGCGGATTAAGAGTGGCGCGAGGGTACCCCGTTTTCGTGCCAAATTTACTATTTTTTAATGTAACATTTGTTTCAAACGTTGGGGAGGGGGGATTTTTCCAATAGCGACCCCCCCCCTTTTTCAAAATCCTGTATCCGCCACTGATTATATAATAGGTCACCAACGGGAACAAACCCAAAATAGATCAACATTTTTCGCCAGAAATCTTTCCTCCAGGGGGTAGCTACCCTAGATTTAGTAAAAAAAAAAAGTCAACATATAGATCGATATGTATCAAACAATGTACATATGTATTTAAGGTATATTATTAGTATCAACATGTACAAAAAGTAGTACTCACATATCTGCTCCAGACATTCGTCGTTAGGACTTGATTTTTCTCATCCAGATCTAATATTTGGATGAGGGCGAGGCCGTAGCTGACTCGAACCGTCTCGGACGTATTGTACACTGGACGTCCCACAATTCCAACTCGTTCGTAGTTCTCTAGGAGGTGCTTGATCAGTCGCTTTTCATCGGACATTGCTATCGTATCTGTAAATATAGGAGGGGAATTCTGTGTAAGCTATTTGTATATTTTGTGTTATTTATTCATATATCTTTCAATTTCTCATTTTTTCATTAATTACATGTTTTCATTTTTTTTAAATTATGTGCTTGATCAGTCGCTTTTCATCGGACATTGCTATCGTATCTGTAAATATAGGAGGGGAGAATTCTGTGTAAGCTATTTGTATATTTTGTGTTATTCATTCACATATCTTTCAATTTTTCATTTCTTCATTTATTATTTTTTTCTATTTTTAAAAATTATGTGTTATTTATCTATATTCATTTTCCTTGATCAGTCGCTTCTCATTGGACATTGCTACCATATTTGTAATATAGGGAGGGGGGTGTTGCCCTATTTGATGTGCTGGAGGTAGGCACACGAAAAGTTTTAAAATGGACAATCAAATAGGGGTTTCTTTTATGATCTATGATTTATTTTTGATCATCCAAATAACGCATATCTATGGGGAACACAGTCTGATACAAAACATCTAGTTATAAGAAGATGATAAACTATGTGAAATATACCATATTATATAAGACACGCCTTATAAATTGCCTCGTGATGACTACCTTGATACCGTAGTAGATACAATTAATGAAGAAATACAAGCATCTAGAACTCTGAGTATAAGTATAAGTCTTATATCAAAACGGCTATTGACAGTTCGAACTGTCAATAGTGGAAAATATTTCCACTATTGACAGTTCACACTGTCAACAGTGGAAATTATTCTTGTTATTGACAGTCCCTCATGCGAACTGTCAATAGTGGAATATTTTTGCCTTATTGACAGTTCCCACTGACATTTCAGTCAACCAGTGTTCTTTTGTGGCAAAATAGTTTTTTTCCACCAAAAGTGTTATTTTTGTTGCCAAAAGTGATTTTGCCCACAGAGTCTGTTTTGCCCTTCAAATCGGTTTTGGACCCAAAATCGGTTTTACACCTAAAATCGGTTTTTCCATCAAATTCGGTTTTACACCTAAAAATCGGTTTTCCATCAAAATCGATTTTTCCATCAAAATCGATTTTTCCATCAAAATCGATTTTTCCATCAAAATCGATTTTTCCATCAAAACCGTTCTCAGGTTTGTGGCAGTTATGGTAAGGAACTGTCAGTAAGGGAAGAAATTCCCACTATTGACAGTTCGCTGAAGAACTGTCAATAACAGTATAATTTATCACTATTGACAGTTTGAACTGTCAATAAGAGAGAAATATCCCACAATTGACAATTTGAACTGTCAATAAGAGGAAAGTTTTCCACTATTGACAGTTTGAACTGTCAATAGCTGGCCCAAGGTGGGCCGGCTATTGACAGTGCAAACTGTCAATAGTGGAAATCAATCTTCTTATTGACAGTTCAAACTGTCAATTACAGAATAAGATTCCCTTATTGACAGTTCCAACTGTCAATACCAGGATATGATTCTCTTATTGACAGTTCACACTGGCAATAACAGATTAATTTTCTCTTATTGACAGTTCCTTTTTGGAACTGTCAATAAGAGAATCCTTTTTCCCTTATTGACAGTTTGAACTGTCAATAAGGGAATTATATCCTGGTATTGACAGTTGGAACTGTCAATAAGGGATTCTTATTCTGCTATTGACAGTTCAAACTGTCAATAGTCACGGCCGTCTTATATCTCCTGAGACTCTCCCTATAGTGTACATACATACATACATACATACATACATACATACATACATACATACATACATACATACATACATACATACATACACACATATATAATTATATATATACCCCGGTATATATATATATATATATATATATATATATATATATATACAAACATACATATCTATACATACAGTAATGGTGTCCCCCAGGACCTGATCTAGAACCAGCCAACTAGAAGCACTCCCTGCTCATCGAACACAGCCTACACCTGAGTAACTTACAGTGAATATTGAGCTGACAGTTACCCCACCCTGACCACAGCTGGCTTATCGAACACACCCCCTTAATGCACCATAGTGAGGGCCTCATTATACAGTCGCTGATCTTTAAAGTAGAAACACGGCACCGAACACGGCCTAGGCCCATTACCCAGCCATGTCCTATATTGGACCTTTACATAACCCTCTAAGGACACATGTCGCTAAAAGATGACATTTTTGTCATAATGCACCAATGCAGTGTTACACGCCAGGGCTGCATTGGTGCATCATGCCGACCCTACGGGAGTGTCTCAACCCCATAGGGTCTGCATGATGCTTGAATGCAGCACTGGCGAGTTACTCGCCAGGGCTGCATTCATGCATCATGACGACCAAGGGTATGATGCATTAAGGTATCATGCCGGCCACAAAGGGTTAAGGACCTCCGCCATAACCCTTTATAGGCAGCAGACTGTTTTGATGCACTAAAGTGTCGTCATGATACATGAATGCAGCACTGGTGAGTAGTAGTGGTACTGCACGTGTGCATCATGCTGAGTCTTTGGGTTGATGCACTCCTGAGGGATGCACCATTGATGCACCAATGCAGTACCAGCACGCTTCTCGCCAGCGCTGCATTAGTGCATCATGACGGCATGATACCTTCAGGCATGATGCCATCCTGGCAGGGTTAAGTCCTCCCTCGTCATGGAGTCAGCCCCGGCGGCCCCAGAGGACGGGTCCCATTAAAACACCATGAATATTAATAACCTCAATCAATGCATATCGAACACGGCCACCCGCGAGGCCACACGAGGGGGGGATGGAAGGGGGGGGGGGGGTAATTAACGTTGTAGGGACGGCTAGGGTGAAGTATACACTATAATCAACATATTAACCCGTTAAGGGCTGCATACTGCTTTAATATCCCTGGTCGTCATGATGTACGAATGCAGCCATGGCGAGTAACTCACCAGTGCTACATTGGTGCCACCCTTTCGGGAGTGTCTCAACCCCGTAGGGTCTGCATGATGCTTGAAGACAGCACTGGCGAGTTACTCGCCAGGACTGCATTCATGCACCATTCATACATCATGGCGACCAAGGACATGATACATTAATGCCAATGTGATGCATTGAGTTTTCACTGAATACTTTCACGAGACCAGCGCTTATTCAAGAACTATAACACATTCATATATTACAAGATCCCTGTATATGTTGCCGCCTTCTTAGCGTTTATTTGAAACCAATTTTATCTATAGTAAGTCATATCCTTCCCCATATATCAGTGACGTCACCAACACGGCTAGGAGAGAATAAACGTCTCAACTATCAGTCTATACGGAAACCTGCCGGACACCAGCTATAGCCGGCTAAAAGCTTACTGGTCCGGCAGAAAGTCTGTGTCTGCCGGCCCCAATGGCTGGCTATGATCCTTGTCTATATGCCAGTTTTTATGGCTTGTAAATAGGACCATTATTAAGGTTTCTAGAGAGTAAACTAGAAAGCCTGGATATCTTGTAGAAAGTTACCCAAAATTAGACAATTGTAATTATCAAAATGATTTGAATATACCAGTAATCTCTATTCATGATCAATTCCTATGTAAATTCTAGCTTTATATAATAATTTTACTTGATACAATCATTTCCTCTGGGTATCCGGGCCTGCAAACATTTTGTCGGGCCTGCAGAATAACAAATCTGCAGGACCGAATGTCCTGCAAGGCGAAAAACTTTTCACATAGACTGAACTATGTGTGTATGTGTGTGTATACATGTGTGTGTGTGTGAAGCAGTGTGTAGTCATAATGCCTGTGTATATATACGGTCTACTATACTAGTGTGTGTGGCGGGGGGGGGGGGGGCAGGGAGGTTACATAGGGAGCCTATAGGTCATATGTCTATATCATATAGGATTTAGCCTAGTTATCCACCGTGTCCGCCATCTTTGATGTTTTTGGTACCTAACAAAGGTCACCTGCATGTTTTAGCCTGCAGTTTGGTAGTCAGCGGGTATGTCAGAGGGGCAGTACCCCCCCCCCCCCACTTCCCCCGGGAAGTTAGCTACACAGAGAGAAGAAACAGCGTCAAAGGGGAGTCTAGGTTGCCTCCAGAATGACTCCCCTATTCAGGTGGCCTATTAAAGCGAGCCTAGGTGACTCTCTGGCTGACCTAAAGGAGTCACCTGGGGGAGTCATATGACCCAGAGAGCTATATGACTCCCCAGGTGACTCCCTCAGGTCAGCTAGGGAGTCACCTAGGCTCCCTTAGCAGGGGCGGATCCAGAAGGGGTGGTCTAGGGGGGCAGAGCTAAGGAAATTTGGTCTAGGGGGCACAGGCAGGGTTCTGGACCACATTTCCTATAGTTAAGAGTCATACCAAGGGCCATTTTCAGGTGGTCTAGGGGGGGCACGTGCCCCCCAGGCCACCCCCTGGATCCGCTACTGCTTAGGTGACCTGGACCTCCCTAGAGAGGGGAGTCATTCTTGAGGAAAGCTGGACTCCCTTTTGACGCTGTTTCCTTTCTCTGTACACCTACACACAGGGATGCAGTTATACACATTGTCACTGTGATGTGTCTAACCTGAGACACGTTGTCACTGTGACGTGTCTAACCTGAGACACGTTGTCACTGTGATGTGTCTAACCTGAGACACATTGTCACTGTGACGTGTCTCACCTGAGACACATTGTCACTGCGATGTGTCCAACCTGAGACACATTGTCCCTGTGACGTGTCTCACCTGAGACACATTGTCACTGTGATATGTCTAACCTGAGACACATTGTCACTGTGATGTGTCTAACCTGAGACACATTGTCACTGTGACGTGTCCAACCTGAGACACATTGTCACTGTGACGTGTCTAACCTGAGACACATTGTCACTGTGACGTGTCTAACCTGAGACACATTGTCACTGTGATGTGTCTAACCTGAGACACATTGTCACTGTGATGTGTCTAACCTGAGACACATTGTCCCTGTGATGTGTCCAACCTGAGACACATTGTCCCTGTGATGTGTCTAACCTGAGACACATTGTCACTGTGATGTGTCTAACCTGAGACAAACCATGCCCCTCCTACACCCACTCATAGCCAGCCATGTTTAACCCTATGAGGACAGCATCATGCCTTACTGCATCATGCCATGGTCGTCATGATGCATGAATGCAGGCCTGGTGAGTAACTCGCCAGTGCTGCATTCATGCCTCATGACGACCTTATGAGGTTGAGACACTCCCAAGGGGTCGGCATGATGCACTAATGCAGCTCTGGTGAGTTACTTGCTGGCACTGCATTGGTGCATTATGCTGACAAATGACATCTTTTAGCGACTAAAGGGATAATGAACAAGACATTAAGGACAGAACCGTGCTTAAGTGCACCATGGCATTCTGTTGGCAAGATGCATGAATGTGAATAATGTGCTACTGCTAATGCTTCACCCATGCAAACCCTGCGGGATTGATACACTCCAGTAACGTTAGCATGATACACCGATGATGCACCAGGAGTTACTTGCCGATGCATATTAGCGCATCATGACAACAAATGGAAATTAAACTTTGCCATCGCTAAAGCGTTCACCATCATATTTCCGCCCTCATGAATTGGGCGTTGACTACACTGGTAACTGGTGAAGAATGTTAAATAACTGCCCCAACATTTCAGGAGAACAGAACACAGGTGCTGCCATTGTATACTGTATTACACTGATATTCCTAGGCTCCCTATATGACCAATCTCTCAGTGACTATATTGCCTAACTTAGTTAGTCATTTTTTTGCTCCTATACAACCAACCTAGATTAGTCAATATTGTCAGGTCGGTCAGTACTGACCAACTCACCTTAGTCTTTCCATTTCAATTAGTTTTAAGTCCTTTTGAGTAAGGCATTAGTCATATGTTGTTTTGCCCCAGTATTTCTTGAATAGAACTTGGTCATGCCTGACCAATGTCCCTATGCCTAACCTAGAATAGCCACTACAGACTAAGGGCCGGTGCATTTAGATTTTCTGTGTATGTATAGCATTTTGCTAGACAAAGACATGCAGAGAAATGCTAGTAATCTGTTGGTCACCCTGCAGCACCGGTATACGTTAAGTTCCCGGGATTACCTCAGGGTAGGAGGTTTACCCGCCGCACGCACCAGAGGTTAATTAATTGTTAAATCCCAGATCTGTGATAATCCGCAGGGAATCCTCTGTACATTCCCTGACCCCGGGGGGTTTAACAGATGGTCAGATCAATGGACCAAGGCAATTAACCCTTTAAGGACGGCATGTCGCTGAAAGATGACATTTGTCGTTTTGATGCACCAATGCAGCCTCGGAGAGTAACTCGCCAATGCTGCATTGGTGCATCATGCTGACCCTTTGGGAGTGTATCAACCCCAAAGGGTCTGCATGATGCTTAAAAGCAGCCCTGGCGGGTTACTAGCCAAGGCTGCATTCATGCATCATGACGATTAGGAGCATGATGCATTAATAAATTATACCATCCTTAAAGGGGTACAGAAACCCTGGGCTTTGACTCACCTGGGTGGGGGGGGGAGGGGTGGGGAGGAGGCATGTACCAACCCCGCCCCCCCACCACCCCTACCCAACCCCACCATAAGGTAGGCCTAACTCTGTTATGTCCAGGAGGGTTTAATTCTCTGACTTCATGATGATTGCCTGTACTGGCACAGTGGTGTGACATATACATGTATAACCCACCCCGGAATGCTGCCTAGTCATCTCTCATGATGGGTCGAGACCTCAAAAATCACCATGGCATTCTCGGGGAATTATTTGTGTATTTTTTTTGTATTTTTTTGGGGATTTCTGGGGCAGTTGTTGGGCCTTGTGACATGTATGTTGGGAAGTAAGTACTGTAGACTTACAGCAAAGGTTGCAACTTCTATAGGTGAACAGTAACCATTATCACAATTGAACAGCAATTTTATATCATCGTTAGCAGTCCAACAGTGACCTACCCATAAGGCAAGTTTCATCATACATTATCTCTCTCCATGTGCGGCTATAAATAGTGTACAGAAATGTATCATTACTTTTACCCTCTGTAGTTTGACCTACCTATAAGGTATAGGGTAGACTGACCTAAAGGTAACCACGGACCATGAGATGTCCACCTCAATTATATAGTTATTCATGTACGGAATTGTACTTATTTGTCCTTTTCTGGAAAGAGTATCACTTAAAGTGTACTGTGATACACAAAAACAGAGCTTATCATGAATGAATGACTACAAAATTGAGGTGGTCATCTCATGGTACTTGGTTACCTCTAGGTCAGTCTACCCTCGAGGGCTGGGCCCATATAATATGTGTTTGATAGTAGTCTGGACGTGGTAGAGTAGTTTACCTGTACGTGTCATCAGATATTTTCCCCTATCTATATAAAGTTTTAATGTATCGTTTCCCTTTACCTTCCTCCTTAGCAACCTACCTATAGGGTAGATTCACCATGAGTCTGACACTGAGACTTCTGTTTGGAGGGAACCTACCTATAAGGGTCATCATTGTGACCCAGATGAAGAGCAGTTTCCAGAAGTGGCATGCCATCCGTGAGACGGCTAGTGGCGTGACGTGTACTCCATCAGGCCTCACTATATAAGGCATAGGCTGGACTGGAGCTTGTTGCGGCAGCCCGCACTGATAACAGCTGGTAGGTAGGGTACCAGCATGTCCCTGGAAGTGGGTGTTACCCAGGGACAAGGTACCAGTCAGGGGGTGCCTTATCAGTGCGTTTGACCGCAACCAGCAAAGTTTTAAATGGTGGACCCGCTGGGTATGAAGCTAGACTCCTATAGAGGAGCTACTGGTCCTGGGACATGGCCATAGGCACCTGTACACGACCTGTCTATAGCGAGGTTGTGGGTTCCTTTGTAGGGGGCACCATTGCTTGATCCGGTACCCGGAGAGATAAGCACTGATAACAGCGGTCACATGGGGACCAGCTCTTACATAATGCACCTTAAAAATTCTGTAGTGAATGCAAGGTGTTATCTGATTGGTTGATGATGCATCCAGCTACACGCCTATAGCGATAATTCAGGTTTCTCCATGTTAGTTCTGAGCTCCGAGTTTCTCGCCCAAACACCCACACAACTGGCCATAGGCATCAGAGGCCATAGGAACCTGTACAGTACCTGCCTATAGCGATACTTTGGTTTTATCCGTGTTGGTGGCCATGTTAGTTCCGAGCTCTGAATCTCTCGACCAAACACCCACACAACATTGCGTAGTAACATAAGCTAGGACTAGCAGGTATAGCTATTTAGCACATATATGAGAGGGGAGATGCGTCCTTATGTGCTTGTAGGTTTCAGAACTATTCCAGCCTCATACCAGTTTCTCATACTCCCCGGTCATACCCCCTTGGTCCATGAGAGTCTCTCCTGACCCAGCCCTAGCCCTTGTTCCGTCCAGGGCATCCGTGGTTAATCCATGGGTCTAGTTTATAGATATAATAATAGGCAGAGATAATACACCCCACATATATAAAGACGTCTACAGCCAGACGGGGGGGGGGGGGGGGGTGAGTCTTTATCTTTCCTGCCACTATAGTTATCTCCTATATTAATCCTCCACCCAGTGTGGTATTAAGCTGGGAGGTGTCCAGGAGTGCACCCGTCCTTCTCCAGTGCCTGACCCCCACTCCTCATGGGGTACAGAGGGGGTCGGAAAGTCGCCGAAAATCAGCGCTCCAGGTAGCAAAGTCGCTTAAAAAAAATCAATTATATCATAGCCAAGGTCGCCCAAAAGTCGCCAGGCCGCTTATATATTATTGCGCTAGGTCTAAAGTCGCCTGGAAAACACCCCAAAAGTTGTCGCCAGGTAACTTTTGACCCATCTGCAGGCACCTCATGACTCTAGTGTATTGTAAGTCTCTACTCCTGCATGCTACTCCATGCCGTAGGCTACTCTGCTTGTTAATGTGTGTTAAACTCCTGCCGCCGGACGTGACTGCAGATAGCCTCCTCAGGGTAGAGTCTGTACTAACTATATGTTGGTATAACCCCCTGATGGAATCAGGAGCACCGCCTAGACTACTAGCCACAGGCCAGCCTGATTTGGGGGGAGGTGGGGGGGGGGGGGAGTGGATCTTGGAGGGGGAGGGGCATGGGGGGGCCAAGAAGGAGGGGGAAAGGAATAGGTCTGGATCTCGGACTGAGGGTTTTGGGGCATGGGGGTAAAGAAGGGGCAGGGGATAAATCTGACCCTTGGTCGGGGGGTGGGGGTGCAAGGGGGTAATTTAAGGTGTGTATGTGGGAGGGGGTAAGGTCAGAGGGGAGAAGGAGGGAGAAGGAGGGAGAAGGAGGGAGAAGGAGGGAGAGGGAGGGAGAAGGAGGGAGAAGGAGGGAGAAGGAGGGAGAAGGAGGGAGAAGGAGGGAGAAGGAGGGAGAAGGAGGGAGAAGGAGGGAGAAGGAGGGAGAAGGAGGGAGAAGGAGGGAGAAGGAGGGAGAAGGAGGGAGAAGGAGGGAGAAGGAGGGAGAAGGAGGGAGAAGGAGGGAGAAGGAGGGAGAAGGAGGGAGAGGGAGGGAGAAGGAGGGAGAAGGAGGGAGAAGGAGGGAGAAGGAGGGAGAATGTACCAGAGGTGGAGAGGAGGGCAAGGAGAAGGGGTATATCTGCTCCTTCCTATAATCTATCCGCCACTGGACTGGACGGGAGGGAAGGGAGGATATGTGTGTGTGTGTGGGGGGGGTATCAGCTGGCGGTGTGGCGTGGTGTGGGGTGCACAGGTGTGAGTGATAGACATGCTCTTATTATTTCAAGTGGTTTGGGGTGGAGACGAATTATAGTGGAGGTAGGGGCGTGGTATTGGTGAAAATTCTATAGATGTACTAGGTGGAGGATAGTGGGTGATATTAGGGGAATGAGTAGTGTAGAAAGCAAATCCTTCCGAGTGGGATGCTAGCAAATCTCATGCTTTTATTACGTTCATTGTACACGAGGATCAATTGATACCCATTAAAGAGAGAACGATAGATAGAGAGGGAGAGATGAAGAGACAGAAAATGAGAGGTAGAGATATGGACAGACAAAGAGACAGACAAAGAGACAGAGACAGACAAAGAGAGAGGTAGATACAGACAGAACACGGGTGAGGAACTTGATTGGTTCTTGGTTCTATGCATTGATGTCCCACGACAGACTAACCTGAGGGAGACGGGTAATTGGGACAGGATTATGAAACTTTATTAAAGACCATAGCAGGTTTATTTCAGACTTAAACTTAGTTGCATAAATTAGCATACATTAGCTGCAGGTGCCTAAAAGGCACAGAGAGTCCTCCATGCAGCATCCTGGCACCACCCTAGTTACAGAACAGAGGAGGGTGTGGTGACCGGAGTGTGAGGGACAGAGGCCCCTTGGTGCTCTCTGCCTGTCAGCCTGTGTAAGGGCCCTTAACCCTGTAAGGACCGCATCGTACTGTAAGATAGTATGCCCTTCACAGGCCTAAACTGATGAGCTAGGTTATTCTGAGAGTGGATAACTGTATATAGGATAAGGTCTGACAGAGCTAGACGCCCATCATCTTTATATACTAGATGGCCCTACTGTACCATGGGTTTGGAGCTTAGTACCATCTAGTTAGCAATATACAAACTGGTTAGTCCACCACCATCTTTATACTTCAGGTGGACCACATGTCTATAACTCAATACATGGTACAGTAGGGCCATCTAGGGTATAAAGATGATGGGCGTCTAGCTGTGTCAGACCCTGTGCTATATACACTCATCTACTCTCAGTATAACCAAGCTGATCAGTTTAAGCCTGTGGTGCCTTTGGTCGTCATGATGCATGAATGCAGCCCTGGCGAGTAACTCCCCAGTGCTGCATTCAAGCATCATGACGACCCTACGGGGCTAAGACACTACTAAAGGGTTGGCATGATGCATTCATGCAGGCCTGGCGAGGTCTATACATGCCACTTCAATGTGCTACCCCACTGGTCGGCATGATGCATGCTCAGAGCAACCTTGGCGAGTAACTCGCCAGTGTCGCATTCACCGAACAGATCCTTTGAGAGTACATCTCCCCTGTAGGATCAGCATGGTGCCTTTCATAATGCTTGAATTCATCACTTGCGAGTTACTCACCATGCAGGGGCGAGTTACCCGCCAGGGCTGCATTGGTGCACCATGCCACATTAAAGCACTATGCGTCCATTACAGACCTAATTGCCTCAACTCTCTGATATCTCCTTCTCACCCTGATACCGCCAAGTACCCTCCCCCTCCCCCCCCTCCAAACACGCCCAAGATACAGGCATACCCAGCCATAGCACCGGATTCTGCTTTTTAGCAGTTCTAACCCTTTTAAGATGACATGTCCCTAACTGATTACATTCGTTGTCATGATGCACCAATGCAGCCCCGGCGAGTAACTCGCCGGGGTTGCATTTGTGCATCATGCTGACCCTCCAGGAGTGTCTAAAACCCGTTGGAATAATGTATGAATGTAGCACTGGCGAGTTACTCGCCGGGGCTGCATTCATGTATCATGCCGACCTAGGTGATGATGCATTAAGGCATGATGCCGTCCTTAAAGCGTTAATTGATGGACAGAGTGGAGAGCCTTCAGTCCAGAACTCCCACAACCCCGGCCTATGAAGGACAATCCATGCCCTTGTGGCTCATTCTCACTAAAAGCAAAAAGTCAGAAAACTGAATTGGAATTGAAATTAAAAGAAAAGAGCAGTGGAATTTGGAAATCAAAAAGAAAGATAATGGAAGTGCATTTGGCGGAGGCTTTCAGAGTGCGCTCTATTTGAGATTATAACGACCCATCTAGATCTAGATTACTATCGGCGGCGGACTTTGACAGCTCTTGGAACTCAATTTGGAGTGGAGTACAAAAATGTGGTGTGCAGAATTGGAGATGGGTTTGAACCCTGTCTCTAAGATAATGAGCTGTGTGTATTAAGTGCTGGGGCTTGTTGCAGTCTAACAGACATGCTGCACACAACGCCTTTGTAGCCTATAAGGTCGACATGATGCTTGAATGCATCCCTGGCGAGTAACTGGCCAGGGCGACCAAGGGCATAATACATTAACCCTTAAAAGACGGGATAATGCCTTAATGCATCATGCCTTGGTCGACATGATGCTTGGATGCAGCCATGGCGAGTAACTCGCCAGGGCGACCAAGGGCATAATACATTAACCCTTAAAAGACGGGATAATGCCTTAATGCATCATACCTTGGTCGACATGATGCTTGAATGCAGCCCTGGCGAGTAACTCCATTAGTTGGTGCCACCTGTAAGATACTATGATGACCACTCAGTGGCTCCCCCTAGAAATTAAAAGTCTAAGGTGGGTTGGTCAGCCCTGACCAACCTGACAATATTAACTTACCGAGGCTAGTCGTATAGGGAGCCAAAAGATGACTAACTAGGTTAGGTACTAGTGACTGAAAGATTGGGAGCCTATGAATATCAGTGTAGGGGGGGGGGGGGTTAGGAGGGTGTTTCCCCGAGTGTCCTGTTTGAGAGGAGAACCCTGTAGCTGCTAATGATGCAGAAACCACCTCAGCCCCAGCTGGGACCCGGTGTCTATGTACCGTACTGTCGCAATAAACCGCCTGGTTCTGAAAGACCGCCAGTCTTGAATAAGCGCCAGGGGTACAGGGGCACCCAAATGTTTCTTAAGTACTAAAATCATGACCTTGAATACGCGCCTGTCTTGTATAAGCGCCTGTGAAAGAGCCTTGCCAAATTGAAGAGCGCCCCTGCGCTTAATCGCAATGGTAGGGTAGTAGTTATAGGACGAGTACCAAGCTGTATGCGGAATACAGTGAAGGGAGCCTTATAAGCACCCTGGCCTTGGAATAAGCGCCTCGCCTTGGAATAAGCGCCTGGCTTTGGAATAAGCACAAGGCCTTGGAATATGCACATGGCCTTGGAATAAGCGCATGGCCTTGGAATAAGTGCATGGCCTTGGAATAAGCGCCTGGCCTTGGAATAAGCACCAGTCCTTTAAGTATGGCATAATACCTAAATGTATCACACCGCCTTGGTCGTCATGATGCATGAATGCTGCCCTGGTGAGTAACTCGCCAGTGCTGCATTCAAGCATTATGCCGACTCTATGCTATTGAGGCACTCCTGAAAGGTCGGCATGATGCACCAATACAGCACCGGCGAGTTATTCGCTAGTCCTGCATTAGTGCATCATGATGACAAATGTCATATTCTAGCGGCATGCCATCCTTAAAGAGTTAATGACCGGGGTTTTGATCGCTCGTTAAGTCTTATCATTTCTCAATGCGTAGCATCCAGCAAAATATGCAAGGAAAGATGTGGACCACCCGCGCCTCTAGATCCCCCACTCTATCCTGGCATTCTATGCACGCTAAGTCTGCCGGCTTTCCGCTCTCTTGGTAGAATAATGTGAATATTCATAAAGAAGCTATAACCAAAACATGTCTGGCTCCCCAAATATCTTCTCTTTCTAACAACATAATAACACAACTATACAGAGAATACACAGACGCCTTTATAATTCTATAATTTCTCGGATACATTGCAGTTTGGCCACTTGGAATGGACGGAGGGTAATTCCCGGATAGTCCTCCAGCACACAACCAATTGGAAAAGACAACAAAAACAGCTAGTTTTATGAAGAGGGACTTACAAGAGGCTTTGGTGCTGGACATTGGTTATAATACACCTATACCCTCTCTACCATGGAGACTTGGTGTGCGTGGGGGAAGGGGGGGAGGGGGGAGGGGAGGAGGCCCGGGGGACCCCCTGTGGCCCCTGCTGCCAATTTGCAAGTTTAACATGGGACCTGGGGAGGTGGGGGGAGGGGGGGTGGTGGATGGGTGGGGTGGGGGGGGGGGGGGTCTGAAGCAGGGAGCTGTGTGTGGCTGTTGCAGGTGGAACATCTCCGTCTGAAAGTGTGGCCGCTGGTAGACTTTCTAGCTCTCTGGTATCTATCACAGAGAGCTATAGACCAGTACCTAGAACGCCTAGAACCCTATCATCTAGTACATGTATAAGAACTAAACAGAACTTCCCAGGAATTCCCCAGAATTACAGCTGAATTTCCAGTTGCTCAACAATAAGTCTATTGAACAAGACGCATTCTGTTGTAGTCTAAACCCTTTAAGGGCTTTAAGTGCTTTGATGCTTTGTCGGCCGCAACTGCAGCCTCCTAGGTAACTAACCAGGGCTGCATCTATGCATAACGACGACAAGGGGCTATGGTTATGCGGCCTTAAAAGGGTCAATGCCCCCGAGGTGGTCCCGGGTGATGCGGGCATTAGAGGGTTAAATGCCCCTAGGTGCATGACTCCGGGCATTCACCCGTAAAGGATCATATCTCCCTATAAGATGACATTTGTTGTCAGGATGCATGAATGCGGCCCTGGTGAGTACCTCGCCAGTGCTGCATTCAAGCATTAGACCGACAAGTAATGCTGCATTGGTGCATCATGCCGACCATTTGGAAGTGTCTCAAACCCATGGGTTGGCATGATGCTTGAATGCAGCACTGGTGAGTTACTCGTCAGTACTGCATTCATACATGATTACGACCAAGGGCACGATTCATTAATGCATTAAGCCATCCTTACAGGGTTAAAGAGCTAACCGCCCCCTAGGTGGCCCAGATGATGGATTGACGGCTCCTCATTCAGATAAGGTTAAAATTCCTGCTGCAACAACCCCGGCTCAACGTTCAGGTTCTGACATTTATATCAGCCCCAAATTGTAAGGAGGTGTGAGTTGTCCGTAGGGGGCCGGGAAGAGGGGGGGGGGCTAATAAGTATGACAGAACGGCATGGAATGGGCAGCCACGTGGGTGTGTGTGTGTGGGTGTGAGGGGGGGGGGGTTGAGGGGGGAGTAGGGTGAGGGGGCTAGGGAGATAGAGAAAGGCCAAGAAAGGGCGAGAGATATGCAGATACAGAGAGAGAAAGACAGAGAGAGAGAGAGAGCGAGAGAGAGAGAGAGAGAGAGAGAGAGAGAGAGAGAGAGAGAGAGAGAGAGAGAGAGAGAGAGAGAGAGCGAGGGGAGAGAACGAGAGACAGAGACATATTGAGAGACAGAGAGACAGAGTGACGGAGAAAGACAGAGACATATTGAGAGACAGAGAGACATAATTGATAGAGAGGGCGCGAGAGACAATACATCGTCCATACACCTGCCATTTTGCCAACCTGACAGCTATAGATTATAAAGTAGACTACTGCATGCTCCCACACCTGAATCTCTCTCTCTTTCCTCTCCCCTCTCTTCCTCTGCCCTCTTGCCTTCTGTCTCTCTGTCCCTCTCCGCCCCTCTGCCATCCTCTTTCCCTCTATATGTCTCTCTTTCTCTCCCTCAGTGCCCTTTCCCTTCCTCTCTCCCCTCCCTCTCTCCCTCGCTATTCCCTCACATCTGCCCCCCACCCCCCTCCCCTCCCACTGACCAAACGTCCTCACCGGAAGCACGTGGTAGTGTGCTGCTATGACCTTGACCCCGGTGGTCAGGTGTGGGGCCCCGTGTTTACCCAGGGGCAGCCCCGTAGACTTATCGGCACGGTTCACACGCGTCTTGGAGGTAGGTATGCAGTAATGAAACACCAACACCCCGCCTATCTCAACCCTCCCTGTACACTGATATTCCTAGGCTCCCTATACAACCAATATCTCAGTCACTAGTGCCTAACCAAGTTAGTCATTTTTTGGCTCCCTATACAACCAATCTAGGTAAGTCATTATTGTCAGGTTGGTCACTACTGACCAAACCACCTTAGTCTTTTTATTTCCAGGGGGAGCCACTGAGTGGTCATCACAGGTGGCACCAACTAGTGGTATACAAATACAACACACCAATGATGAAGTCCATGAACCTAGGTTAGCCACTACTGACTGACCCCTTGGTCATTTTTGAATACTGTGGTCGTACTTTATTTCGCTGGGTATATAGTTTCGCTATATTCACGGAAATGAAAAATCCGCGAAATTCTTATATGCTACAGTATGGAATAAATACCCGCGAATTAGTCTTTTTTGCCACCTCAGCGAAAATTTACACCCGTGAATATAAGTACTTTCACAGTATAACTTTTCCATTGTGACTAACACTCATATGACCAACCTAGGTTAGTCTGTACTGACTAACCCTTTCAACCTATGAATTTTCAGTGTACCACAGCCACCCCCCCCCCCCAGCCACCAATCTCAACCCTCCCTGTACAAGAGCCACCTCCAGCTACTCTTAGTCTTAGGGAGTGGTCATTTTATTAACAACAGGGGTAGGGGGGTGCAGAGAGGTCCCCCCCCCCCCAAGGTCGGAAAGTCGCCGAAATTAAGGGGTCCGGGTCGAAATATTGTTTTTTTGGGCCCTGTTTTAAATTTTGTCCGAAAGTCGCCAAGTCGCTTATATTATTGCCTTAGGCCGGAAGTCGCATCCAAAATAGTACAGGTCGCCAGGTCGCTTTTGACCCATCTGGAGCCACAGGGATGGGGGGGGGGGGTAAATTTTTATAACCCCTAGAGGGGGTGGGGTCACTTTTTTCGCCCCTGTTGGGAAATATTGGGGGTCGGAAAAATTCAGGGGGGGGGTCATTTCCAAAATTCCCTACTCCCCCTGTTGTTAAAAAATGACCATTCCCTAATTAGCCATCGGCCGCCACACTGACTCCACCCGACCCACCTTGAAGGAATTTCTTAGTAATAGCTTTATTCTGAGGATATCGCTATTTGCAGTGCGCCCACAGAGTGGGATCACGTGACTCCTCAAGGTCATGACCCGTATTGACAATGTCCGCTCAAGTAGTACCGTTAGTTGTCACTAGGGGCCAGTGTGTGCCGTGGTGGGGGTGGGGGCGGGGGGGGGGTATACCCATACTCCTCAAGTTACCTATGATAACACACATCTAATTAGGGCTGTATAAACTTGAGGCTTAGCTGTAACCCTTCCTGGTATTTCTAGTTTTTGTTGAATATAGGAGAGGTTTACTGCACCCCGAAACAACAGGTTACTATGGACGTGAGGTAACGTGAGGCTTCCATCTTGGCAAGAAAACGGCCTGGTTTGGGAATCGACCCCTAAAATCGACATGGCGACATGGCCATTTATTAAAATGGACATGGGACATCGCCAGTTAAGTGAGATATGACATGGACATTAGTTAAAATCGACATGCAACAGGGGGCTTAGTGACATGAATAAAAATGTCTCATTTAGTGTAAAGTATACTACCCAACTCGTTCTTCAAATTTCGTCCTTGTAGGTAGTCAAATGCCTGCGGCCCCAAGAGCCCCATTGTGAAAATTACAGGACCCCTACATTTTCCCCTCAGTGACACAAGCGACATGGCAGTTTCCTGAGTGACATGTGACATGGCCATTTCTTAAAATGGACTAACCCCCCCCCCCCCCCACCCCCTTGGTGTCTTGTATTATTTATACAGTATTTGCACCTTTATAGTTGGCTCCAAGGAGGGCGGCCTAACTGGTATTTACCTCTCTGTGAAAGGCTACTTAGTCCACTTACTTAAAGACAAACACCCACTAGTTTACCGGGGAGAGGGAGGCAAATTTGTCCCCATGAACCAAATGGGGCATAAATTCACACGATCAGCCTAGTGTTAGGGGCCTTGATTCTCCTTGTTCTCCCCCATGTAAAACCCTCCCTACTTGTACACAGGGGGATCCCTGTAAGGGCAGCATAATGCCTTAATGCATCATGCCCTTGGTCGTCATGATGCATGAATGCAGCCCTGGCGAGTAACTCACCAGTGCTCCAAGCTTCATGCCAACCATAAAAGGTTGAGACACTCCTGAAGGGCAGGCATGGTGCACCAATGAAGCCCCTGCGAATTACTCGCCAGGGCTGCATTGGTGCACCATGATGACAAATGTCATCTTTCAGCTACATCTGTCCTTGTAGGGTTAAGGCGTGTCGTCCTTTTTTTAGCGGCGTGTAATGCAATATGCAGCGCGAGCGTCTTATTTACCCGGAGACACTAGGGGGCGCCACTGAGGGGGCGCCACGGTTGGCCATGACAGGTGAGCGGTAAAGAAAAGCTCTCCCCGCGGCACACTAAATTACAAGTGTCAGCTCTCCTGATGCTAGTAACAGCCCGCTTTGTAATCCTCTAAGGAGGGCATGTCGCTAAAAGATGACATTTGTTGTCATTATGCACTTATGCAGTTCAAGCGAGTAACTCGCCGGTGCTGCATTGATGCACTATACCTACCCTTTGGGAGTGCCTCAACCCTGTAGGGTCGGCATGATGCTTGAATGCAGCCCTGGCGAGTTGCTCACCAGGACTGCAATCACGCATCATGATGACCAAGGGCATGATGCATTAGTGTGTTATACTATCCCTAAAGGGTTAAGCCTCTAAGGACAGTGTACCGCTGTAAGGGCCTTTTGTCTTTGGTGAGTAACTCGCCAGCACTGCATTCGTCCATTAATGGAAAAATATGCTGTTAATATATATACAGTGCCTCTACATGGGTAAAATTCGACACGTGCGACACGGCGACACGGCCCCTTTAAAAATCGACACGTGCGACACGGCCCCTTCAAAAATCGACGGACACAGGCATTTTTATGAGGCTCCAGTATACTCTTTATACATAAAAATCGACGCAGTGACACGGCCCTTTTGCTAAAAATCGACGCAGCGACACGGTCAAAACTGTGGGGACCCATGTAGAGGCACTATACACCCAAGGGTCAGCTTGATGCGCTGACACAGTACCGGTGACCTCTCGCCTGCACTACATAATAATGCTAAATAAAGCCTTGTGCCATCACGTAGTACTTAAAGGGTTAACCCTTTAAGGATGGCATGATACCTTAATGCATCATGCCCTTGGTCGTCATGATGCATGAATGCAGCCCTGGCAAGTAACTCCAAGCATCATACCGACCCTATGGGGTTCAGACACTCCCGGAGGGTCGGCATGATGCACCATTGTAGCACCGGCGAGTTACTCACCGGGGCTGCATTGGTGCATCATGCTGACAAATGTCATCTTTTAGCGACATCTGTCCTTCAAGGGTTAAGAGACAGCAGCTAAAGTAAGCACAAATTAACTGTTTTTGTTCACATTGAAGCCCGGAGAGACTCAGCGGGAGACGCCCCTCACCGTACTTAACACACTCACACCCTCAGTTGTCTCCAGATCCTCTCCAGATCATCCCCAATCATCACAATGTTTAACACTTTAATGACTGCATGGGGCTTTAATGTACCATGCCCTTTGTTGTCATGATGCATGAATGCATGAGTAGACTCACAAGGGCTGTATGAATGCATCATGCTAAACTTCAAGGAGTGTATCAACACCGTAGGGTCATCCTGATACTTCAATACAGCTCTGGTGAGTTACTCATCAGGCCTCCATCATTCCTGCATCATGACACTTAAGGCATTATGCATTAAAGTCATATGCGGTCCTTAAAGGGTTAAATAAATGGAGCTGGAATTGTATGGTTGCATGCTGACACTGGAGTCGGCGGTGGGGCGGGTGGGGAGCCTGTGTTTGTTAAGAGAGTCGGTGATTAGGGGTAAAGTGATGGATTTTTCAGCGGAGAAAAAGCGAGGAAACCCGGCGGTTAATTCGCTCTGAAGGCCCTACCCGCGGGAACCCATCAAGCACTAATTACAAATCACAGGTCAACCCTTTTCAGCGACCCACGCACCGGGCGCGCCGTGAATGAGAGAACACAAATTGAATCGGGGAAGAAGAGCGATCCAAAATGGCCGCCTGCCACTCATCCCGCAGTCAGGTGACAGCCAACAGAGGAAGGTAGCTGCAACCAAAACGAGGCTGGAGGGAGTCCTTCTACTACTGACTTTAATTGTTTTTATCTACCTCCAGTCATAGATTTGATCTTTTTGTCCACTTCCTGTCTTAAATTCAATCGTTTTTTCAACTTCCTGTCTTAGATTTGATTGGTTTTGTCTACTTCCTGTCTTAGCTTTGATTTGCTTGACTACTTCCTGTCTGAGATTTGATTTGTTTTGTCTACTTTCTATCTGAGATTTGATTATTTCGTTATGCCTACGTATTGGTTTGATTGGTTTTATTAACTTCCAAACACTAATGACAAAGGGATAACATTAACCATCAAAGGGTAGCATAGCACTTAAATGAACTTATTTCTCAGCATAATGCCGGAATGCCAGCGAGGATCCTACCGGTGTTGCCTTGGTCTATGATTACAACAGATGTACATGAACCTTTAGATTACAATACTTTGTTTTCTTGTTTGAGCACCTATAATTGAGAGACACATGATATTCTGTTGTTAACAATCCAACATTACCTAGTTACAGTAGCTATCCTTTACAAACCCTTGTTAGTATCAAACTCCTTATTCCAACCTTATTCACAGTATTAATCTCTGGTTAGTAACTCTTTGGGGGGGGGGGGTGTTTTCAGGTGTGACTTAAATATATAAAGTGTCTCTTCTCACATCATGGCACAAGTGCAAATTAGCTTAACAGATGTTAAATAGCCGGGCGGGGGGGGGGGGTTCAAAATTCAAACTGAAACCAGGAAACTTATAACGAAACCCATTCGCCAGTCCAGTCCAAACACAAAAGTCCAAACATCACCACTGAAGCGAAATACCTTGATTCCGAGAGGGTCGCTGTTTGCGTGCATCTGAATAAGTAAATGAACAAAAGAAACATGAAAGAAATGAACGGTAGTAGTATAAACCGGGACAGCGTAACCAAGGTAGCCAAGGTAACTGCGGTAACCAGGGTAACTGCGGTAACCAGGGTAACTGCGGTAACCAGGGTAACTGCGGTAACTACGGTAACCGAGGTAGCCGTGCAGGATGCTGATTGGTTGCTGAAGATGTCACATGCTGTAGGCACAGGGGGCACACGAACAGCCGCTGAATTAACCAGACCAGGTCACTCCTTAAAGCTTCAAGGTCATTTCTCATCATGATGCCCCAACATACCGGCAATGACGCACTGCATTACTGCATCATGCAAAAATCTATGATGCATAAACTCAGTCTCGGTGAATAACTCGCCAAGCCTAATTTCCCGCATCATAACTACAAAAGGGCATAGCGGATTAAAGCCCTATGTGGCGCTTAGAGGGTTAGGGATGAAGCATTAGTGGCCATGACACATACTTAGTTACAGGAAGGTAGCCATGGTAACAAGATGGCCGCCAGGAGGAGCCAGACAGACATGGGGCACCCTGGGTGTAAGGACAGTCAGGGTCAAGGTCATGTAGGGGTCACAAGAGCTCTCAAGGTCACAGTATCAAGGTCAGGGGAGGAAGTATTTATAACACAGTCAAACTCATTTGGCAAATATATAGCGATACACTGAAGAAATGTCACCACAATTAGACGTGGGGTCAAGATCGGTTTGGAAGTAAGATTCGAGGTCATTCGTATTCATAAGCGAAAAGTGGAATAAAATAATTTTATGACAAGCGAACTAGTCTAAATGGAAGGTCGCTCTAAAAGTAGATTCACATTGGACATATAGTTGTTCTAACCTCAAGGTCAAACAAGTGAATGAGATGATTTAAACAAGTTTAGATGCAGTCACATTGGTTATGGTTTAGGTCCACTCATTGGGCCCACACCCATTACCCTCTAGACACTTATTGCCTACCCCCACTCGTCACCCCCACCACCCCCTCACTCTGTGGCTGTGGCAGGCCCCACTCGGGCCCCATTTAGCCCCTTTTAGACACCTTCTGCTGAACACCATCCACTTCCGGTGGTCAAACAGTGCTGTTGTAACGCGTAGTGCTACTGGTGGTCTGTCACCGTGTGGTTGTCATGTCCCGGCGCCATCTTGGCCTCAACCTGCTCAGCGCTCCCATATGAATCGCTCCCATATGAATCGATCTAGGTGATCAAATGCGACACAGGCACACACTGTGACAGGCATTTCCATGGGCCTTAGTGACATATGAAACATAATTGAGTTGATATTTTCTTATAGAATTGACATGTGACACTATAGGTTCTTGTAAAGCACATGGGATATGATATGGGGATTTGATTGACAAGACAAATCGACGTACGACATGGGGACCCTCCTGCCCTCCCCTACCCTATTTAACATTCATGTCGGCCTATGTATATTTCAGCACTGGGCTGTAAGCGCAATAACCTGTGACAAAACAAGATGGCGCTGATTACACCCTAACAGACTGTAACTACAGGGTACTACAGTCTGTTACGTCAGAACTAGTGACCAGACCCTCACAAGCTGTGTGTGCACCCCTAACTCCCTCTCTGCCCGCCAGGTGGCAGCAGTGGCTGCCGCGGCCATCTTGGATGGCGTCTTGCGGCAGCTGCTGAAGGCGGGAAAGTAAAAAGTCGTCTGCTGCGCTACACGGTCGTCATGACGACAGGGACAGACGCAGCAGGCCGGCAGACGACAACCTTCTTTACACAATGTCTGTTTTTGACATTTGAAAGAAACCTTTCGCCCTGAGCTGCAGCCTTTTTCTATAGATCTCTGCAACCCTTTAAGGGCCACCCACTATTTTAATGTGATGTGTCCTTAGTCGTCATGATGCATGAATGCAGCGTTGGTGAGTCTAGTCCAGTCTAACTGCCACTGCTGCATTAATGCATCATGCTCACTCTCCTGGAGTGTATCAACCCCGTGGGGTTTCCATGATATTTCAAGGACTGCACTCATGCATTATAACAGTAAAACAGAGAAGGCATTAACACATTAGGAGGCCCTTAACCCTTTGGTTAATGCATCGTCATGATGCATGAATGCAGCCCTGGCGAGTAACTCGTCAGCGCTGCATTCAAGCATCACACCGACCCTATAGATCAAGACACTACCAAAGGGTCAACATGATGCCAAAATATAGCACCAGCGAGTTACTCACCGGGGCTGTATTCCCAGTGGGAACAAAATTGAGTCCAATGTTGAATCAACATTGAATCAATGTTGAATTAACATTGACAACCATTTATCAATGTTGATTCAATGTTCTGCGCCCACTGGGTTAGGGCATCATGACGCCAAATGTCATCTTTTAGCGACACCCGTCCTTACAGGGTTACGGCGTGTAAGAGTAGAGGGTGGAAGTAAAGGCGCGTCCCCTCACACAGAGGTGTTGTTTGTGAGCAGGGCGCCAGGGGGCAGCACCTAGCGTGTGTGTGGCGCACTCTCCCAGCACAGCCTCAAATAAGACTCTGCTCAAAATGAGGAAAACCCAGGGAGGATCATGGTGCCTGCTCTCCTATCCCCATCACATACTGCAGTATCCATCCATTCATCAAAAATAGTTCCCAACAACATGGTAAAATTTTATCATAAAAACATGACCACTATACCTCTATAAATGTAAATATTTATCCTGCATGTATATTCTTTTAAATATTTGAATCGATTCATGGTTGTATGAATAGGTATTGCAAAAGCATGGCATAGGCAAGTGTTCAGGGTGATCTGCCGCGTTTTGGCAGAGAAGGAAGTAGTGTAAACCGATGGAAGAATCTGCTGGGAGATTGTGTGTATGGGTGGGAGGTGGGGGGGGGGGGTGTTTGTTGTTATTTGTCGTCTGCTACTATTTGTCGTCTGCTACATGCTCAGGAGGCTAATTAAGGAGCCTTTATGAGAAAACATGGCAGAAAACAAAGTGATGTGTTTCCTATTGAAGTAGGTCCTTGTACGACATGTCGCGTTAGATGTCTACTGTAGGAGGACAACAGAGGAGGAAGAAGGGCCTTAAAGTCGCTCATTCTGTGCCTTCCTTTTCCTCAAACAGGTAAGGGTCCGTCCATACAGTATGTCACAAGAATATGACCATTTTCAACACCCATCCACCCCCTTGTCACGCTCTTCCCCATACCCCATACCATTGTTTGTCACACTCAGAATCTGTCTGTAGTTGGGTGTGTATTCCCTAATACAGTCTTTTGCGCCACCAACTGGCCCAAATCTCAAGAGAAGATCTGCTCCCAGCCCATAGTGTAGCTTTGGGGTGGGTGTCCGAGACTGGTGCTCAGTGGACAGCATCCACATACAGCTCTGTATGTATAATACAGTTAGGCCATCTCTTTGGTTCTCTCAGCCAACTGTGGTATGTAATGTATTCACATATAGTACTAAGGCACAGAGAAAAGACAGTCTCTAGTTGTTGGTGTCAAATTCTCAAACCGCCCGGCTTACTCAAATTTCAGTTGCAGCTGAAACGCTTTACTTCTGACGTTATTGTCTGACCTTCACTGTCACTGTATGCTAAGTAAAGCCCCACCCCCCTCTGAGTCTCTCCACCCCCCCCCCCCTGCCATCCCCTGTCTTCCTGCTAGACATAGTAGACTTTTTGACATACTATACTCCAACTACACAAAGGCAGACTGGGAGAGAGGTAGAAGGGGGGGGGGGGGGGTAGTAAAAGGGGGGGGGGTCGGATGTAGTTCTGGATACTAGCTAACGACACAGAGCCTCCACATGAGCGTCTCGTCTTCAAAGAGAGCAGCCGCAGAAAACATAACCCAGTAATCCTAAAAACACCAAGAGCCTTAGATTAATAGGCGGACGGATTGGACCAATTAAATCCCGCCAATACGCACTGCCCTAGTTGGCCGCTGTGGGGTGAGCCAATGAGCTATCAGGACGCCGGGGTAGACGTCAGGACAGGACTGAAGGCTTCAAAGACTTCAGACGACAGGGGGGGGAGAAGAGGAGGGGGGGGGGTAAAGGCAAGGAGAGAAGCAGAAAAAGTACCCAAAGGCAGTAGGGATAAATGCGGGGACATGCGGCGCCACCAGAGCCCCTAGCGGAGAGCGGCGGTATTAACCCTCTGAATCCTGCCTTCTGATTGGCTGAGGACGGAAGAGGAACGGCGGGACCGGCTGTGGGGTTCACACACGCGGCGACACGGGCCGGCGTGTAGCGTGGTACTGCGGATACAGGGGCTTTGTACGACAACGTTTTTTGACAAAGTGATCAATCGGGGGAGACTTCCGGTCGGCCATCTTGTTATTTGAGGCATAATTACGGTGTAGGAGTAAAGGAAGGGGGTGGGGGGTGGGGGTGGCTGGGGGCGGGGGGCAGATGGGGTAGGAGATGGGGGGGGGGGGGGTGAGGGTGGTGGGTAGTAGGCCTAAGTACAGTAGAGCCCTGAACTTGTTGGCCCACAATCTCCTAGCAGTTTCTCTCATCTGTTTGTACCGGAACTACTTCCTTTTATGCCAATACGCAGGCAGCAGATCACCCTAAGCCTGCCTACGCCATACTTTTGAAATAAGAACAGTTATAACTATGAATCAATTCAAATGTTTAAGGGAAGGTATGAAATTTATACAAATGTTTGAAATCACAAAAGTATTGATTATGTTTTGAAGCCAGAAATTGAACATATTTCTGGGAACTATTTTTTATGTATGTATATTGCAGTGTGTGATGGGGATAAGAGAGCAGATAAGTATATTGTTGTTTTCACGTCTTCTTCCATAGAAGAGTTCCAAGAGTATTTGTGTTTGGCAGTCTTATTTGAGACTGTGCTGGGAGAGTGTTTGGCCCAGGACTCTCGGCCAATCAGACCGCTCCATGGTAGTCAGCCCTGAAGTCTCAGTGCAAATGGTACTCACCATGACCAGTTCTTTTCGGTGCCCATCTCATTGCACCCGGCCTCAGCAATGGCGGCACACACCGTGCGTCCAGCAATGTAGGTATATAGACAATTTTGGGAATTTTTGATTCTTGGGAGCAGAACCTACGTCACACCGTACAGCTTACCCTTTATCAGGCTCATCTTCCCTAGGATAACACCTTTCCAAATGGGTCTAGATACAAAGGCAATGTACTGGGAAAAGGTGTTAGAATCCTTATAGCAAGAGATCTAGTTGACCTACAACAAAATGCATTGCAGAATCTGAAAGATATTCAGAATATCCTCTAGAATTGAAATGGACAATATTCTAATGCCGTAATTTGCAGAGAAAATAGCAAAACGGTGACGTTTCCTAGTACATTGCCTACGTAGCTAGACCCTTTGCCTTCCCCTAGCAACCAGAGCTTGTGCGCCCGAGGATATCACAGACAGAGTACACCTGTATGAGGTAGGATGTCATTGATATAGAGAGGGCCAAGGAGCTATACTTTGGGGATTGATTAAGATGGTGTTTCAACTAGTACACTTACCAAACTTTTTCAATAAAAGGAATGCCATTGGTTCTAATGTAATCTTAGCGGATAAACATTACCCAATATTTGCAAGATATTTGTCTATAAATATATGATTTGAGATAGTTAACAATGAAGCCTATTCACCTCACTAACTCAGTCACTCCCCCAGGTGAGTACAGGGGAAACTAGCCCGTAGAGAATGCACTGAGCCATGCAGTACCACAACATAGGGAGTTTTAGCGTCGACCTACAGTAAAAATGACTGCACTGCATGTGCTCATCTTATAGACTAAGACACTGCCAATAATTTTAAAAGTTAGGGAAGATGTATGGGATAGGATATACAATAGCAATATGATAGGACTAAAACATCTCCAAACATTTAGCTGACACACCATCTTTAAAGAATGATGCTGTTGGACTAAGTAGTATAACACAAACGGAGGTCTAGGGCTTTGCAAAAGGACAGAACTGTGGCTCTATAAGGGGAGGTAAGCAAGGGGAGGTCTAGGGGACCATAGCCCAAGGTGCATCTGAAGGATGAGAGAGAGGATGTTCTACCCCCCACCCACACATACACAGGGAGCATCCTTTCAGCGTGGCGGCTCACGTGTATTTTTCTCCTGACACTGAGAGTGAAATCCTGGTAATACCTCACACACAAGTGCCACATCAAGTGCCACAGCGCCATCCGCATTGAGTGGCTAGAGTGGAAACTACACACAGTCATTCTTAACCATATTTTAAACAGTTATTACACAAAAGCTATTCAAGCTTAATTTCTTTTGTATTTTTTCCTGGGAAGATTTACCCTTATGCTAGTTATATTTCAATGTAGCATCATAAAGCTTCCGTCGTTATCTCATTATGAGGGTTTCATTCATGCTCTCTCAATGCAATACACATGTACTGGGGGTAGGCTATATGACCATGGCCCTCCTACTGTACAGTACTGCCACCTCACACCAATCATGTTTACTAAAGACCTTGTCCCCACACTGGACTGTACAGTGTGACCTCCTCCCTGCCCTGTTTGAGACTGCCGCTACTAGGCCGGTGCAGCTGCATATTTGCTCCGCGGTATAGAGGGCGCCACGGCACTTGACTCCCCCCCTGCTCACACACCTTACACAAGTGACTTCAGGGATTAAAACTTCAAGGACAACAGAGTGCTTTAAACCCCAGCGCCTCTATATATAGGCCTATAGGGATTACTGCCTACCCCAGCTTCTCTCCGACTGTCGCTGGAGGGGCACCAAGATCTGCGCCTTTAATGCGCTATGCCCCTTTTCGGAATAAAGCATGAATGCAGCCCTGGCAAGTAACACGCCAGTGCTGTATTCTTGATTCATGCCCGCGGGGGGGGGGGGGGTACTTGAATTTTTTCTGATATGGGTGTGCGGCTGGACCAATGACAACCCTTACCCTTGCTAGGGAGCTTTTGCTTCAAAAACCTACCCTTGCTTGGGCACTTTTGGCCGAAAAGTCCTAGTTTTGAAGAGGAAAAAGACAAAATGTACAATGCTTAATGCATCCTGCAGACCACAAAGGGTTAACCCTTTAAGGAAGGATGTCGCTAAAAGATGACATTTGCACCAATTCAGCCCTGGCGAGTTACTCGCCAGGGCTGCATTCATGCATCATGACGACCAAGGGCATGATGCATTAAGGCATCCTGCCATCATTAAATGGTTAACATGGAGGATGACTAAAAGGGGATTAGCTGGGAGGGGGAACTGCTGACACTCAGTAGTAAGACTTATTTATGTCACATCTCTGTAAAAAAAAAAAACTGACGTAGATCTAGCTAGACGAAAAACAGCAGCACGGATATAAGCCCTAGATGTAAGACTGCAATCACATTTAACCCTTTAAGGGCCGCATGGTGATTTAATGTCTTATGGTGGCCTTGGTTGTTGTGATGCATTAATGCAGCAAGTCTATTCCCCGGCACTGCATCCATGCATCATACCGAACCTTTGTGAGTAGGGTCGGCATGATGCTGAAATGCAGCACTGGTGAGTTACTCACCAGGGCTGCATTTATGCATTATGACGACAAAGGGCGTTTTGGCTTTTGCATTAAAGCACTATGCGGTCCTTAACGGGTTAAACCCGGTTAAAGCTGATTGGTTCCACATAGACGCGGACTTACGGCAGGTTCTACTTATTAGATCAAACTGGATAATATTATTATCAAAACGCGACTGCAAATAATATGCCTGTTTCTCATCATCGCGCGTATCCCCGACATCATGTTCTGAAGATCTTATTTTTAACCTTTTTTTGTTGCAAATTTCAATGAAAAACATAATAATGATGGTCAAATATGGGCATATTTTATATCAAATTGGAACTTAGAGTGCTGCAAATGCAATGGGATAGAGAAAACATAGATATTTACAACTTTAATTACATTATTTATCTTTTCATTACTTAAATGTGAATTTAGTCTGGCGAGAGTCTAGATGTTCTTACTTATTTTGCAAAAAAATGCGCCCTCATCATTTTTCTCATGATTTGGTGATGAACTTATTTGGAGTGGCCTAATTTTAGATGACACTAGGAAGCTTTACTAGAGCCATGTATTGCGCCATAAATCTGAGTCTATCAGTACGACACTGCCCTACCGAGCTTAATAAAAATTAAAAAATATTCTGGTATTCAAAATAATGCCAATATTGCAGAATTAACCTGAATGATACCAAATATGGCACTGCTAGTCTAACCTGTCCCAAATATGGCATATACTGAGGTTTTACTTAAACAGTACTAAGATATCACACTATGACCCTACCATATATGGCAGCACTGCCTAATTACTACCAAATAAGGCATTATTAGTGTAGGACATATGGTAGTATTTGACTAAGTAACACTGGGTCTATAGGGTAGGTTCACCGGGAGTCGGACACATACCTTGAGACGGACATTTGATTTTGTGGTTATTCAAGCAGTTTAAGCTCCTTAAATGTGAATAATGATAATGTTTAGGTGTTATTTCTTCTATAAAACTAACACTAGAAATCATAATGTATCTAAATAACCTCAAAACCACTGTCCGTCTCAGGGTATATGTGTCCGACTCATGGTGAATCTAACCCACTACAGTAAGTTCTGCGCAGGAAGTGTAAGTTTGCCAGGCACAACAACAACACAATGGCATTGTGGGTAAGGCGGTGAGCTGCTTAGCGGTAGCTTGTAACTGGTGGGCTGGGATTGGGGCGCGGGGCTGGTGGCACCACCTAGTGGTGGCTTCAGGAAGCACCACGAGTCGCGGATTACACGGAACAGACACCCGCCCTGACATTAAGCCATGCCCAATATGTAATGGATATATGGAGGCATTAACCCTGCTAGCACAGCATGCTGCCTTAAGGCATTATATTTGTGGTCATTATGATGCATGAATGCAGCCCTGGAAAGTAACTCGCCAGTGCTGCATTCATGCATCATCCCAACTCTATGGGATCGAGATACTCGCGAAGAGTCAGTATAATGCACCAATGTAGCACCGGCGAGTGACTCGCCAGGTTACTGCATTGGTCATCATAACGACAAATTTCTTTTAGTGACATGCACTGGCAGGATACAGAGATGCCGCTCTGGTGTGTAGCTCACCAGGGCTGCATTCATGCATCATGTTGACCGTATGGGGATGATATCTTTCTTAATAATCAGCATGATGTAAAGATACAAAGTTTTTCCAAACGAGACTGCGTCAGTGCATTATTGTGACAAATAAACATTATGCTGTCATTATAGGGTTAAAGAGCCATCTGCCAATGAGCCACCTTCATGATCCCAGCGGTACATTATGTGTATGGGGCTTCCTGCAGCGCCACAACAGGGTGGTGGTGGGGAGGGGAACTAACATGAGGCCTCCCACAATCAGCCTCTTGCACAGAGGCCGCTGATGGAAGTTGACAAGATGGCTGCCTACTCATGGTGACAAGATGGCCGCCTACTCATGGTGACAAGATGGCTGCCTACTCATGGTGGCAAGATGGCTGCCTACTGATGTCGACAAGATGGCTGCCTACTCATGGTGACAAGATGGCTGCCTACTCATGGTGACAAGATGACTGCCTACTCATGTCGACAAGATGGCTGCCTACTCATGGTGACAAGATGGCCGCCTACTCAAGTTGACAAGATGGCCACCTACTCATGGTGACAAGATGGCCGCATACTCATGGTGACAAGATGGCCGCCTACTCATGGTGACAAGATGGCTGCCTACTCATGGTGACAAGATGGCTGTCTACTCATGGTGACAAGATGGCTGCCTACTCATGGTGGCAAGATGGCTGCCTACTCATGTCGACAAGATGGCTGCCTACTCATGGTGACAAGATGGCTGCCTACTCATGTCGACAAGATGGCTGCCTACTCATGGTGACAAGATGGCTGCCGACTCATGGTGACAAGATGGCCGCCTACTCATGGTGACAAGATGGCCGCCTACTCATGGTGACAAGATGGCCGCCTACTCATGGTGAAAGATGGCTGCCGACTCATGGTGACAAGATAGCCGCCTACTCATGGTGGGAAGATGGCTGCCGACTCATGGTGACAAGATGGCCGCCTACTCATGGTGACAAGATGGCCACCTACTCATGGTGACAAGATGGCCGCCTATTCATGGTGACAAGATGGCCGCCTACTCATGGTGACAAGATGGCCGCCTACTCATGGTGACAAGATGGCCACCTACTCATGGTGACAAGATGGCCACCTACTCATGGTGACAAGATGGCCGCCTACTCATGGTGAAAGATGGCTGCCTGCACAGGGGGACAAGATGGCTGCCTACTGTTGGTGACAAGATGGCTGCCAACTCATGGTGACAAGGTGGCTGCCGACTCAATGTGAAAAGATGGCTGCCTACTGTTGGTGACAAGATGGCTGCCTACTCATAGTGCCAAGACGGCTGCCTACTCATGGTGACAAGATGGCTGTGTACTCACAATGCCAAGATGGCTGCTGAATCATGGTGACAAGATGGCTGCCTACTTGGCTTACAAGATGGCTGCCTACAGGTGAGTTATAAGATGGCGGCCCAGTCAGTTGATGCGCCGCTACCCTATAAAGGAGACAAGATGGCTGCCTACTCATGGCGAAGCGCTAGTACCCTATAGAGCTGGTTCCTGATTAAACCCCTCACGGTGCCCTACCTGGAAACAAGATGGCTGCCTACAGGTGGCGATGCGCTAGTAGTCTATATAGCTTCTTCCGGATTAAACCCCTCACGGTGCCCTACCTGGGGACAAGATGGCTGCCTACAGGTGGCGATACGCTAGTACCCTATATAGCTTCCTCCTGATTAAGCCCCTCACGGCACCCTACCTGGGGACAAGATGGCTGACTACATGTGGCAATGCGCTAGTACCATATAGAGCTAGTTCTTGATTAAGCCCCTCAGGGCGCCCTACCTGGTGACAAGATGGCTGCCTACAGGTGGCGATGCGCTAGTACCCTATATAGCTTCCTCCTGATTAAGCCCCTGCCGGCGCCCTACCTGGGGATAATGAGTTGCTCAGAGCGGCTCAGAGACCTGCTCCCTGCTGCTCACAGCCCGACCTGCTCCTCCTGCAGCCAACCTGACCTTTAACCCTTTAAGGACGGCATGGTGCTTTAATGCATCATGGCCTTGGTCATCATGAAGCATAAATGCAGACCTGGTGAGTAACTCGCCAGGGCTGCATTCATGTATGATGCCGACCCTACGGGGTTGAGACACTCTTAAAGGGTCGGCATGATGCACCAATTCAGCACTGGCGAGTTGCTCGGCGGGGCTGCATTGGTGTATCATGACAACAAATGTCATCTTTTAGTGACATGCTGTCCTTAAGGGCTCTCAACAGGTTGGTCAAAATTAACACACATGTATGCATAATTTGACATAGATATGTCGAGACTATACATATTGTGCACCGAATTGATCATATTTAATGTTTCTACCAGATTAGTTCCATTTTGGAAGTTTTTAGAAGCTATGGAATGCAAATGGAACAAAAACGTACTTTTTTCTGTGAACAGCATTATGGGATGGAAAAAGAACACTTTTATAGGATTTGATGATTGGGGATACATATTGGTGTCACTCCCTGGGGACCTTTTTTTTCTTTTAGACATATCTCAATTATTAAGCTCTACAGAGCTGTTCAAAGTAGCATAGTCACTTAGAATTTGGTGAAAATTTGTGAAAACAGGCGAAAATAGGGAAAAATAGGAGATTTTGACCCTTTTTCATGCAAAATCACCAATTTCTAAGTGACTATGCTACTTTGAACAGCTCTGTAGAGCTTAATAATTGAGATATAGCTAAAAGAAAAAAAGAGGTCCCCAGGGAATGACACCTAGATTAATCCCTAATCATCAGAGCTGAAGAAAATGTTCTTTTTCCATCCCATGATGCTGTTCAAAGAAAAAAGAACGTTTTTGTTCCATTTCCATTCCATGGCTTCTGAAAACTTCCAAAATGGAATTAATCTGATAGAAACATTAAATATGGTCAATTTGGAGTATAATATGTATAGTCTCAACATATCTGCTTCAAATAATGCATGCATATATGCTAATTTTGGCCAACCTGTTGAGAGCCCTTAAAGGGTTAAAGAGGATCCCGCACAGCCCGTGCACACGTAAGGTAGGTCATTGGGCACAGCCAGAAAGTCACAACAAGGAGGATACCTGCTGGGTACTGTGTCAGGGTACAGGGAGTGAGGTAGATAAAGACAGAGAGGGAGCCACAGAGGAAGACAGAGGGAGACACAGAGGGAGCCACAGAGGGGGACAGACAGGGAGAGTGGCAGAGAGAGAGAGGCTAGAGAGGTAGGCAGAGACAGTGAGGGAGACAGATGGGGAGACAGAGAGGGAGACAGAAGGAGACAGAGAAGGAGACAGAGACAGGGGAAGACAGATGAAGACAGAGGCAGATAGAGGGAGAAAGAGAGGGAGACAGAGAGGGAGAGATAGACAGAAGGAGACAAGGAGGGAGACAGAGAGAGGCAGAGAGCTGGAGACAGTGAGAAGGAGACAGACAAAAGGAGAAAGAGAGTGGAAGACACAGAGAGAGGGACACTCAGAGGATAGAGAGAGTGCCAGAGAGAGGCAGCTAGAGGGATGGAAAGAGACAGATAATTTGAGACAGAGAGATGTAGAGAGGGGGAAAATTAGATAGGGAGATAGTTGGAGGTAGACATGGGAAAAGAAGAAGAGAAAGAGCGCTAGCTGATTGAGTAAGAGACAGACAGACAGAGAGCTGTGAAGGAGGACAATGGACAGACAGGTGGGTCCATGTAGGTGTAGGTCTATGAGGTACCCCCCCCCCCCCCCACACGCCCCCTGGCGTCAGTTGTGTCCACAAGACGCTGAATCTCAATGTGCATCTCCATTAACCCTTTAAGGACCGCATGTCGCTAAAAGGTTACATGCGGCGTCATGATGCCCCAAAGCGACCCTGGAGAGAGTAACTCGCTGGGGATGCACTGGTGCATCATGCAGACCCTTCCAGAGTGTATCAACCCTGATGGGTCAGCATGATCCTTGAATGCAGTCTTGGTAAGTTACTCACCAGGGTTGTATTCATGCAGCATGATGACCAATGGCATGATGCACTAATGCATGATGCTGTCCCTAGAGGGTTAACACACACACCTGCAGGCGGCGCCACCATCGATCCCTGCGGCCGGAAGTGCCCTGATTCAGGTGTCACAATGCAGAATAAAGGCGCCGCATTTAGCCCCAGCCTCCTCTGTCACTCACACTCTCCCAGCACATTGTTAGGGAAGACACCCCTGTCCATCCCCATCACACATCTACCCTTCAGCCCTATACGGACGGTATGATGTGGACACCTTAATGCATCATATCCTTGGTCTTCATAATGCATGAATGCAGCCCTGGTGGGTAACTCACCAGTGCTGCATTCATACATCATCAGTACATGCCAAGTCAGTGGCACACTCCTGAAGGGTCAGCATGGTGCACCAATACAGCACCGGCGAGTTACTCGCCAGGGATGCATTGGTGCATCTTGACAACAAAATGTCATCTTTTAGCAACAACTGTCCTTACAGGGTTAGTCGGTGCCTCCCCCTGGTGCTCATTGTCTGTTATTACACAATACGGTAATGTAGGGGAGGGCCCAATCCCACCTGCCAGGGATCGTACCTCATCCGGGACCTCATCTCTGGCCCAAAGTACTGACTTCATGTAAGTCTTCTATGGAAGAAGGACAGAATACAGTACTTTTATTCTGATTTCCTGACTGCATCATTTACCGCCAGTATTGCACAAAAAAGGTCCATCATTAATTTTGCTCTGACTAATGGCTAACACTCCTGTAACTCAATGGATTTGTTCCTTTTTAGAACCTGGTACTGTATTCTAAATCAACCAATGACAGGGCTTGATTTGAGGGTGCCTATATCCCATAGACCCCGTTGTATTCAGCCTGTTATGTAGGATAATTAAAAAGTAATTATATGAAATAAAATACCAGGTTCTAAGCCGGATAGATCCCATGAAACTCAGGGCCTATGGGACAGCCTTCCTAATTCCTACAGTGTCTAAATCTTATAGACCCCTCGTAGAGGGATCTATCCTTAACACATCTCTTTTAATATTTGAATCGAGCGTGTGCAGAACTAGGTATAGCACCAGGAGGCAGGAGAGTCGCGGCTGTCATCATGACTCGGCAATTAGCAGGGCGGTATATGGAGGAGGCCCTCAGTGACACTGAGTGGCTGACCGGGTCTCAGCGGGTGCTGTAACTGACAGGACTCACTGACTGACCATTAATGGGGGCAGACAGAGGACACAGCATAGGGGGCTAGAGAGGGGGGAGGGAGGAGGGAGGGAGGGAGAGAGAGAGAGAGAGAGATAGATAGATAGATAGATAGATAGATAGATAGATAGATAGATAGATAGAAAGATAGATAGATAGACAGATATTGTCGCATATAGGTGCCGGGTTTTGAATAGGTGCCTCCCTTGAACAGCAGCCGGGGGTAATAAGACTTTGAAATCAATAGGTGCCTGGCCTTGAATAGCTGCCGGGGGATTATGCTAAACCCTGCATAAACTGAATGTTTGTAGGTATTTTAGCAGGAGGAAGCTGAAATGGCTTGATTACCAGCATGTTTATGGTGCAATATAACAGCTTTTTGGTCACATTATCCTTGCCCGGGGTGTCCAAACAATAGCTGCCGGGCCTTGAATAGCTGCCTGGCTTGATTAGGAGCCGGGGGTACAAGGGTGTCTAAATAAATAGCTGCCCGGGCACCTAAATGCGACGATACGGTAGATAGATAGATAGATAGATAGATAGGTAGGTAGGTAGGTAGATAGATAGATAGATAGATAGATAGATAGGTAGATTGATAGATAGATTGATAGGTAGATAGATAGATAGATAGATAGATAGATAGATAGATAGATAGATAGATAGATAGATAGATAGATAGATAGATAGATAGGGAAAGACAACAGATATGGAGAGAGAGATAAAGGGGGAAGGGTGAGTCAGGAAGAAAAAGAGGAAATAGGTAACCACATATACTTGAGAGAAACAGTGAAAGACAGAGGGAGACAGCAAGACAGAAAGAGAGAGAGAGAGAGAAATAGACAGAGACAGTGGTTACTGCAAGAGTGGTGGCTGCGCTGTTCTGCACACTCCCATAGGTTTAACATTGACATATCGTATTCCCCATGAAGTGATACAGAAAGGATCTAAGAGAGCAGGATTAAAAAGGAGTGGTTCTGTGGCTTAGGTGATTGTCCATATTCTGATGGAGGTGGTGTGGGGACCGAGGGGGGGGGGGGGGGTGCAGGGTTGACATACTCCCTGCTCAGCCTGAGGTAGAACGCTCAGGTTCCGCTTCCCACAAGTCCATGGCGTGTTAGTACCGGCGGCGGCCACTGCAGGTTGGTGGCGCTGTGGTCGCCGGGAGCAGGAAAAACACGGCGCATGCGCAGACTGACTTTATGAACGCTATCAAGTTGCAGCAGTTTCCGGTAAACATGCGCACGCAACACCACTAGCCCTTTTAGGACGGCATCATGCCTTAAAGCATCATGCCCTTGATGCATGAATCTACCTCTGGTGAGTAACTCACCAGTGCTGCATTCATGCATCATGCCGACCCTATGGGGTTGAAACATTCCTGAAGGGTCGGCATGATGCACCAATGCAGCACTGTTACTCACCAGGGCTGCATTGTTGCATCATAATGACAAATGTCATCTTTTGCCGACATCCGTCCTTAAAGGGCTAGGTAGGAGGATGTGCCTTTAGCTACCCCCCCCCCCCCACCCCACCACACACACACACACATAACCGTGGCTTCTAGTCTATGTGGCTCCCCCTTGTGTGTGTTTTTGTTTTTGTGACAGAAGCTGATGGTGTTTTAATACGGTGCGGGAAGCTGTAGTAAGTAAACATGGCGGCACGACCCACACTCTCCCAGCACAGTCTCTGACAATACTCTGCCAAAAGCTGCAGACTTCGTGAAATCTTCTGTGGAAGAAGGAGTGAAAATGGTACTACTTGTCTGCTCTCCTATCCCCATCACACACTGCAGTATCCATACATAAAAAATAGGTCTCAAGATTATGTTCAATTTCTACCACAAAAACATGGCCAATACTAGAATAATTTTAAACATTTGCTCTTCACTTATTCCCCAACATATCCGAATGAACTCATAGTTGGAAAAATACATTTCTTAAAAGCATGACGTAGGCAAGTTTTCAGGGTGATCATCCGCCTTTTGGCAAAGAAGGAAGTAGTGCCGGTAGAAATGGATGGGAGAATCTGCTGGGAGATTGCACAGCAGTGTGACTGTGCTGCAGTCACTGCGGCGCTCCCTTTATTCACTGTGAGTGCGGCACCCTCCCCTGGGGACCTCCTTTTTAGCCGCTAGTCTTCTTTTTGGCGCTGGTGTGGGATTGTGCTTACCGGCAGTAAAAGCATGGCTTTCCGGCCTCAGCTACCTAAAGCCGACATGTATAACCCTGTGAGGGCCGCATAGTGCTTTAATGCAATATACCCTTTGTAGGCATTATGCATGAATGCAGTTCTGGCGAGTAACTCACCAAATCTGCATTCATGCTTCATGATGCTGACCCCATGGGATTGATACCATAATGGGTGATCAGCATGATGCACTAATGCAGTGCTAGTGAGTTACTCGCCGGGTCTGCGTTGGTGTATCATGATGACAAATGTTGCTTTTTTGGCATGAGGCTGTGCTTAAAGGGTTAGTCAGCCTCCACAGGGCTGCAGCACACAACAGGTAGAGAGCATAGGAACTGGATATCACAGGGGGGGGGGGGGGGTCGTTGGGGGGGGGTGAAGGGGGGGGCTGGGGGGGGGTATATAAGGTATAAGGGCGTACTCAGCTTGTAACATCAGCGGTGGGATTTTGCATGGAGCGTAAAAAATCCCCCCCCCCTCCCCAAAAGGGTCACCCCTGAGTCGAAAATTCCACATGTTCGCACCCCTTTGTTGCATAGTAAGACACAGGCTTTTTCACTCAAAAATCAAGTGAAATTATTTTGCCCCCCCCCCCTCCCCACAAAAAGGGATTGAGAATTTCTACCCCCCCCCTATGGTTAAGGAGTTGAAATATTCTACCCCCTACTAAATCCACCACCCCTGTGTTGTTTGATAATGTGCACTCCCTTAGGCAGGAGGGTATGTTGCATATGGGGGGGGGGGGGTAAGGTAGGTGGGGGGGGGGGGAGGAAGGGTGAGGCAGGTAGGGGGGGGTGTAAAGCAGAGGCAGGAGGCCGCTTCCTATTAAGACGCCCACAGTGCCTTTACACGCGGGTCATAACACACACAATTCTCCACCCTCCCTAAAAGGGTCGAAATCTGTAAACCCCTTAGTCAAAAATCGCACACATTCGCACCCCATTGTTGCATAGTATACACAGGTTTTTTCTTTGGCTCATAACAGGTGAAGTTATTTTGCCTCCTCCCCCCCCCCCAGGGTTGAAACTCTGTTCCCCCCCCCCCCTACTAAATCCACCAACCCTGTGTTGTTGATAATGTGCACTCCCTTAGGCAGGAGGATGCAAGGCAGGTGGAGGGGGGGTTGGGGGGGGGGGTATAAGGCAGGTGGAGGGGGGGCGGGGGGGGGATGTAAAACAGAGACAGGAGGCGGCTTCCTATTGAGGCGCCCACATTCCCTTTACACGGGGACCATAACACGCAGTACAAAGGCCCCTCCATGCACACCTGTGCCCGATATATTTTTATCCGTTTCCTTCATTGATCTTTGTACAGCAGCTGCTTTATCACGGCCTCATGAGAACAGCGTTAAACCCTTTAAGGATGGATGTCGCAAAAAGTTGACATTTGTCGTCATGATGCACCCTCGCCAGAGTAACTCGCCAGTGTTGCATTGGTGCATAAGACCGACCATTTGGGGATGTCTGAACGCCGTAGGCGAGTTACTCGCCAGGGATGCATTCATGCATCATGACGACCAAGGGCATGATGCATTAAGGAGTCATGCTGTCCTTAAAGATTTAACACTGTAAGGGCTGCATAGTGCTTTAATGCATTACACCCTTAGTCGTCATGATGCATGAACGCAGCCCTGGCGAGTAACTTGCCAGAGTCACAGTCACGCATCATGCCAACCTTTCAGGAGTGTTCCAACCATTGGGTTGGCATGATGCATGAATGCAGCATTGGCGAGCTACTCGCCAGGGCTGCATTCATGTGTCATGTGTCATGACGACAAAGGGCATGATGCATTAGAGCACTATGCGCGGGACTATGCGGCACTTACAGACTTCAATACAGAAACAAAGACTCCATACACGTCCTTCTACACTGGAACCCTGGGCCACATTACACAACACTGTGGGATGCCGGCCAGGCTGTGATAACTGAAAAACTGTGCACATAGACGCTACAGGATCCACCTTTATATCTAGTACACAGAAACTCTAAATGCCCAGGTCCTTAGTCTGGAGTGGCTATGGGGGCTTCCATAAAGTACATACGCACCGAGGGGGGATGGGGGTCTATTTTCCTTCAGGGGCAGATTTAGGGGGGGGGGGGGGGCGGACCCTTTGTGCGCCCCCCTATTTTTCTGTACATTTTAATGTGACAATTTCCAATACCCCTAGTACATTGCCTATTTCAAAATACAAAATCCTGGATCCGCCCATGAAGGGGAGTTGGTCAGTACAGACTAACCTGACAATATTAACTAACCTATAGGTTGGTCGTATAGGGAGCCAACACATGACTAACTTGGTTAGGCTATAGTGACTGAGAGATTGGTCGTTTAGGGAGCCAGAGAATATCAGTGTGGGCTTGTGTGGCGTCGGCCAGGCTATGATACGTGAAAAACGGTGCACATATATATATGCTCCATAATGCACCTTTGCATCTATTCCATCTCCACGTAAATGGATGAAATACGATAACGTTTACTCCGCGGTGGGCTCAGAGGGCATTATTTGGTGTTCATGGCGACAACTTTAGAGACTGTGACGTCACATAGGCCTAGATCGAATGACGTCAGAGGGGGATGTGTGTAATACGCCATTCAATATCAAGCATTTTGGCAACTTGTGGAGCTGCACTGTAAAAAGTTGGTTGCCATTTTTTTAAGTGTGTAGTAGATTTTACTCTAGGTATACAGTTCATTGTAGGTAAACAGTAGAATCTACCGTAAATCTACAATAGATTCTACTGTAGATCTACAGTAGGTTCTATTGTGTACCTACACTAACTATTTACAGTGTACCTTAAACAGAGGAAACCCAGCATTAGATAAATACACTGTAATCCACCTCCTTATAGTACATAGTGGTGCCAACAGGGGGCTCCACTAAACTTCTCTTCTACTCCCATTCTAAGTTAGACAGAGACCTACTGAGGAACTTAACGTCTATGAGATTCAAGCAGTCACTCTCCTAGCACAGGTTTAGACTCAACCTCAGGTGCATGCCTTATCCTACACTGAGGGCCTGCTGGTTGCTAAACATGGCGTCTTAGTTACAGAGAGGCAATCCATTCCGAGATTTTGACGACAGATGTCTCCACCCATGTCCTTGAATTGTATCTCTGTGCGCTTCAACTCTCCCTCAGTCTCCAATATCCACCGGTGGATAATGGCCGCCACTCCCATCTAGTCAGTACCAAACATCTGCTGGAGAGTGTACGCCTGCCGTAGACTGACAGAGAGGTGTATTCCTTTGCCGCCACCCCTCATTACAGAATGGTACACGTCTGCTACACACACATCAACACA
The DNA here is from genome assembly GCA_947462335.1 of Harmothoe impar. Classification (NCBI taxonomy): domain Eukaryota; kingdom Metazoa; phylum Annelida; class Polychaeta; order Phyllodocida; family Polynoidae; genus Harmothoe; species Harmothoe impar. Next base: position 4,587,726 of record OX381706.1, read on the forward strand.
CACCCACACACACTCTCTCCCTATCTGCAATATCCAAGCCCACCCTTTCCACGAACTGTATAAAAAGGTCACCGAGTGTAAATAAATGAATTCCATTTTCCTCCTTTGAAGAGACCCTTTTTGAACGACAAAGCTTTCTTCTGGCGCTTCTTAACCGCCACCCTCTGTCTGTACTCTGTCTGCCAACTCATTATTGCCATGTGCTGCTGTGTGTGCTGCTGTGTGTGCTGCTGTGTGTGCTGCTGTGTGAGCTGCTGTGTGTGCTGCTGTGTGAGCTGCTGTGTGAGCTGATGTGTGTGCTGCTGTGTAAGCTGCTGTGTGAGCTGCTGTGTATGAGCTGTGTGTGCTGTGTGTGCTGCTGTGTGAGCTGCTCTGTAAGTTAACGTTGCTCTCTGAGCTACTCTCTCTATGAGCTCACTGATTCCCTCCCTGAGTTCCTTACCCAGGGCTGCCATGTCGCACTGAATGGTGGCTGAGATGAATAAGCAGCTCTGAGCAGCTCACCAGGCAGGGGGGGGAGCAGCTCACCAGGCAGGGGGGGAGCAGCTCACCAGGCAGGGGGGGAGCAGCTCACCAGGCAGGGGGGGAGCAGCTTGCCAGGCAGGGGGGAGCAGCTCACCAGGCAGGGGGGGAGCAGCTTGCCAGGCAGGGGGGGAGCAGCTCACCAGGCAGGGGGGGAGCAGCTCACCAGGCAGGGGGGGAGCAGCTTGCCAGGCAGGGGGGGAGCAGCTCACCAGGCAGGGGGGAGCAGCTCACCAGGCAGGGGGGAGCAGCTCACCAGGCAGGGGGGAGCAGCTCGCCAGGCAGGGGGGGAGCAGCTCACCAGGCAGGGGGGGGAGCAGCTTGCCAGGCAGGGGGGGGAGCAGCTCACCAGGCAGGGGGGAGCAGCTCACCAGGCAGGGGGGAGCAGCTCGCCAGGCAGGGGGGGAGCAGCTTGCCAGGCAGGGGGGGGAGCAGCTCACCAGGCAGGGGGGGAGCAGCTTGCCAGGCAGGGGGGAGCAGCTTGCCAGGCAGGGGGGAGCAGCTCACCAGGCAGGGGGGGGAGCAGCTCACCAGGCAGGGGGGGGAGCAGCTTGCCAGGCAGGGGGGAGCAGCTCACCAGGCAGGGGGGGGAGCAGCTTGCCAGGCAGGGGGGGAGCAGCTTGCCAGGCAGGGGGGAGCAGCTCACCAGGCAGGGGGGAGCAGCTCGCCAGGCAGGGGGGAGCAGCTTGCCAGGCAGGGGGGGGAGCAGCTCACCAGGCAGGGGGGGAGCAGCTCACCAGGCAGGGGGGGAGCAGCTTGCCAGGCAGGGGGGAGCAGCTCACCAGGCAGGGGGGGGAGCAGCTTGCCAGGCAGGGGGGGAGCAGCTTGCCAGGCAGGGGGGAGCAGCTCACCAGGCAGGGGGGAGCAGCTCGCCAGGCAGGGGGGAGCAGCTTGCCAGGCAGGGGGGGAGCAGCTCACCAGGCAGGGGGGGAGCAGCTCACCAGGCAGGGGGGGAGCAGCTTGCCAGGCAGGGGGGGAGCAGCTTGCCAGGCAGGGGGGAGCAGCTCACCAGGCAGGCAGCTCGGCGGGGGGGGGGGGGGGCAGCTTGGCGGGGGGGGGGGGGCAGCTCGGCGGGCGGGGAGGGGGGCAGCTCGGCGGGCGGGGGGGGGGGGGCAGCTCGGCGGGTGGGGGGGGGCAGCTCGGCGGGCGGGGGGGGGGGCAGCTCGGCGGGGGGGGGGGGGGGCAGCTCGGCGGGTGGGGGGGGGCAGCTCGGCGGGCGGGGGGGGGGCAGCTCGGCGGGCGGGGGGGGGGCAGCTCGGCGGGCGGGGGGGGGGGGCAGCTCGGCGGGGGGGGGGGGGCAGCTCGGCGGGGGGGGGGGGGGCAGCTCGGCGGGCGGGGGGGGGGGGGGCAGCTCGGCGGGGGGGGGGGGGGGCAGCTTGGCGGGGGGGGGGGGGGCAGCTCGGCGGCGGGGGGGGGGGGGCAGCTCGGCGGGCGGGGGGGGGGGCAGCTCGGCGGGCGGGGGGGGGGGGGCAGCTCGGCGGGCGGGCGGGGGGGGGGGCAGCTCGGCGGGCGGGGGGGGGCAGCTCGGCGGGCGGGGGGGGGCAGCTCGGCGGGCGGGGGGGGGGGGGCAGCTCGGCGGGGGGGGGGGGGGGCAGCTCGGCGGGCGGGGGGGGGGGGGGGGGGGCAGCTCGGCGGGCGGGGGGGGGGGGGAGTGGGTGCAGGGCGGGGTGTTAGCGGATATCCGGGCTACCCAGGGTCAGGGTGACCCGACACGGCAGGAGTGGACAACGGGCCACCGTGTGACATTGGGGGAAGGTGGAGGTGGTTAGGGTGGGGGGGGGGTCTACCTGGCACACGGTCTACCTGGCAATACTTCCTGCCAAGGTTAAATGAGGAAATTTGAATTGAATGGAATGCTATGGGGTAGAGGTGCTGGGGTGGGAGTAATGTGGTCGGGGGCAGGGGGTGTGAGGAGCTAGTAGTCCTTATGGTGACCAGTCGATCACACATGCCTCATATACCTTGTCGTAGCGTAGCCATATTGTAGGAGATTCCCTATACTTTAGGGAGGAGAGCTTAAAGCGGCATAATCACCGAGCGTGTCCCATTCAAAATTCTAGTACTGTTCTAGTCTACTATGTGTTGACTGAGCGAGTGGTGGGACTACCCCTTTAATGGTCATCAGTATCGTAAATATAGAGGGATACTATTCCATCACAGAGAAAAGAAGTAGAATCACTGTGAATCCTAACTGGAGTTGATCACCGAGATAACTCTCCCCAGAACTCCAAAGTGACTCCCTAACATTAGTAGAACACTATAATGACTCCTATTTTTAGACTCCCTAATGATTGGGAGTCACTTTAAGAGTCATGGGGGAGACTTACTTCAGTGATTGAGTCCTCACTCCCATTTGGGAGTCACCATGAATCTACTTCTTGTCTGTGTGCTTCCTCATCAATACCAGTGCAATGTGACCGTCTCCCTGGTCTCTGACTGCCAATATGTGACACCCAGGAGTTGAGGAATGTGAGACAAGGGGCGTGGCAGAAGGGGCAGGGTGGGGGACAGAGGTCAAGGTCATATTAGGGGGATAAGAGAAGGTCAATGAAGGTCAGTAAGGGGCAGAGGTCAGGGAATGAGATATGACCTTAATTAGCTCTCCAAGGGCTCAGCAGGGTGATCTCATCTAACGAAACCAACCTGTGAGAAAACAGTTTGTTTAATGCATATATTACAAACTCCGTCTATATTCCTATCACCCCACTACAATAGGACCCGAAATGTGAGATAAAATGTGTATTCTAACTTGGCCTTGTAGCATGCTGAGTGATATATCCCAAATAAAATCATAAGAAAATCATTTCTTGAATCAAGGTCGTTCCCAAGTTATTATTCAACACACCATCGATAACTCAATGTATTTCTCCCATAATATTATGACTCATTTTAAGGAATGCATGATGCATTTATGTATCAAGCCCATAGTGGTCATGATGCATGAATGCAGCCCTGACAAATAACTCGCCAGTGCAGCATTAAAGCATCATGCCAACTCTACCGGGCTAATACACTCCCGAAGGATCGCTTACTTGCTAGGACTGCATTGATGCATCATGAATGACATATGTCACCTTTTAGTGACAGGACGTCCTCAAAGCAACTAGCATTACAGCTACAATGGGCTACAAGCCTGTGTATTCCCCAGTATAATGACAATTACAATATCACAGCCAAAAATAATTATCTCATTTCAACAAAATAAGATTATTAAACTCGTCTAGCGGACAAACCACTTTGCAAAGAAAAAAGTTTTCTCTTAAAACAAGTGGTTTATCCGCCAGTCGAGTTGGATAATCTTATTTTCTTGAAATTTCTTGCACCAGGTGCCCCCCTACCTTACCGCCCTCTGGTGTTCCCTACCTGACGCCCTCAGGTACTCCACACCAACTTACCTGTAATAAACAAGGTAAATGGACATGAGGAACCAGTCAGCCAGGTACAGGATATGTACATATCACATAAACATGAGGAAAATTACAGAAGCATCATAATATATCACATAAATATACGAGTTGAAAGGCACATTAATAATGGGTCAAATAAGGAAAGTATATTCATTTTTTGGAAATACAACATTTACTACCGTAGTGGCTTGAATAAGCGCACCTGCGCTTGTTAATTTCAATGGTACTATTTACCCTGCGCTTATACAAGACCTGCGCTTATTCAAGATACAAAAATGGCCTAAATTTTCATTTCAATACCCTCATTTACCCTGCGCTTATTCAAGACCTGCGCTTATTTGAGACCCCTGCGCTTATTCAAGCCACTACGGTATGCTTAATTAAAGGATGCCTCCCATTGAATACAATGTGACCGTATTCAATTAGCCTTCCTTCATCAAATGGCTTCAAATCAATGGCCTGTAGCTTCGTGGGATACTGCCCCAGGCCCCACTCGTGAAATACATAAGAGAGAGTATCAATGGGCGTTGACATTTATCTAGGTATCTTTATCTATATCAAATAAGTATATCAATTAAGTACACAAGATCAGAGTTACCATAATAGAATATGGCAATGTATAATTTATAAACAGGGGTAAAGTATGATTGAATGGGCCAACGCCCTATTGAGAGGCCTGTGTTCAAAACAGGAAACCCCAGCGCTGCCAGTGCCTACCACTCCTGTGGTCTGTTGCACAGAAAATAACGATATCTTCAAAATATAACGATTATAAAACTGAAGATGGGTATACAATCTAATTGTTATATAAAGCATTTAATGAGAAAGCTCTAGTCATTTAGTGAGAAATACTCTTGCAAAGATCACCATTTATGGAGATCGTCATTAAAGCAGTTCTAAAGTCTGACGGTTAACAGAATCGTTATTTATAGCTGTTCAACACCCCACAGGCAATGGCACTTACTCCTGTACTAACATGCAATCTGTACCTCTCACTAAACCTCAAAGGCAGTTTTCATTGAATAAAAAGGTTATGGACGTACTCTAGACATACAAGGGGATGGGGTCCGGGGGGAGGGGGGGGGGGGTACGTGTGCATGCTAGGCAGGCAGGGGTTAAATATCAGTGATTTTTCCATCTTCTAATGGATCTGCTTCGTTCATCCGTTTTTTTACATTGGGTTGGTATTATAATCAATAATAATGAGTCCACATTTTAAATATCATGTAGGGTAATTATTTAAGTTCCAATGGAATCTCCTATTAATGGCAGGTGTATGTACATATTAACGCTTTAATGTCCTATGCTCCAAATGTTTGTCTCTGTACATCATACATAGGGATTTATTTCAAAAACAATGTCCTATGGGGTTCTTTGTGGTTATTTTACACAAATGTGAATAACGCACTCGTCCTGCATCAATGAGCCATGCATGTTAACCCAATGTGGCTGATACACTCCTAAGGGTTGGCATGATACACCAATGCATCACCAGTGCGTTACTCGCGGGTGGCACATGGATAGTGAATAATGATGACAGACAAATGTTGCTTTAAGGAGCTTTCAGGCAACATTTTGTTCATAACCCTTCAAGAACTGTATCCTGCTAAAAGATGACTTCTGTCATCATTATGCACCTATGCAGCCCCAGCGAGCAACTCACCAGGGCTGCATAGGTGCATCATACCAACCCTTTGGGAGTGTCTCAACCCAGTATAGTCGTCATGATGCATGAATGCAGCACTGGCGAGTTACTAGCCAGGGCTGCATTCATGCATCATGACAGCCAATGGCATGATGCATTAAGGCAACATTCTGTCCCTAAAGGGTTAAAGGCGGCCAGGTGTGTGGTGGCGCCCTCCCGCGGCGCCCCCACACACTACCCCCTCCTCTAATCGCTGTGACAAAAACTAATGTGCTTCCCGCCAGATCCCACCGCCTCTCGCGGGGACGGCGAGATCTCGCGGATAACTGATCAGGAACGCCTCCTAGCGGATGGCGGGAAAAAAAGGGGCTCGCAGCGCCGCCTACTGTGGGAGTGGGAAATCAATCGGACGGGTAATCTTCTTTTCATTAGAGGACTTGTATAATTAGGCACAGATTACATGTAGGGGGGGGGGCGTCATTCTCAGTCAGAGGCGGACTTAGAAAGCCCTCTCTGAGTGGTCCACTGTGGGGGTCTGGATGGGGGAGTCCCCATGTCGTACCTTCATATGTCGCATAATAATACCCATGTCCCAACTGTCCCATGTCGATTTTAAGAATACGTATTTGCCCCCCGCACACAGGCTTAAACTGAGTAGCACGCCTATATAGATGCTTGGAGTAGATGAGTGTATTCAAGACAAGGTATGACACAGCTAGACGCCCATTATCTTTATACTAGACCCGGAGGGGGGGGGGCAGCCCGGGGGGGCAGTCAGTCTTTGATGCTAGGTACCAACTGCGAAACTACAGCCCCCCCCCCATATTTGGTCATTTGACAGCCCCTTGAAAATGTGCATTATTTTTACAGCCCCCTATTTTCTAAAAGGTCAGCTGACAGCCCACCTATTCCATTCATAATGAGGTGATTTTGGAATTATATAGATTACTTAAGTCACGTAGCCGACCCTATAGGAGTGTTTCAACCATGTAGGGTCGACATTATGCACATGAATGCAGCCCTGGCGAGTTACTCGCCACGGCTGCATTCATGCATCTTGACGACAAAGGGCACAGCGCATTAAAGCACTATACCCTAACACACACACACACACACACACACACACACACACAGACACACACACACACACACACACACACAGGGACACACACACACACACACACCCTCTACACACACACACACACACACACACGAGGTCGGCACACGGGGCGGCAAAAAGGCTACAAAGGGCGCGCGGCTTTACCGGGTCTGGTAACAAACGGAAACACAGCGATTAGCTTTCACAAGAAACAGTCACTGCAGGGGGCGGGGGGGGGAGGGGAGGGGGGAGGGGAGGGAGGGAGGGAGGGAGGGAGGGAGGGAGGGAGGAAGGGAGCGAGGGAGGGAGGGGGGAGGGGAGGGAGGGAGGAAGGGAGGGAGGGAGGGAGGGGGGAGAGGGGGGAGGGAGGGTGAGAGAGGAGGAGAGAGGGGGAGGGGGAAGGGGGGTGGGGATGGAGTGGGGGAGGGAGGGGAGAGGGAGGTAGAGAGGGAGGGGAGAGAGAGGAGGGAGAGGAGGGAGGGAGAGGAGGGAGGGGGAGGGGGAGAAGGGGAGAGAGAAGGGGAGAGAGAAGGGGAGAGAGGGAGAGAGGGGGGAGAGAGGAGGGGAGAAGGGGAAAGGGGCAGAGGGGCAGAGAGGGTGAGAGGGAGAGAGGGAGAGAGGGGAGGGGGACAGGGGACAGACGGGGGAGAGATGGGGAGAAGGGAGAAAGGTAGAGAGGAAGGGAGTGGAGAAGGGGACTGAGTAGGACATGTGGCATGGTAAGCAGGGCCTTAGGGCAGTGGAAAACACAATGGGAGGGGGGAGGGGGTGTTTGGTTACCCCCCCCCCCCCCCCCCCCGCCCCAGGAGCGGGTGAGGCGGTAAGAACAGTGGTACCTTGGTGTGGGTTGTTGTGGTCTGACAACAAAGGTAGGCCCCTACCACAGTCAGTAATAGCAGAGGTTAGAGTTTCCTCTCTGCTACATCACAGGCCCTGGACTGGGGGGCAAACACAGGCCACCACGTGGTTGGGTAGCTTCACCATAATGGTACCATTAGTGCTTACTGTATTTTGATATATTCTAATTGACCCCTAATCATTTTCTGTCTTCACTATAATGATACATGGTACATGTATAAGACAATGTCGATTTGATTTAGACAGATCCGTCTATTTTTATGATAATTCCTATTTGTGTATAAATTTAACTGGGTGAGATTTGGTTCATATACCCTATAAAGTATTAACCACGTGGCGTTTGTTTGCCCCCCACTGTTCTATTATTAGGTGCTATCTACAACTCTAACCTCTGCTATAGTAGCTACACTACACCCCACAGGGCGCCACTATGTACAGGGGCATCATTTACACACATACATACCCTACACATCACTCTGCATCTCTTTACATCCAGTTCTGCCCACAGTGAGTTCTATACTGCATCCTGGGGGCCCTAACACTACAGACCCGTGCCTCTGTTAGTATTCACAGGCTGAAACAGAGCTGTGCTGGAGACCAGGCATACATCAGCTACATCTACCGGCTGCAAACTACACTACATGTCTGAGTCTAGAGATGACCGGTCCACCAGAGCGTCAGATCTTTACCCTAATAATAACAACACCTGCCGACAATCTCCAGCACAGCTCTGTTTCAACCTGTTGGTGCGTTCCTTAGGCGAAAAATCCGCCTATTTAGTGAGTTACTAAACCAGCGTGACTGTAGCTTCCGGTAGAGGCTTGCAAGCAACCAGTTACAGCAAGCTGAAGCTGGTTCTTTGCAAACCTCTACCGGAAGTAAGAGGCACGCTGGTTTAGTAACTTATTAAATAGGCGGATCTTTCGCCTAACGAACTCGCCATGTGGTAGTATTAGCCGGCTGGGGAGGTGTAAGTAGTATAGGGCTCTGGAGTTATACCCTGTTGATCCGCCATTTTATATTTCGCTGGTTGAGGTTAAACCCACTGATAAGACATGGCACTATGGGTACAAATAGGGGACAAACAGGGGACAGACTTGGATGCGCCCATGGCCTAACACCCAGCAGCCCTATACCGTAAGTAGTACATGAAAGAGCCGCGTGGTGGGGTGTGAGTAGTATGTGTAGTTTGGGGCTTGCTGCAGGCGTGTGTAGGGTATAGCGAAGTCTCGGATTTCTCCATATGGGCGGCCATGTTAGTTCTGTGCTCGCCATTCATCGTGAGACTTAGGCAGTGACCAGCCACTCACACACCATAGCTTCCGGGGAACAGGATACAATATGTGAGCAGAACCAAGGTCTCACGAGATTGATGGTGTCAATGTAAACAGAGTGGCCGCGGGAACAAGTCCGCACCAGTTAGAGAGCTATAGAGCTATGCTGCTATGTGTAACGATGTACCGTCATTATAAACCATAACTACAAGCCGCATTTAGATCTAGAGGACCAATGCAGCAAGGAAGGGTGACTTTTCAGAAAAAGTTATCGATAAAGTTTTTAAACATTTCTTTACTGTGACCGCCAAATACATAAATTTATTTAACCTCGACATCCTACATTCTATATACATTATTGAAAAGATAATTGTCCTGCGACAACACATTAATCCCTTAAGGATGGCGCGTTGCTAAAATATGATATTTGTCGTCATGCCTCACCAATGCAGCCCTGGCGAGTAACTTGCTGGTACCGCATTAATGCAATGAACCATTCTGAAGTGTTTCAACCCTTAAAAGGCTGCATTCATGCATCATGACGACCAAGGGGATGATTGATTAATGCATTAAAGGGTTAAAGCACCATGTTGGTATGAAAGGCTTACTATATCTATAGCTTCAGCAGGTGTAGGTGTGTGTGTGGGGGGGGGGGGGGGTGTCCAAGGTCCCGGATATAGAGCTGCAGCAATCAATACGTCGTTAACGGACGCCATACACCTGAGCTATACCCAGATACACCCCCGCCAAGGTCACAGCCAAGGTCACCGCCAGGGCCGCAGGTGGAGCCGCCAGGGGGGAGGGTAGGGTAGGGCAGGGTAGGGTAGGGTAGGGTAGGGTAGAGCAGGGTAGGGTAGGGTAGGGTAGGGTAGGGTAGGGTAGGGTAGGGTAGGGTAGGGTAGGGTACGGCAGGGTAGGGTAGGGTATGGTAGGGTAGGGTATGGTAGGGTAGGGTAGGGTAGGGCAGGGCAGGGTAGGGTAGGGTAGTGTAGGGTAGGGCAGGGTAGGGTAGGGTAGGGTAGGGTAGGGTAGGGTAGGGTAGGGTAGGGTAGGGTAGGGTAGGGTAGGGCAGGGTTGGGTAGGGTAGTGTAGGGTAGGGCAGGGTAGGGTAGTGTAGGGTATATAGAGTAGGGCAGGGCAGGGCAGGGGAAAGAAGGCAGGGTAGAGCAGGGTAGGGTAGGGTAGGGTAGGGTAGGGTAGGGCAGGGCAGGGCAGGGTAGGGTAGGGCAGGCAGGGCAGGGTAGGGCAGGGCAGACTGTGGCATGTACATGATTCTGACCCTTCAAGAGCATACCAAACCCAACGGTTGCGATGCTACATTGACGACAAAGGGGATATTTAATTGAAGCACCCTGTTGCCATTAAAGGGTTAAGATAGCCCCCCCCCCTCCATCACCCCCCCCCCCAGTAACCCCCCCCCCCCCCCCAACCCGGGGTCTGGGAGATAACACAAGCACCTCCTGAAATCGATTGAGAGGCACCGGAAGTGATCACCCGTATTGTTTGTTAATCAACCAAATGATTACCGCTCGATTGTTTAACGGTAGATCCCGGCCCAAAAACACAAACAAATGGCCCGATTATTCAGCCGAACCGTCACGGGTTTTTACGTTTACAGTTTTGTGTGATAGGGAGGAGGCGCCGCGGGGGGTCGTAGGATGATGTGTAGACTGCAGCCCCTTACCCTTTAAGGGTAGCATGAAGCTTTAGCCCTTTAAGGACGGCATGATACCTTAATGCATCATGCCCTTGGTCGTCATGATGCATGAATGCAGTCCTGGCGAGTAGCTCGCCAGGACTGCATTCTTGCATCATGCCGACCCTCTACGGACTGAGACACTCCTGAAGGGTTGGCATGGTACAGCGATGCAGTGACGGCGAGGTACTCGCTGAGAAACTGGTGGGACGGCAAATAGGGTAGTTTATAGCTTGGGCGATGTATAGCATTAAAACTACCCCCTTTTTAACCTGGCAGTAGGTGAGACTGGCGGATTATTGGATGGCGTCTTATAGAGATCTATCTGTATAAACTCCATGAAGGACAAGCATGCGGGCGAGTTACTCGCCAGCATGATGGCGAGTTACTCACCAGCAATGTATAGCTGCATCATAACATCAAACATTTAACGCATGATGCAGGCTTTAGAGGGTTATCTAGTGGGGGGCCTGGGGCTGTGGGCTGTAACAGAAATGGGATGAGGCGGGGGGAGCGGGGAGGGGGGAGGGGGGAGGGGGGGGGGTAAAAACTACAAGTAGAGCGTTGGCTGGCAGTGGAGGGGGAGGGGGGGTACAAAAAGACACAGCCCGTTTAAACAGCCCGCTTTTAATGGCCGGCTTTTAAACCTTTAAGGACGTGATGTCACTAAAAGATTACATTTGTTGTCATGATGCATCGATGCAGCCCCTGCAAGTAACTCGCCAGTGCTGCATTGGTGCATCATGCAGTGCTGCATTGGTGCATCATGCTGAACCTTCAGATCAGCATGAGGCTTGAATGCAGCACTGGCGAGTCACTCACCAGGGCTGCATTTATGCATCATGATGACCCACGGCATGATGCATTAAGGCATGATGCCGTCCTTAAAGGGTTACTGACGGCCAGGGGCAGGACGAGTCGCCGTGTGTAAAACCCGGCCTGGTGCGGCATCCTGCCGGTAGGGGGCGCACGGCCATGTTTTATAAACGTACTCAACATTTCACCATATTTGCTCAAGATTTCCTAATATTTCCTGTGGTGTAACCCATTGTTATCATTGTTAGAAAATGATGTTAATATAAGTGTGGATTATTTAATCTGGATATAGCTTTAATACCGATGTAGCTTGCTATACTATTTCACTATACATATAATTATGTCTAACATACCATACTCTGGGGGTGCTTCTTATGACTGATGAATCTGATGTGTACACACTCTTATAGTATAGCTATACTAATCATATATAAAATTAATAGATACGTTATGTTACACTAAACGCTGCGTGAAATACCATATATGATAATTGATAACTGTTTGAATTTAAAGCACTACATTGTAAATCCTGGTTATCACATAAAGAAAAGAGACAAAAAAGAGAATGTAGTCATGATGTCCGAATTCAATCAAAGCGAGCCATAGCACGCCCAGGTAATATTATATGCCGATCGTTTCCCACAACATCTCCCACATTTCCGATCTTTCCGCTGACAGGTTTCCGATGATTGCCGAAGGTCGCCGACTCCTGCCATCAGCCACTCATGACTCCCAGCATGCCTAGCGCCAGGCTGCGTCTCCCCCCACCACCTGCACGCAGCTGCGGCCGGAAGTTAGCGTGCCCAGTTCCGGTTAGGGGAGAACACGACGTCTTGGCATCAAATCTCGTGTCACGCGAGATGAGAGTTCTCCCACAGCCCGGTCCAAGACGAGGCTGGCTGCTTAACGACGCAGAAATACCCGAAACACCTCACGCTGTAGCAGAGGCTACAGGGATGCTAGACTCGTTCCAATCCCATGCGCTCCTGCCGCTACCGCTCGCCTCACTTAGGGACCAGTAACCGTGCGGTCCGCTCGGAGCGGCGCTCTCTAATTGGCGCTATTTAAAATGGTGCGAGATGGGGCCAGCTTGGGGTGATTGGTGACAGAACGCAGCGACGTAAACCGTTACAACGCTGCCCGGTTACTGGTCCCAAAGCGGAGCGTCGGGATTGGAACTAGTCTACAGGGATGCACTAGACGCACCCCTATGGGGGTTAATGGGGAATATACTAGACCCCTATGGGAGTTAATGGGGAATATACTAGACCCCTATGGGGGTTAATGGGGAATATACTAGACCCCTATGGGAGTTAATGGGGAATATACTAGACCCCTGTAGGGGTTAATGGGGAATATATGCTAGACCCCTATTGTTGGTAATAGAGAATACATTATACCCCTACAGCGGTTAATGGGGAATACACTAGACCCCTATAGCAGTTAATGGGGAATACACTAGACCCCTATAGGGGTTAATGGGCAGTAGACTAGAGGTACTTCTATGAGGGTATGATAACTTGAATATCCATAGTAACACTGACAAGGGAACTTATACATGTATAAACAAATGGGGTACATTTGGGCGAAACAGATATCAATACAGGGTATTTTGAGGATTTCATGTTGGTTAACACGACCTTCTTCATCTCCAGTTTCAACCCCAACCAGCTATTTGCAGCCAACATGTACTGACCCACTTTGGGCATATAGGGTCTATTGTATCCTCGCGTTTTGATGACCGGTGCATAATTATTGTCTTCGGTGACCCTTTATCCCAGCCTATTCAAGGGAGGATGCATGAATACAAATGTACACAAATGCAGCATGGCGAGTAACTCGCCAGTGCTGCATTCAAGCATCATGCTGACCCTATATGCTTGATACACTCCTGTAGGGTCGGCATGATGTACCAATGCACCACCGGAGAGTTACTCACCGGGGCTGCATTGGTGCATCATGACACAAATGTCATCTTTTAGTGACATCCGTCCTTAAAGAGTAGGCGCCTGGAGGTAGTCCTCCCTATACGGCACTAGCATATCCTGGTAACTCAGGTAGTCGGGGTCTAGACTAGGGGCCTTCCATGAAGTATGTACGCACCAAGGGGGGGGTCTATTTTCTGAAAATGTTTGCGTAAATAAACCCTTTATTTTAATGCGTACAAGATATTGAGTGGGGGGTGGGGGTGGGGGTCAATTTCTGGAGAAAATTTGCGTACATACTTTATGGAAGGCCCCCTACATCCCCATCTTCTTATCAAGATAATCCCCTCCATTCACACGTAGAACAAAGGGACTGATAGGAAATTCACACATAATGCACTGCTCTGGAGTTGGGGGCCTAACCAGAATGCATTGCTGTGAGCCAAGATGGCGGCTTCCATAGCCCAATGTGCTAGTCCCGTATAGCCAGGCACTGTGTGACAACTATAGAGTTGGCTGTACTCCAGTCAGAGCCTTTCAATTGCCATCTTGGTAGACAACCATGTGTCAACAGCCTTGACAAATAATTAAACGGCTGATAGTGGCATGCAAGCGACTCAGTGAGCAATTAGAGACACATTAATCTCAGTGCGCAGGTGCGGGGCGGCACAGTACACCGTGAGGACACCTGGTGGTGTAACGACACACTAAGGTGGAAGCACCGGGACTTAGCCAGTGGGCCAGTGGACACTGAACATTGAATCAACATTGACAATAGGTTTTCAATGTTGAATCACTGGTGATATTTAATATTGCTTCAATGTTAAATTTATTTTTGTGCCCACTGCAGCAGGCCTTACCCTAAGCTGCTCCACTCAATCTTGAATATGTGATTGATTAGCTCTTGGAAAGAAACCAGCTTTGGGGTGATCACAATTTCGGATGTATAAACATTGACACTAGCAGCACTTTATGTCATGTGCTCACTACTTAAATTCATAACTTCAATCCCTTTTCTCTGCAAGGATCTGAGGTACATTAAGTAAAGCTGTGCATGTATGGAGATTGACAGGTCGCTGTAGGGGCTGGATCAGGGAGTGGGGGAGGAAGTCGGGCGGGTGGCTGAGGGGAGGGGGGGGGGCTACACGGTAGGGGATTACAGAGTGCGAATTGAGCCTGACAACCCTCTACCACAGGTACAGAACAAGCACCGAACAGGTAAAACAGGCCACGCGAATCTCTCATCAACCCGCGCACCCCGCCCCCAACCTGCCCAACCTGACGCTACATAAAAGTTCTCACCACGCCCAGAACGGCTTCCTCTGTAAACTTCTGTCTCACCCTGAGCTGCTCCTCTCAACATGAGCTGCTCCCCTCACACTGAGCTACTCCCCTCACCCTAAGCTGCTCCCCTCACACTGAGCTGCTCCCCTCACACTGAGCTACTCCCCTCACCATGAGCTGCTCCCCTCACACTGAGCTGCTCCCCTCACACTGAGCTGCTCCCCTCACACTGAGCTGCTCCCCTCACACTGACCTACTCTCCTCACACTGAGCTGCTCCCCTCACACTGAGCTGCTTCCCTCACACTGAGCTGCTCCCCTCACACTGAGCTGCTCCCCTCACACTGAGCTGCTCCCCTCACCCTGAGCTGCTCCCCTCACCCTGAGCTGCTCCCCTCACCCTGAGCTGCTCCCCTCACCCTGAGCTGCTCCCCTCACCCTGAGCTGCTCTAGCAGACCCTGCACTCATCCACCTGCCCAGCACCGATGCTGGGCTCTAATTAGCAGTAAATGACTTCCTGCTTCCCTCCATTAAACCTTATAGTAGACCCCATTAGAGCCTCCACTCCCCACTGCGTGCACTTCTACTCCTTGTCAATTGTAGAGGCTCAGTAACATTCACATTCTACTTTTCTAGAATTCAATCTATTAGGGAAGTTAACCAACGTTGAGAAATGGATTGAAAATGTCCCTTCACTGTTTGTGTAACGTGTATGATGTAGGTGTTGTTAGAGGGGCGGTCCAATTCAGACAATTACTTTTCTGCTTCTCACCCACAAAAGAAGTATGTTTCAGGGTGAGAAATAGGTTTGCATGTTGGTTCCTAGAAAGATGTAAGTGCACTCATATATATGCTAGATGAAAATCCATTTAATATGTTACACTAAGTAGGTCATTTGAGACTTAACAGTTCTCTAAATGATCAAACCCTAACATTGGATGTCCAAGTCTAGCCTCCTGATTTCACCCTGTGCCATGCCAAGTACCTAATGGGTGTGGGGCCTGTGGTAGTAGTGCTAGTATAAAACATGGCCACCAGGCGGCTCTAATAGGCCCAGTGGGGGCAGGGTGGCTCTAAACGCCCGATACCAACCGGGGTCACGCGGGAGGCCACGCGGGTCAACAGGGGTGGCCGCATGCGCCGGAGGAGATTTGGCTTTGAGGGTCGGTGTCGTCTAATGAGCATGGATTTATGAGTTTAAACATTCCAGGCACCTCCCTGCCCCACCTCCTCCTGCTGCATATCACGTGGTATTGATCTCCCCTACCCAGGATGCACTGCTCTTCCTGTTAGTGGTCCTATAGGGGTGTAACACGCCGCCTGCAGCAGCGCCACCGTGCTGGATATAGGAACTAAACCGGAGCTTTGCTGAGATTAATTTGTTATTATTACAGGCGGCAAAATTAGATGAAAAATGTATTCTTGAAGAAGAAGATCTTAAACTTGGATATCAAATTAAACACTACTGTTAATTCTCGCGGATATGCCTAAGTCTCATATATGTTGCAACCTAACTTTGGAGAATCTTAAGCCGAACAAGGGACTGACTATGGCGAATTTAGTATTGTAGTATACCTTTGAAAACCAGAATATAAGACACCCTTTATAAACATGTTTGGTATCACTTATATACTGGTCTGACTTGCATACAATCCGCTATGTGTTACTTGACTGTATATGGCTTTACAAACTTCCCACCTGGTCATTTTCCTGCTTTGGTGACCGCTTTATTTTACTTGACTGTGTCAGGCTTCTTCCTATGTACATAACAACCATTGCAGAAACTTCAGAAACTGATCATCTTCCCACTACAGTGAATGAATCAGCTTATTTCATTTCATTTCAATTTATTTTGTTTATCCTTGTATATATGATGTAGCTGAGATTGACAGAATAATGTCCAAGCGGAGACAGTCTCAGGCCCCGACTCTAAAATGGTAGAGTCTGGGCAAACTCATATACAAATCTTGTTTCGCTAATTTGCGCTCGGAAGTTGACCACTCAAATCCTGTACACCAATTCCTGTGCACAGCCTGACAGGAAGTAACACTCTAGATATAGCAGTTCCACCAGTCCCATTTGCAGCCCTTGTGGCGGAAAAAAAGTACTGGTTGAGCGAGTCTGAGCGGAGAAGTCCCAATCCAAGATGGCGGCGGTGCCGGGTTCTTGCTGCCCCCTGGTGGACAGTAGGAGACCTGTTAGCGTGCCGTCCTCCACAGATCGATGCTGGACGCCGCATCTCACTATCTGCTGCCGCTAACCCTGTAAGGACGGCAGGGTGCTTAAAGAGGACATTTGTTCGTCATGATGCACCAATGCAGCCTCGGCGAGTAACTCGCGCCAATGCATCAAGTGCAGTCATGATGCCCAAATGCAGCGCTGGCGAGCGACTTGTTGGTACAAAATTCCAACCCTTCTGTAGTGTATCGTTTTCAATTTTTGTCCCACCCTAAAGAGGGTTTTAGGAAGAATTTTTGCAAGAATGTAGCCCTGGCGAGTTAATCGCTGGTAAAAGGGCATTACGACAGTGCTACCCTGTGAGTGCTAATCATTTAAGGGCCGCATAGTGGATTAATGTATCATGCCCTTGGTGGTCATGATGCATGAATGCAGCCCTGGTGAATAACTCACCAGTGCTGCATTCATGCATCATGCTGACACTATGGGGTTGATACACTCCTGAAGGGTCGGATTGATGAACCGATGGAGCATCGGTGAGTTACTCGCCGGGCAGCATCGGTGCATCATTTATTATTTTATTATTACAACAAACATAACCTATTAGTGGCATAGAACATTACCACAACTCTGGTGAGTAACTCGCCATGCATGATCCTATGGGATTGATGCACAAATGCAGCACCAGTTTTTTTTACTCTGCAGAGCTGCATTGGTGCTAACCTTTTAGTGACATGCTTTACACTGCCTTTTAGCAAACATAGCCTTTTAATGTCAGGCTGCACCTACAGGGTGCATGGCTGTAGGTGGAGGTGCTGGGGGTGGGGTAGCTGGGTGTTGGGGTGGGGGGTGTTGGGGGAGGAGGGAGGTCTAGTAGGTGTAGGGGTGATCACTGAAAGATGCAGAGGCTACTTGAGCCGAGGCCCATCCACTCTGATTCTCACCCTCCGACCACCTAGCAATCACCCTACGCCCTCCAATCACCCCTACACCCGCGCCGCGCCACCCGCGACTCCCGCGCCGCGCCCAAATGGATGCTATCATATTTCACCATTGAGTCCGTGATAGCATCGATTCGTCTCGGCGCCCGGATCTATCCGCCACAAGGAGAGGAGAAGGCCCCTTCTCAGATCCCTTCCTGCTTACTGACGATGCTCACTCTATTTCTAAGTCTACTTCTTCTGAAACCTTTAAGGACGGATGTCGCGGGAAAACACAGACATTTGTCATCATGATGCACCAATGCAGCCCCGCCGAGTAACTCGCCGAGGCTAGATTGGTGCAGCATGCCGACCCTTTGGGAGTGTTTCAACTCTGTAGAGTTGGCATAATGTTTGAATGCAGCACTGGCAAGTTACTTGCCAGGGCTGCATTGGTGCATCATGACGACCAAGGCTATGACACTTTAATGCATTATGTGGGTGCTCACTTTACTTGTCAGCCCCCCTCCCCCCAATCACAGAGAGGGAGGGGGGCGAGTATGTTCTTCCCCCCCCCTAAAGTGTCAAGACCCTACACTATAATTCTTATAATTCACAAATCTTACTTCTCACATATAGGGAAAAGTAGGGCACAGGGTTCTGGGCCCCTGATTAGAAATGATAGGGGTACAATTACTACTTTTCTGTACTATTACAACATAAGTTTGTATATGTTCCACCATGCATAAAAGCCGATGCAGAAAAGTGTTTGAGTGGGCCCTCATGACCCCCCCCCCTCCTAATGAAGATTTGCTTCCTACTCCTCTGAAGTGTTTCTTACATATTCTAAACCCTACTGGAATATATGCTCAAAATGCTAGTGTAATATTATATGTGGTGAAGTAGTGGAACTTACAACCTTGTAGCAGTGATCGGGACAATCGTCAACTTACCTGCAATGTACAAAAAAAAGTTACATTAGTCAAACAGTAATACGATGTGTACAGGTAACATTTTAGTTGCTTTTAAACAGGATTTATGTTTAAGCCCTAAGTGGTGTAGAGGTGGATGGAGGGGCAACCCCCCAGCAGATTCTCTCATCCATTTGTGTGCCTCTACATGGGTACCTGCCTTTTTGACCATGTCGCCCGTGTCGATTTTTAGCAAAATGGCTGTGTCGCCGTGTCAATTTTTATCAATATGGAATATACTAGTTCCTTTTAAACAAGTCTGCGTCCGTCGATTTTCAAAAGGGCCGTGTCGCCCGTGTTGATTTTTGAAACGGCCGTGTCGCCGTGTCACGCGTGTCGATTTTTAACCCATGTAGAGGCACATTTGTACTGGCACTATTTCCTCTCTGCCAAAACATGGCGGATAGCCGGGAACACTTCTTATGCATGCTTTTACGATGTATACAACTATGAACTAATTCAACTATTAAAGGAATGTATGAAGAGCAAATGTTAAGAATTACAGAGGTATCAGTCAAGTTTTTATGATAGAATTTTAGGATAATCCTGAGAAATATCTTTGGTGTATGCAGTGTGCGATGGCAATAGGAGAACAGTCAAGTAGTACTGTTTCCAACCCCTCTTAGAGTAGAATCTTATTCGAGACATGTGCTGGGAGAGTGGATGGAGAGGGGGGCGGGTGGTTGGTCAGCACTTTTCAAGCACAGTTTCAAATAGGACACTGCCAAAAAGCTGCACTACCGAACATGGTTTTTGGAAGAAGGGAGGAAAGGGGTACTACTTGTTTACTCTTTTATCCCCACACTCCAGTATCCATACATCAAGAACAGTTTTCAGGAACATGTCCAATTCAAACCATGAAAACATGTCCAATACTTCTTTTATTCTAAACATTTGTTCCTCATACATTACTTCACATATTTGAATCAATTCATAGTTGTACAAATACACATTTTGATATGGCGTAGGCAAGTTTTCAGGGTGATTCACCAAGTTGTGGCAGAGAAGGAAGTAGTTCCGGTACAAACTGATGGGAGAATCTGCTGGGAGAGTGGAGGGTCAGTAGATGATATCTCTAGCTGCATGTAGCCATTGAAAGATCCACTTCTGGAGGAGAAGATCAATGGAAGTAATCCCCCGCCGCCCCGGTCCCTCCCCGCCCCCGCTGTGCCTCACCCCCAAATGGTCATCTCCGCGACACAAACAAATCCATGGCGGCCATTCCGCTAACTAAATCATGGCGGCTGTGCGGGGAGAGCGTCGAGGCGGCCGGACACTCGCAGCCCGCGGAGGGCTTTGGCTGTTTAGAGCTGGGCCCGGGTAAGTGGCGGGGTAGTGGTTTATAGTAGTTTCTGACACGTACCGTAATACCTCACGTATAAGTCTAACCCAGAGGCAGGCTAGTGGTTTATAGTGGTTTCTGACACATACCGTAATACCTCACGTATAAGTCTAACCCAGAGGCAGGCTAGTGGTTTATAGTGGTTTCTGACACATACCGTAAAACCTCCTGTATAAGCCCAACTCCCCTATAAGCCTAACTCATGTATAAGCCTAAGTCATGTATGAGCCTAACTCGTGTATAAGTCACCCCCTAACTTTGTAGTTCTGTGGCACATACCATATAAAACTGGGGCCCTATTTATAAGTGGCAGGCTAGTGGTTTATAGTAGTTTCTGACACGTACCGTAAAACCTCGCGTATAAGCCTAATTCCAGTATAAGCCCAACTCGGGTATAAGCCTAACTCACGTATAAGCCTAACTCGCGTATAGGCCTAACTCGTATATAAGCCTCGTTTCTGACACATACCGTAAAACCTCGCGTATAGGTTTTGCGCACATAATACTAGGCCCCATTTATAAGTGGCCTAACTTTGTAGTTGTTCTCAATAGAAATATTCTTCTTATTTTCTTGAAATGAGATAATCATTTTTGGCTCTAAGGGCCGGTGAAGGGTCAGCTAGTAGTTTATGGCACATACAATAAAACCTCACGTATAAGCCTCAGCTAGACTTTGGTATTATCCCAAGCGTCACAAGGGGTCTGATTGTGACTTTAGTACTGTAGTATACAGCTTAAATCTCGCGTATAAGCCGCATCTAGACTTTGTCCTGATCCTATAAGGCTCACTTGAGATCTGACTTGCGTACCTGCTGCGGCCAATACACAAGGTTTTATGGTAGATCGGTATACATACATTATAGCACAATAATAGCAGCAAAGTATGTTGCAAAATGTGGAAAGACGTGGCTATTTCTTAGCAAGAGAGAAGTATTGTCGACTCAAACTTTTCACTGTGTGTGGTAAATTGAGAATTCTTAATTTTATTTATGAATTTTTAATGATATTTTTGTCACATTGTTTTATTGGCCCAGATTAATTGTCTCCGGGTGGCCTTTGCCTCTGGCCGTGTTGTGCTTCGTAAAAGCTGAATTACACTCGGCAGCCAATGTCATGTGTTCTTCGAACGCTTTAAGGACGGCATGTTGCAAAAAGATGACATTTGACATCATGATGCACCAATGCAGCCCCAGTGAGTAACTCTCTGGTGCTGCATTGGTGTGTCATGCTGACCCTTTGGCAGTGTCTCAATCCTGTAGGGTTGGTATGATGCATGAATGCAGCATTGGTGAGTTACTCACCAGGGCTGCATTCATGCATCATGATGCTCAAGGGTATGATGCATGAATGCATTGTGAGGATATATGATGTGATCCTTAAATGGTTAAAACAAACCCCAACAACTCAGTCCTTCACGACAAATAAATCACAAAATGTCTGCTCAGAAAAGAAAACCTGTTTTGAATGTTGATGGCAAATTAATAAAACTGCCATTGTTCGACGGAGCGGAGTCCATTGACATTTTTCTGGAATTAGGGAATTCCAATAGCGAGGCGCATGCGGAGTAATCATGCCGGGAGTTGGCCTGAATAGATAACTCAAATTAAACCAAGCAGTTATGGTAATGGAGTACCCAGTTATAAGGCCTCAAAGCTGGGCCGTCAGGGAATAAGTTCATCATTTTCCATACATGGACTAAAATAACAGTTCCACCAGAGGGCAGCAGTGTTTGGACAGGGGACCATGAGCATTGTCCAGCTACAACATATTCAGCCTATCTTGTGCCTGTAAGAACTGAGCTCCCAGCCCTTAAGAGCCCTCTTGTGAATGAAAACTGAACTGTATCTTAAGTGCTTTTGGTCTCGCTTCAACCATGACAGTCAAGCTTTAAACGTGGTCGTCATGATGTATGAATGCAGCCCTGACGAGTAACTCGCCAGGGCTGCATTCATGCATCACGCTGTCCCTACAGGGTTCAGACACCCCAGAAGGGTTGGCATGATGCACCAATGCAGCACTGGTAAGTTACTCGCCAGGGCTGCGTTGGTACATCATGAAGAGAAATGTCGACAAATTTAGCGACATCCATCCTTAAAGGGCTCTGACTCAAGCCTCTACCCAAAGGCTCAGAATACAGGGAATCTTTTGTTGAAGAAGGGAGGGAAACGTACTACTTGTCTGCTCTCCTATCCATGTCATACGCTGCAGTCTCCATACACCAAAAACAGAGGGTAGCCATCTTGGATGTGTAGGAATTACCTGCTTCCGATTTATTCTCATTGCCCTAGTCCTTCAATAATGCCTCAAGGCGCATGTCCAAATGTTGTCATAATACACAGAATGCAGCCCTGGTGAGTGACTCGCCTGGGCTGCATTTGTGCATCGTGTTAACCCTTCAAGAGTGCATCGACCCCATATAGGGTCTGCGGGATGCATGAATGCAGCCCTGAGGAGTTACTCACCAGGGCTGCATTCATGCATCAAGACGACCATTTAGCATGGTGTATACAAGCCCTACCCTGCCCCCCTTACAGGCAAACGGACATGAAGCTTTAAAGATGGTGTGTCAGCTAAATATTTAGAGATGTTTTAGTTTTATCACATTACTATTTTATATCCTATCCCATACATCTTCCCAAACTTTAAAAATTATTGGCAGTGTCTTAGTCTATAAGATGAGCACATGCAGTGCAATCATTTTTACTGTAGGTCGACACTAAAACTCCTTATGTTGTGGTACTGCATGGCTCAGTGCATTTTCTACCAGGCTAGTTTCCCCTCTACTCACCTGGGGGACCCTGGTAACAAGTCACGGGATATTCCCGGGAATTTTTGGGGATTCTGTGAGCAAAATTTCCCGTGATATCACGGGATTAAAAGACGTGATTTTACATGTAGAATCTTGTAAAATCACGGGATTTACCCCAGCAAATCAGCAGGATGTGGGTTCGAACCCCTGTCAGTTCACTTATTGAACCAATGGGGTAGAATTGTGCACACCATAGCAAAAGGTGTATTTCTACCTTATTCAAGCATGAGTTGATGATAAAAAACATCTTCTACATGTTGGTGTGAAAGAAATGTTTTCTAAATGACTGATACAAAAATAAAAGATCACTAGGGATTCGACCTCTCAACCTTCAGATCTACAGTGCTAGGCTCTGCCGACTGAGCTAACCGGGCTTGCTGAATGGTAGATGCATGGAATGGTAGTGTTTAATCTGCACCCTCTCCCTGTTTCAATGGTCCACATGCTACTTGTAGTTGGAAAGCTTAGTTTCTATTACTAATTACTTTAGAATTAAAAATCAAAAGCCAAGTCAATGAATCTCCTTAGGGATTGCAAGTATCACTTTAACACCGCAATTAATGGGAGAATACAAGTGTGTGTATGTGTTAAACGTGCAAAATGCCCCATGTTCAATGGTTCCTTCATACAGTTGTTTTGTATCAGAGAGAGAGAGGGTCCAGAATGAAACATTAGAGACCTTTAGCAACCTGACATATCTCATTTCATGCAACCATAGCAATGTTACAGGCATAGGCTACATCATCTCTAGATGGGCTGCGTCGACATTGCCACAGGACCCTATTACCTTTCCATGCATCAACCATTCAGCAAGCCCGGTTAGCTCAGTCTGTAGAGCCTAGCACTGTAGATCTGAAGGTGGATAGTTCAAATCCCTAGTGATCTTTTTTTTTTGCATGAAAGAAATAACGGGAAAATCTACATTCGTGTAAATCTAAGCTTACTATACTCAGACGTAGCAGTGTTAAAAGTATAGGATATGTCTATGTTTAATTGGCTACATTAGGTTTGCTAAAGGTCCCTCATGTCTATCCTGCTTCTCTCTTTGTCAACAACAACTCTATGTATACATAATATATCATAGTACAGTCACCACTGGTTGCAGATCATGAACCTCTCCCAATACATGTCCCAGTAGGTCAGTCGCTAGAGCACGGCACTATGGGTCTAAGGGTAGCAGGTTCAGTTCCCGAACAGGACAAGCATATGTTGGTTAGTGGTCAAAAGGAATGTATCTGGATGTTTTTGTAAGAATATTTAGATGAATCACACTAGAACCATTTAGGTCTACTAGCATGGGATTCGAACCCATGCACCCCTCTTTAACAGAATCCCGTGATATAACGGGAAATTTTGCTCACAGAATCCCGTGATATCACGGGAATAGAACCCGGGTTATTCCCGGGACTGACCCCAGTTCAACCCGTGTTATTCAGGGGGAATTCACGGGAATTTGTTTCCAGGGGAATGACTGAGTCAGTGAGGTGAATAGGCTTTATCATTAACTATATTAAATCATATATTTATAGACAAATATCTTGCAAATATTGGGTAATGTTTATCAGCGAATATTAGATTAGAACCTATGCCATTCCTTTTAAGGAAAAAGTTTGGTAAGTGTACTAGTTTAAACACCATCTTTAAGGCATTGACAACAACCCTTCGGTCATCGACCTCAGGACATAACACAGGAACCCTGTGAGAAGTCGCCAGTGTGGAGACTCTGCTGGGAGAGTGTCGAGAGTGTCCCAGAAGGAGGCTGTGGGTGCGGTCAGCTCCCAGCACAGTCTGGGTTGGTGGTGTGTCTGCGGGGTATTCAGCATGAAGGCAGATAACGGCTTTCTGCTACAGGGACTCCACACACACTGAAAATCCATAGGTTGAAAGGGTTAGTCAATACAGACTAACCTAGGTTGGTAATATGAGTGTTAGTCACAATGGCAAAGTTATATTCAATAATGACCGAGGGGTCAGTCAGTAGTGGCTAACCTAGGTCCATCATTGGTGTGTTGTATTTGTATACCATTAGTTGGGGCCACCTGTGATGACCACTCAGTGGCTCCCTCTGGAACTAAAAAGACTAAGGTGGGTTGGTCAGCAGTGACCAACCTGACAATAATAACTAATCTAGGTTGGTCGTGCAGGGAGCCAAAAGATGACTAACTAGGTTAGGCACTACTGACTGAGAGATTAGTCATATAGGGAGCCTAGGAATATCAGTGTAGGGGGGTAAACCTGTAAGGACGCATGTCGCTAAAAGATGACATTTGTCATCATGATGCAACAATGCAGCCCCGGCGACTAACTGCATTGGTGCATCGTGATAACAAAGAGTATATTGCATTAAAGCACTATGCCATCCTTAAAAGTTAACCCTGTATTGGACACATTGTTTTTCAATGCCCCTTGTCGGCATGATGCATGAATGCAGCCCTTATGAGTCTACTCACCAGGGCTGCATCCATGCATCATGCCGATCCCTTGGGAGTGTATCAATCCTGAAGGATTGCCTGCCATGATGCTTGAATGCAGCACAATAGGATAAAAAGCATAATGCTGTAACGAACTTTCCGGCCCTTAAAGGGTAGAAGTAATCTGTGGGAAAAAATATTTTCACTTGCATGAGTTGAGAATAATTAGTCAGGAATGACTTCTGTTGGTGGTGGGGGGAAGAGCTATCTGGTACTTGCAAGTCCGCAGGGGGGGGGGGGGTTGGAAGAGGAGATTTGTGTTTAAACTCAATGCAAACGTCCATATAAATCAATGTTAAGTCGGCTTCTGCCCTAATATGGAACTTAAAATCACCGCGTTTCAAGCCCATTCCAGACGATTTTGTCCAATTTCACATTTTGAGACTAGATGTTATGGTTTCCAAATAAAATCGCTTCATCAACTTTACTAGGGGCAAACCCCTATGACCGATTGCAGTTGATTCCTACTCTTATAGTTGGCTATATTGTATCAGCATGGTCCCTGGGCATGTGAGTTGGTGGGTCAGAGGCTTGTTTCACAATACTGTTAATTAATTACTATTATTGTGAAACACTCCCAGAGGTCACCGACATGACAGGGGTGCGTCCATTACCCTGATTAATACAAAAGGCATTCTCAGCCCAAAATCAGCTCTTGTTCCCTTTATTTAATGTTATTAACATATAATCTCCGTTTCTCTCTGTCTCTCTGTCTCTGTCTCTCTCTCTGTCTCTTTGTCGGTCTGTCTGTCTCTGTTTGTCTCTCTCAGTCTCTCTGTCTCTCTCTGTCTGTCTCTGTCTGTCTCTCTCTCTCAGTCTCTGTCTCTGTCTCTCTGTATGTCTGTTTGTCTGTCTGCCTGTCTGTCTGCCTGTCTCTGTCTCTGTCTGTCTCTGTCTGTCTGTCTGTCTGTTTGTCTCTGTCTCTGTCTCTCTGGCCTTACATATTTTCTCACATATTGAAGTTTCACTTTGAATTTGGAAAGGAGGGGAGGATGACATATTCTAATGGCCAGTTTTAGGATCTTCCTGGAAACCAAAATTTATCTTAGTTAAAGGGACTCGCCTATTCCAGTATAAACGCAGGGTGTAACAGGGTTTTGAACAGGGGCGCTTAAACGGGGCATTACGGTAATTTAACGGGACTTTAAAATCAGTGTAGAATAGCTCTAAGTGGAAGTGTCCTATTGAATAGTCACCCCCCCCCCCACCCCTGGTGGTGACCCGGGTGCTGCCCCCCTGTGGCCGCTGTTATCACTTCACGCCCCGCTACCCGGAGTCCCTCCCGCGCGTCCATCCGGGCACCGCGCCCCCTAGTGCCGCCCCCCGAAACCAGGTGGCGGCAGGGGCGGGCTCTGACGTCACGGCCGGCCACCAGAGGGCGTGTGGCGTCTGTGCTGCTACACAACCTGGCCCCAACTCACCCTGAATAGGAAAGGGGGGAGGGGCTAAAACAGTGTGCCCTCTTGAGCGGAGGGGGGGGGGGGTAAATTTTTTTTCTTTCTTTTGACAAAAGCCTGCGTATTAATAGTTCAAAGGCGGGGGGGGGGTATTTTGCAGGCTGTAGATCACTTCCTCAGCATGTTTCTTACAACCACAGAAACCAAGGGAAACCCCAGGAAAATCGGTCCACTTCTAAGTCAAAACAGAATATACAAAGTGTGAACAGTCTCCAGTGGCTAATGTAAAACCTCGTGTATAAGCCTGACAAAAGGATGTACTGAGTAGTCTTAAAAAGCATATACCACACGTAGTCTTAACGCTCCATCTCACTAGTTAGTCCCTAGTTGCATAGACTATACCATAGAGATATATACTATACGCAGAAAGTGAGGGGCCATCCCCTAGTGGCGACAAACAGAACTGCAGAATGACCGCCATGATTGGGGCAGGTTTAATTTAGATCGGGGCCGCGGTTTTTGGACATCAACTTGGGCCGAGGTCTGAGAGCTTCATTTCACTTCGGGCCAAGACGGAATCCATTCTATTTATAGATCCCATTATTTGAACAGAGTGGGTCTTACCATAGACATAGAGAGGTCTTACTCAGTCCGTGGAAGAAAGTGAACAGTTCTAGCTCTCACTAAGCAGAGGTGGTATTGAAATATATATCATGTTACACATGTAAGATTATAATTGAGTAGAAGGTAATGATATTAAAGACAGGCCCTACAGTAGTTAAACCATTAAACCTTTAAAGACGGTATAATGCATTAATGGATCTTACCCTTGGTTGGCATGATGCTTGAATGTAGCCCTGGCAAGTAACTCGCCAGTGCTGCTTTCAAGTATCATTATGACTCTTCGGGGTCAAGACACTTCCGAAGTTATCCCCTGCGAGTAACTCATTAGTGCATCATGGTGACAAATGTCACATTTTATAGAGTGGATAGGCACTCTATAATACGCAGTGCAGCCATGGGTGACACACAAAATTGGCTCTGCATTTAGGAGTCTGCCTAAGATGAGGGTCAGGGTTTTTCAGATTGTTCAGCTCCTGATAGGACTATGAAACTATGGAAAAGCACATTGGAAAGCCCTTGAAGAGTAGTATCTCATAGTGGGCATTTAATATAGGTTTATAACAAAGGGAGGAAATGACAGATAATATTGAAATATTACCCAGCCATCTGTAAAAACAAATCAACCAGGTCCTAACAGAAGATTGTGTGTACCCATCGACAGCCTCCTGCATGGATGCCCAAGGGGTTTTCTAGACTGCCCAAATTGATGCACTGCAAGTACTGCTCTAGCCTACATGACATGGGATTGTACAGCATCAAGATGTAAATAGGGTGTTTCATATAAATCTTATGTGAATTAAAGAATATCTTATAGCAATATGGAAAGGGGAATATTATAGCTTTCCAACAGTGTATTACACACACCCTCAAATATAATATAACAGCCTAAAGAGATCCATACAGGTAGAGAACTGGTATAGTGGCTGCATGGTCACACACCAACCACATGTATAGTATAGACCCACTCCAGTGGTGCCAATCTCTCACAGGTACCCCTGTGCATTTCTATAGTGGGCACTTGCTTCCACAACCCTCCCTGTTCTGGTCAATTTCTCCACTTCTAATTATGATAGAAGGATGAGTAAATATGTTCTGGAAAGCTGTTAGTGTGGCCAATAACATGGCACAATAAAGTACAGAATCTACACAATTTGGAAAATTTATCCAAGTGCCTCTACATGGCATCTGTCATTCTGAGTCAAACCCTGTCTGCGAAAGCGCTCTCTGTGCAGTCATAGTCTGTAGTGCATGTGTGGTTCTCCAAACACTACACTTAATACATTTGTACCACTTCAGTAAACAAGCATAAATTACCCACAGGTGGATAATGATGGCTGTATACGTACAGAGAGGTATTCGGCTCAAGAGGCCCCACCCCCTTTTACATATCAAGAATGTGCCACCCTGTGCGCCATGTCACTGACAGGTCCTTGTGCTTGGAGAGTGCACCAAAATCCTGGAGTGACTGAAAGTGTCATTTGCCGCCAGACCCTTAGTGTGAGTGGCTCAGTGAGACTGGGACATATGCTTGGAGAATGAGGCTGGATGCTGGGGCTTTACCACAACAAGAGGGAGGTTGTGTTAGGAGAGTGAGTGCAGGGAGGTAGTGTCCCTAATTGGGGCATTGCGGCACGTGGTGAGGGACGCCTGTAGGTATGGGGGGTTAACCCTATCAGGGCTGCATAGCGCTTTAACCCTTTAAGGGAGTGGTCATTTTTTAACAACAGGGGGGGGGGTTGGTGGATTTTTGCGCGAGCGGGTCGAAATTTTTTCGGTCCCCCCCACGGGAGGGGTCGAAATTTTTTTGGTCCCCCCTCAGGCAAGTTGAAATTGAGCGCGGCCGACCCCTTTGAGCTATAGTAACGCGCTGGCTTTTTCGCTAAAAAGGGGTGCAATTTTTTTGGTCCCCCCCTCAAGAGGGGTCCAAATTTTTTTAGTCCCCCCCCCTTCAAGGGGTCCAAATTTTTTTGGTCCCCCCCCCCAAATCCACCAACCCCCCCCCCCCTGTTGTTAAAAAATGACCACTCCCTAAGGACGCATGTCGCTAAAAGATGACATTTGTTGTCATGAAGCACCAATGCAGCCCTGGCAGTAACTCACCGGTGCTAAACAGGTGCATCCAGCCGACCCTTCGAGAGTGTCTCAATCCTGTAGAGTTAGCATGATGCTTGAATGCAGCACTGGCGAGTTACTCACCAGGGCTGCATTCAGGGACATGATGCCGTCCTTAAAGGGTAAATGTACCATGCCCTTTGTTGACATGACACTTGAATGCAGCCCTGGGGAGTAAATCATTAGGGCTGCATTCACGCATTGTTATGATGCATAACGTGAAGTCACCAGGAATGCATGCATTATTGCATCATGACGACAAATGGCAAAATGCATTAACCCTTTAAGGATGGCATGATGCATTAATGCATCATATCCTTGGTCATCATAATGCATGAATGCAGCCCTGGCGAGTAAATCACCAGTGCTGCATGCAAGAATCATGCCTACCCAACGGGGTCGAGGGGTCAGCGTGATGCACCAATGCAGCACTGGTGAGTTACTCGCCGGGGCTTCATTTGTGCATCATGATGACAAATGGCATAATGCATGCAGCCATTAAAGGGTAAAGAGAGTGTGTGTGTGTTACCTATACCCCGCCTCATCTTACCCTGACTAAGCACCCTCAGCATCCTACATGTAGATATAGCTGCAGGCACGGAGCACGACATCAGTGACTCTGTCGGACAGAGGGAGCCACATGAACGGGAGCACTAAGGGCACACGGCATTGTCTCCTCCCCCTGGTTCGTCATATATACATAGACAAAGGCCCATGGCCACAGGATATTTTTGGTATCATTCCCCCTGAGGTGGAGCTGGGGCCGTATCCCACTCAGCCTGCAGCTTCGTAGGATGCAGCCCCAGCCCCACCAAGGGGGGAAGGATACCAAAAATCTTCTGGCTATGGGCCTTTGCCTTATTTCATGGTTTGTACTCTTCATAATATGTTTAACTGCATATAAATGGCCATAATGATTAGAACAAATGATGACGTCACGGGAACACCGTATCCGATGGGGGGCATGGGATACAGGATTGCTAGTACTTAAGCATAGTGGTCATCGTATCCACCATGAAATAAAGGGTGGGTAGGCTAAGGTATGGGACATTACCACCCCTTAGCAGACCTGGTGAGTAACTCGCCTCTATGTGCTGAGGAGCCCTGGCGAGTAACTCACCTTTGCTGCAGTCATGCTTAATGCCGACCCAAAGCCGCAACAATGCAGCACTGACAAAATACTTGCCCGCGTAACTCTCTAAGAAAGTGTGCTATGTTTACACGCTTTTTCTTTTTGCAGCCACTTTTAACACACCTTTGTTTTGTAACACAGTACACGCTACTCAAAATGTGTTGATCTAAAAAGTGTGTTACTCTGTTACGCTACTCAAAGTGTGTTGCTCTTTAAATGCACATTCACGTAACACAAATATTTTCGGGTATAGTGCACCGCGGCCAGACATAAGCCTCACCCTCAGGCATCAGCCAGCTAACAAAAATACGTTATTTAACGTCAAAATAACGTTTTTTAAACGTTATGAAATGTTTTGTCCCAAGAAGGAGCCATAGAGAAAAGTTATATAACGTTGTATAACGTTTTTCTTTTGTTTACTGGGCACGCTCTCACTAAGGGGTCAACCCTTTAAGGATGGCATGATACCTTAATGCATGATGCCCTTGGTCATCATGATGCATGAATGCAGCCCTGGCGAGTAACTCACCAGTGCTGCATTCAAGCATCATGCCGACCTTATGGGGTTGAGACACCTGACGAGTAACTCGCCAAGGCTGCATTGGTGCATCATGACAGCAAATATAATCTTTTCGCAGCATGCATCCTTAAAGAGTTAAACAGTTTTATGTCTGCAGAAGGCCTGGCGGGGATGTAAATACGAGCATCATGAAGCGTCCTTAAACCCCCAGCACCCCTATATATAGGGCTGAGTACCTGTCCCGGCTCCACTCCCACTGCCGCTGGAGGGGTACCTAGATCTGCGCCTTTAAAGTAAAGTACATCAATAGGGGGCTAATGGGGCCGGTGTACATGTAGTCCCTGATACAGTAACCCTTTATAGACGGCAACGTGCATTAATGTCCTTGGTCGGCATGATGCTTGAATGCAGCCCTGGAGAGTAACTCACCAGTGCTGCATTCAAGCATCATGCCGACCCTTCGGAAGTGTTTTAACCCCATAGTATCAGCATGATGCACCAATGCAGCACTGGCGAGTTACTCACCAAGACTGCATTTATGTATCATGACAACAAAGGGTATATTAAAGCATTACCCTGCCTTTAACTGGTTACCCGGGAGCAGGGCGCTATAGGCAGACATGCGATGTACTAATATCACCTATCTCTACTCTAGCCTGTGTACCGGCGCTGTTTAGGTAAAACGGAGACGGGCTTTAATAGTCCCCAGCATGCAACACGAATTAGATACACTGGTACCGAGTTGGTGGTACACTGGGTTCCGGTGGTCTACACTACTAATGGTACACTGGGTTCCGGTGGTCTACACTACTATTGGTACACTGGGTTCCGGTGGTCTACACTACCACTGGTACACTGGGTTCCGATGGTCTACACTACTACTGGTACACTGGGTTCCGGTGGTCTACACTACCACTGGTACACTGGGTTCCGGTGGTCTACACTACCACTGGTACACTGGGTTCCGGTGATCATACACTACCACTGGTACACTGGGTTCCGGTGATCATACAGTACAAGTGCACAGTTAAAGTATATGTAATGTGTAAATTCATTTCTGAATTTCTACCTATAGTGTTCCGTTAAGACATCTTAAATTTGCATAAATACAAAAATTCGTGCTGGTAGCGTCTAGCCTTACACTGGTCTCCTGTTGTAGCATCAGTGACAGCTGGTATTACACTGGGTCCCGGTGGTCACACAGTACCACTGGTAACTGTTTATATTACACTCGATTAAATGCATTCCACAATAGGGATACCCATGAATATATATCATCACACCCATTTTGCTTTGTGTTTTCGTATTTCGGGTTACCTGAGCCTTTAAGTTTGTTGGCAGAGGGAGGCAGGGTAGGCTGGGTGGCACTGTACTCTGTGTATAGCTGCAAACACTGCCACCCTGTACATATACACAGTGAAGGGACCTCACCACTTCTACTGAGAAATAATATCAACAACTGCCGGTACACAGAATAACCACATATTTACATGAACTCAATGGAGTGATTAGTTTTCGGCCGATCAGCAATATTTTTTTTAAGAACATATGATAATGTCATAAATTGAAAGAATAAATTATTTGTTCTGATAATGATATAAAACTTGATATCCCAATCATGAATTATGAAATATATGTGTGAAACGGTTACTTGGTTCTGACTCTTTAGTGCTAAACATGTTGACTCTGTAGTACCTGACATGACTTGCAGAAGTCATGCAATATGTCGTTGAAAAGAAGGAAATGAGCGAAAATTGGTGCCACCGATTTTGATTAAAGATCGATCAGAACGCTTGTATTGGAATCGTATTAAAAACTAGTTTTAAGCCCTCTTTAGTTCTGATTGGGGACCCAAGCAACTCTGCCCCCACTTTTTCCTATTCTCCGTATTCAGGTTTCCCATAATGCCCACGCTCAGGCAGTTTCCGGTCCAGCCCACCCTCCCCAGTTCAACTCACTCAGTGTGTGACACTGAGCCTATGCCTGCATGTCTTAATAATTGCTTTGGCATACACTATCACACTGACTTAAGTAAGGCCTTATTGCAAAGCCATTCATTCGATTTATACACCTATATAATTTTGAACAATATCTAAAATATCAAACATGGTTTTGTTGGGTGATGAATATGGGGTAACATACGTCATAGCGTTTTGGGCATGCCATATACATCTACAGAACTCACCTTACTTTCACCTCCACTGATGTTGGCTAAATATACCCAGTAAATACACATATTTGTGAATATAATGTCCATGGTTATATAATCCTATATAGCCTCCATAACTCCATGTGTGACGCCATATGTTGAATAGTCCATGTCAATTATCATGGGAATATAACAATATCTGTCAGGCCTGTTTCTGAGACTGTCAGTCTCTACCCAGCATACAGGACCAACTGACTGAAGACCCTCCACATTAATACTAACTTTAGCTTTCTTCATGCTCCCCCCCCTCCCCCCAGCCTCCAGGTGTGGCAGCCAGCCTCCACACCTCCAGGTGTGAGGTACCTGTGAGATGCTCCTGTCACAGTTGCCCCCACCACCCTTCACACCTCTGAGCTGGGTGTGGCACTGGGCACTATATCAAAGTGATGTCCCACACTAAGCCTACCCTTTGAGGTGGACACCTGAGGCACACTGGGCGGGGGGGGGGGGGGGGGGTACCATATTTTGAAACAAATATCTGGCCAAGTGTTTATACATGTAACATATTGAAGAGCTGGCAACCTCAAAACTGAAAATTGTAGTGGGCGATTAATTAATGAGGACTATTTTTTTTAAAGAAAAAAAGCCCACATCAGATGTAACATTAACCCTGCAGGGGCGGATCCGAAAGGGGTGGTCTAGGAGGGCACAGCCAACAAAATTTGGTCATAGAGGGGGGGGGGGGGGGGCAAGCAGGGCTTAGGACCGCATTTTCTATAATAAAGAGTCATACCAAGGGGCATTTTCAGGGGGATCTAGGGGGGGGGGGCACGTGCCCCCCAGGCCACCCCCTGGATCCGCTACTGCCGCATAGTGTTTTAATGTATCATGTCCTTTATCATTATAATGCATGAATGCAGCCCTGGCAAGTCCATATGCTGCATGGAAGCACCATGCCGGTCCGACTGGGTTGATACACTCCTGAACGATCAGCATGATGCACACATACAGCTTTGGAGAGTTACTTACTAAGGCTGCATTTATGCATTATGACGATAAAGAGCCTTATCAATTAAAGCAAAACATCGAGTGGGATAAAGTGTTATACTACACACGTAGTAGGGTTACATGTATACATCTATCACTTATCAATCTACATTGACCCATAGGGCCCATTCCTTAGACGATTTTGAGAAAGAATTTAATTCCCCAGGGACGCTTTATCCTGAATGGGTTGTTAACTAGATGTAGCTTTTGTCAATCAAATATGAGATAAAAATATTGCTTTTTTTCAAAACCTATTAGAAATTCTTAACAAACTCAAAAACTAGACTCTGCCCCGAGCGTTATTTTCTACATATGAATCAAGATAAATCCTTTTAGAATTAAAAAAGTGAACAGAAATGTTTACCAAAATGCACATTTACATAGCTATACTAACATGATTAAATTGCTAAAGAATGGGCTATTTCAGTCCAAATGTACTCGTGATGTAGCTTTTGCCAATCAAATGTGAGATAGAATATTGCTTTTTTTCAAAACTCTATATTAACAAACCTCAGTGGTGTGCCTCAGGTGTCCACCTCAAAGGGTAGGCTTAGTGTGGGACATCACTTTGATATAGTGCCCAGTGCCACACCCAGCTCAGAGGTGTGAAGGGTGGTGGGGGTAACTGTGACAGGAGCATCTCACAGGTACCTCACACCTGGAGGTGTGGAGGCTGACTGCCACACCTGGAGGCTGGGGGGAGGGGGGGGAGCATGAAGAAAGCTAAAGTTAGTATTAATGTGGAGGGTCTTCAGTCAGTTGGTCCTGTATGCTGGGTAGAGACTGACAGTCTCAGAAACAGACCTGACAGATATTGTTATTTTCATGGATTATTCAACATAGGATATAACACATGGAGTTATGGAGGCTATATCATATTCACATAATGCCGTATTTGACATTTTCCTACGGGCTATATCACTAAGCCTAAGGTAAGGTTTGATCTGTTGCTTAGCCCTATGTCTCTACAGACTATAGTCTATGCCTGGCCTATCAACGGGAGTTCCAACATATTTACTTAACTTGATATTGATTTTGATTTGTCACATTAAAAAAATGTGATGGATCCGGAGAATAGGGGATGTTTTTTCTGATAGTACACAAAGTATAATCTTATATCATTACAAATCGAAATTATATCTATTTTAGGTAAGGCTGGGACTGGGAATAGGACACTCCAGCAGGTTAGCCTAGCTTACACCACCCTCACCGGAAACTGCCTGAGCAGGGGGCGATAATGCGGGAGTTAGTAACCTGAATAGGGTCTATACATGTGGGAGAGGTACGATTTGGGAAAGGTCTGTATTATATCATAGGGTCTTGGTAGATTTTTATAACATATTCTCCCCGTGCCTGTCTGGTTACCACGTGTCGGTAACGCCCCCTGGTTACAAAAGCATCTTCTGTCTCCCCTCTCTAAGACTTTGTTGTCTCTCTGTAGTCATGTTTTTTTTATCTCTTTAAAGAAATGCCTGTAGCTTTCTGGGGCTATAGGCCTGGGTGGTTCATAGCTAAACCCTTTAAGGATGGCATGTGGCTAAAAAGATGACATTTGTCGTCATGATGCACCAATGCAGCCCCGGCGAGTAACTCGCCGGTGCTGCACCCTTCATGCGTGTCTGAACCCGGTAGGGTTGGCATGATTTTTGAATGCAGTGCTGGCGAGTTACTCACCAGGGCTGCATTCATGCATCATGACAACCAAGGAAATGATACATTAAGGTATCATGCCGTCCTTAAAAGATTAACAAGCTGGTGCCTCCCCCCGTACATTGTGTTGACGTACAGGACCACACCATATCACTCACTAATTGCCAAGCCAAACATGATGATCGCAATAACAGCCATTAAAAACAAATTAAACACCAAGTCAGTGAGTAATTTGCCAAGATACGCAGACTTGGCTCATTGTCTGTGGGTCAGACACGGTCGGATGGACAATGTCAATAGCCGGGGGCTGGCAGGTACATGGGGAATTAAAGTGTAGAGCATGCGGGGGGTATTAAACTGTTAAGGTGCACACAGCACTTTAATGCATCATGCCCTTTGTCAGCATGATGCATGAATGCAGCACTGGTGAATAACTCATCAGTGCTGCATTCAAGCATCAAGCTGAGCCTACATGCTTGATACACTCCTGAAGGGTCAGTATTATGCATGAATGCAGCCCTGGTGAGTAGACTCACCAGGGCTGCATTCATGTAGGGTAATGAGACCCGGGTATAGCACATTAAACCCCTGCAGGGTTAAAGCCGCTGGCCGGGTTCTCTGGGTTATTGATTGACAAGCCTGGAGCTGCCTGTTCACGCTATAGCCACCTCCGCTCCCTCCCGTGTCACGGCATTTAACACTTAAAGAACCGCATAGCGCCTTAATGCATCATGCCCTTGGTCGTCATGATGCATTAATGCAGCCCTGGTGAGTAACTCTCCAGAGATCCATTCAAGCATCATGCCGACCCTATGGGGTTGAGACACTCCTGAAGGGTTGGCATGATGCACCTATGCAGCACTGGTGAGTTACTCACCAGTGCTGCATTGGTGCATCATGACAACAAATGTCATCATTTAGTGACATGCCAACCCTAGAGGGCTAAGCCGAATCTATTGAATTGCCTCGAGAAGGAATCGATCGAGCAGTCAAAACAAGCTCATAAAATGATTAGGTAATGGAGGGTAGGGTCGGAGCTGCTATCTGGGCTGCGGGCGGGGTATCTAGATAAGAAGGTTGGGCTGGGGTGGTGGGGATTATACATAGTGGGGTTAGACGGGGGCACGGTCTCCTATATCGAGGCCAAAAAGGTGAGGGCACCAAGGATACCCGGTTATAATGTGTACAAAAAGTAATAAATTTGTATCCTGGATGGAGTTATACCGTAAAACCTTGCCTATATGTATTATTATTAATAATCAGACCCTGGAAGGGTTATAGGATAGGGCTTAGGGCGCTATTCATACATGAGTTCGGCTTTGATACGAGTTAGGCTTGCAGCCCTGGTAAGTACCTCATCAAGGCTGCATTGGTGCATCATGGCAACCCTAGGGAGGGCATCAACCCCATAGGATCGGCATGTTGCTTGAATGCAGGCCTGGCGAGTTTACTGGCGAGTTACATACAAGGGCTGCAATCATGCATCATCTCAGCAAAGGATATTATGCATTAAAGCATTATGCGGCTCTTAAAGGGTTTAAGGACCCAAAAGTGCATCAATTGTCTCCCAGTTGTCATGATGCATGAATGCGACCCTGGAGTGTACCCATCAGCACTGCACACATGCATCATGCCGACCTTTTAGGACCGTATAAACCCAAGGTGAAGGCTCTAAGAGTCAGAGGGTGACAGGTCTGTATGTAGCACCTTTGAAATATTGATTTTTAAAGACTCAAATCACTCTGAAGATCGCCATTTGAATGTGTACTTCAAGGGTTTGCCACTAGGGGGCAACACATCTCCAGATGGATTAAGGGTTCATCGCCCCCTCTAGTGACGGCTGCATAAACTGTGGGTGCCTGTTCAGTATCCACCTGGCCTCAGGGCACAGTCATTTATAACTAGCTGGGGGGGGGGGGGGGGGGGCTTGGTGGATTTTCACAAATTAGCCGAAAGTGATCTTGACCCCCGACTAAATTCAGATTTAGAGAAATGGCCCCCCAAAAAGACACACGCGCCTGTGAAATCACATGTGGTCGCAAATATCAAAATGGACCGTATTTAGTTTTCCGCCCCCCGCCCCTCCCGGGCTTTTCCAATGTTGCCCCCCCCCCCACACACACCGAGGGCCTGTTTTTATCATGCCCCCCCCTATATCCAACCCCCCTCCCCCCCCCCCCCGGATGGCACTAAACGCGCTACCCTCACACAGGGCGGTACAGGGTGTGCAAATATAGAGGTATTGATTGTCAGTATGTATAACTACTGCCTTTAGTGTGGTGCCTGTTAGATGGGGATATATATAGTCTCGGACTCCCATTCCTATACTAATGTATGGGCTGGAAGCAGGGCTGCATTTCACTTTTGCGCAAGTTTGGTGGCACAAATGATGTATATGATAATATATGGGTCAATACACATCAAACTACAGACAGATTCTTATCTAGATCAATAGCGTAATTAAAGTTAGTGGCTGCTACTGTATAATTAACACCTAGACTTGACAGAGGCAATGTAAAGATGTGGATTAGGGTTGGATGAGAGCCTGCTCCCAGGCTATCCAAGTTGTAGGATAGTCGCAGGCCGAGGCTGGGTTATATCTGACTCCGTGGGCGGGGCAAGGCTATACTACAGTCATCACATGGTAAAGCCGTATAACCATGTTAGAGCCCTCTGTACACCCTTTGAGGCGGAGGTGGCTTGTGGAGACTTGAACCTGGAGACTTGTCTGTGTGCTGTAATAATCCTGCTGCTTTGGTGAGGATGCATGACCTTAGTGCTTAGCACTTAGAGTTAAATGGTTAATTTGTACAACACCATTATATATATAATGTGTTTTGTTTGTGTCATATTCCCTGGAGTGTGACTCAGGAAATTTAGAATGTTCCTGGAACGTTTTGTGGACATTTTCTTGAAAAAGTGAAACTCGAGAAATTCATCTATGTCAGTATGTGTTGGTTACTGATATACACTGCCCTATGGCTTATATATGATGTGGCAGTTACCCTATGGCTTATATATGATGTGGCAGTTACCCTATGGCTTATATATTATGTGGCAGTTACCCTATGGCTTATATATGATGTGGCAGTTACCCTATGGCTTATATATTATGTGGCAGTTACCCTATGGCTTATATATGATGTGGCAGTTACCCTATGGCTTATATATTATGTGGCAGTTACCCTATGGCTTATATATGATGTGGCAGTTACCCTATGGCTTACATATGATATGGCAGTTACCCTATGGCTTATATATGATGTGGCAGTTACCCTATGACGGCTTTTTTTCTCTATGTGCTGGTATTATTCCCCCTATGTCAGGATGTGTTGGCTCCTAATATAGACTGCCCTATGGCTTATATATGATATGGCAGTTACCCTATGGCTTATATATGATGTGGCAGTTACCCTATGGCTTATATATGATGTGGCAGTTACCCTATGACGGCTTTTTTACGATGTGTGCTGGTGGCTATGGCAGTATTATTCCCCCTATGTCAGTATGTGTTGGTTAATGATATAGACTTCCCTCTGGCTTCTTATATAGACTGCCCTATAGCTTATATATGACGTGGCGTTTAGCCTATGACAGCTTTTTTACTCTATGTGCTGGTATTATTCCCCCTATGTCAGGATGTGTTGGCTCCTAATATACACTGCCCTATGGCTTATATATGATGTGGTAGTTACACTATGGCTTATGTATGATGTGGTAGTTACCCCATGGCTTATATATTATGTGGTGGTTACCCTATGGCTTATATATTATGTGGTGGTTACCCTATGGCTTATATATGATATGGCAGTTACACTATAGTGGCTAATATATGATGTGGCATTTAGCCTATGCCAGTTTTTTTACCCTGTGTGCTGGTCTGTGCTTGTATTATTCCCCCTATGTCAGTATGTGTTGGTTAATGATATAGGCTGTCCTGTGGCTTCCCATACAGACTGCCCTGTGGCTTATATAATGATGTGGCAGTTACCCTATGACAGCTTTTTTGCTGGTATTATTCCCCCTATGTCAGTATGTGTCGGTCCCTGACACAGACTGCCCGGGCGGCTTAGGGCTGTTGTAAGGTGCAGGGTGGGGCCATGTTCCGCTTGTCAGCCCCTGTCTGTGGGCTCGGTCCCCGGCCGCCCCGGCCGCCCTTAAGTCGTTAATCCACACCCGCAGAGGCTGCAAGGCTAAAAGCCACTAGCCACCTGCCACCCCTCACCCCCCCCCTCTCACCCCCCCCCCCCCTCAGCCCCCCTCCCCCCATCCCCCCCCTCAGCCCCCCCTCAGCCCCCCCTCCTCAGTCTCCCTCCCTGGGCTGCCACACCTGCGTCTGGCGCCGCCCTACCTCTGCGCCCTACACTGATATTCCTAGGCTCCCTATACAACCAATCTCTCAGTCACTAGTGCCTAACCTAGTTAGTCATTTTTTGGCTCCCTATACGACCAACCTAGATTACTTATTATCGTCAGGTTGGTCACTACTGACCAACACACCTAAGTCTTTTTAGTTCCAAGGGGAGCCACTGAGTGGTCATCACAGGTGGCCCCAACTAGTGGTATTCAAATACAACACACCAATGATGGACCTAGGTTAGCCAGTACTGACTGACCCCTTGGTCATTTTTGAATATAGCTAACACGCATATGACCAACCTAGGTTAGTCTGTACTGACTAACCCTTTCAACCTATGGATTTTCAGTGTACCGTGATGCCCTCTGGGCGTTTAGCTGCGTTTTAACAAAGTGTAGCGGCATCCCCGCGGCCATGTGTCTTCCCTGCCTTCCCCTCAAAACATGCCTTACTCAACTCTCTCTCCATAAATATCGTCCTTGTTTGCCTCTGTGTCTCTAGTTAGCTAGCTATGTAGATTTCCCCTTCAGCCAATTGCCTCTAAAATTACCTGCCTCCCCTTACCCTGTTCCTGATTGGCCCCCATCTGTCTCTCTTTACTCTGTTCCTGAGTGTTCCCCATCTGTCCCCTTTTACCCTGTACCTGAGTGCCCCCCCATCTGTCCCCTTTTACCCTGTTCCTGAGTGCCTCCCATCTGTCCCCTTTTACCCTGTACCTGAGTGTTCCCCATCTGTCCCCTTTTACCCTGTACCTGAGTGCCCCCCCATCTGTCCCCTTTTACCCTGTACCTTAGTGCCCCCCATCTGTCCCCTTTTACCCTGTTCCTGAGTGCCTCCCATCTGTCCCCTTTTACCCTGTTCTTGAGTGCCTCCCATCTGTCCCCTTTTACCCTGTACCTGAGTGTTCCCCATCTGTCCCCTTTTACCCTGTACCTGAGTGCCCCCCCATCTGTCCCCTTTTACCCTGTACCTTAGTGCCCCCCATCTGTCCCCTTTTACCCTGTTCCTGAGTGCCTCCCATCTGTCCCCTTTTACCCTGTTCTTGAGTGCCCCCCATCTGTCCCCTTTACCCTTTTCCTGAGTGTCCCCCATCTGTCCCCTTTTACCCTGTTCCTGAGTGTCCCCCATCTGTCCCCTTTTACCCTGTTCCTGAGTGTCCCCCATTTGTCCCCTTTTACCCTGTTCTTGAGTATCCCCCATCTGTCCCCTTTACCCTATTCCTCAGTGCCCCCCATCTGTCCCCTTTTTACCCTGTTCCTGAGTGCCCCCTCCCATTTGTCCCTCTTTACACTGTTTCTGAGTGTCCCCCATCTGTCCCCTTTTACCCTATTCCTGAGTGCCCCCTATCTCTCCCCTTTTACCCTGTTCGTGAGTGTCCCCAATCTGTCCCCTTTTTACTCTGTTCCTCAGTGCCCCCCTCCCATTTGTCCCTCTTTACCCTGTACCTGAGCGCCCCCCTAACTGTTCCCGATTACCCTGTACCTGAGCGCCCCCCTAACTGTTCCCGATTACCCTGTACCTGAGTGCCCCCCCCCATCTGTCCCCTTTACCCTGTACCTGAGTGCCCCCCATCTGTCCCCTTTACCCTGTACCTGAGTGCCCCCCATCTGTCCCCTTTTACCCTGTTCCTGAGTGTCCCCCATCTGTCCCCTTTTACCCTGTTCCTGAGTGTCCCCCATTTGTCCCCTTTTACCCTGTTCTTGAGTATCCCCCATCTGTCCCCTTTACCCTATTCCTCAGTGCCCCCCATCTGTCCCCTTTTTACCCTGTTCCTGAGTGCCCCCTCCCATTTGTCCCTCTTTACACTGTTTCTGAGTGTCCCCCATCTGTCCCCTTTTACCCTATTCCTGAGTGCCCCCTATCTCTCCCCTTTTACCCTGTTCGTGAGTGTCCCCAATCTGTCCCCTTTTTACTCTGTTCCTCAGTGCCCCCCCTCCCATTTGTCCCTCTTTACCCTGTACCTGAGCGCCCCCCTAACTGTTCCCGATTACCCTGTACCTGAGCGCCCCCCTAACCGTTCCCGATTACCCTGTACCTGAGTGCCCCCCCCATCTGTCCCCTTTACCCTGTACCTGAGTGCCCCCCATCTGTCCCCTTTACCCTGTACCTGAGTGCCCCCCATCTGTCCCCTTTTACCCTGTTCCAGAGTGCCCCCTATCTCTCCCCTTTTACCCTGTTCCTGAGTGTCCCCCCCAACTGTC
Organism: Harmothoe impar; assembly: GCA_947462335.1. Lineage (NCBI taxonomy): Eukaryota > Metazoa > Annelida > Polychaeta > Phyllodocida > Polynoidae > Harmothoe > Harmothoe impar. The sequence goes on from OX381706.1 coordinate 4,630,132, forward strand.
CCCTTTACCCTGTACCTGAGTGCCCCCCATCTGTCCCCTTTTACCCTGTTCCAGAGTGCCCCCTATCTCTCCCCTTTTACCCTGTTCCTGAGTGTCCCCCATCTGTCCCCTTTTTACCCTGTTCCTCAGTGCCCCCCTCCCATTTGTCCCTCTTTACCCTGTTTCTGAGCGCCCCCTATCTGCCCCCTTTACCCTGTACCTGAGTGTCCCCCATCTGTCCCCTTTTACCCTGGTCCTGAATGCCACTGTTTGCCGTGTGGTATATGGCTTCTCCGCCTGCCCCGCCCCCTGGGAGTTGTCCTCGACACCACCTTGGGTCCGCTCTCTGCCCGCCTCTTATAAGTGGCTTTAACCCTTTGAGGACCGCAGAGTACTCAATCTCCCAGCAGATTCTCTCATTCCTTTCTACTGGCTCTACTTCCTCTCTGCCAAAATGTGGCAGATTTCTCTGAAAACTTAATACCTATCTAAAATATATGCAAAATCACAAAAGTATCAGTAACTTTTTTATGGTAGAATTTTATGCTAATCTTGGGAGCTATATTAGGTGTATGGAGACTGCAGTGTGTGATGCGGATGGGAGGGCTGACAAGTAGTACCATTCTCCTCCCTTCTTCCACAAAAATGTGTGCTTTATTTCACTCTGCATTTTTGCTATCATTATACATGAATGCAGCCCTGATCAGTTTACATTATGCAAACCCTGCAGGGTTGATTCACTCCTGAAGTGCCAGCCTCCTGCACACACTGCCAGGGGTACATTTATACATCATGACGAATTGAAAAAAAAGGCATAGCACACCAATAGTTAACGGGTGTTAAAATGGATGAATGCTTCAAGAAGGCCACATTACAAGGCAGTTGTTGATAAACACTTGCAGGATGCATAATTGCATCCCTACAGGGTTGATTCATGGCATGATGCAGTAATGAATTACTTGCAGGCACTGCAAAGGTGCATCATGCAGGGTCTTGTAACACATGTCTCAAGTCCTGTTTACTTTCATCTCTCAAACATCCAGATAGCCAGGTGGGACAAAACTATTAAATATCTCTGGACAAGCGTTTAGCTTCCGGGAATCGTGTATTTTACCAGTAGTCGGTCGGTGTTCCCCAATGGCTGCCCGACCATCAAAACAATAATGATTTCATTGAGAAGGTTGGGACATTTTGCTTGTCGTGTATTTGATTATTCCCCCTTTGGGAGGCTCCCCGGTGGGTGGGACGGCAGTCCGGGGGCCTCCCTCCCACAGCCGGGCTGTGCCGGCATGGACCGGGGACGACAGCCGCCATTTTGCTGATCATTCCTAAATTTCTTTCAATCAGGGCCCTTCTCTAGTTGTTGCAGGAGTCCCGAATTCGATTCCATGAGTTGTGGCAATAGTCTGTATAGGACTAGGTACCACTGGAACCCCTATGTAGTTGTGGTAGGAGCCTGGGTAGGACTAGGTACCACCAGGACCCTTACCTAGTTGTGGCAGGAGTCTGTATAGGACTAGGTACCACCAGGACCCTTACCTAGTTGTGGCAGGCGCCTTTACAGGACTAGGTACCACTGGAACACCTATGTAGTTGTGGTAGGAGCATGGGTAGGACTAGGTACCACCATGACCCTTACCTAGTTGTGGCAGGAGTCTGTACAGGACTAGGTACCACCAGGACCCTCACCTAGTTGTGGCAGGAGTCTGGGCAGGACTAGGTACCACCAGGACCCTCACCTAGTTGTGGCAGGAGTCTGGGCAGGGCTAGGTACCATCAAAGCCCTTACCTAGTTGTGGCAGGAGTCTGGGCAGGACTAGGTACCACCAGGACCCTCACCTAGTTGTGGCAGGAGTCTGGGCAGGGCTAGGTACCACCAGGACCCTCACCTAGTTGTGGCAGGAGTCTGGGCAGGACTAGGTACCACCAGGACCCTCACCTAGTTGTGGCAGGAGTCTGGGCAGGGCTAGGTACCATCAAAGCCCTTACCTAGTTGTGGCAGGAGTCTGGGCAGGACTAGGTACCACCAGGACCCTCACCTAGTTGTGGCAGGAGTCTGGGCAGGGCTAAGTACCACCAGGACCCTCACCTAGTTGTGGCAGGAGTCTGGGCAGGACTAGGTACCACCAGGACCCTTACCTGGTTGTGACAGGAGCTAGGTACTACCAGGACCCTCCGTGCGGGCACAAGACCAGTTACCATTGGGGCCTTTACTTGTGTTTGGTAAGAGGCAGCAGTAGCTAGCCCTTGGTGACAGGAGCACACAGATGGGGCGCGGCAGGCACAGACCTCCTGGTAGATACATAGTTAATCAGGCCCCCGTGCCGCCGCCGCTACCGGGCCCTTCTTAGTCCTTTAAGGATGGCATCATGCCTTAATGCACCATGCCCTTGGTTGCCACGATGCTTGAATGCAGCCCTGGCGAGTAGCTCACCAGTGCTGCATTCAAGCATGGGTATCAGACACTCCCCAGTGGGCACGCCACCACTGATTAGTAGCTGCTCTGGTGGCTAATGACCTTGCAGGGCGTATTATCTATTCAGGCAGCACACAATAGTTGGTCACATTTAGCATGGTATTTGTACTCAATAATGAACAGAATATTAAGCTTTTAAAAGTGATGCACATGCAGGGCTACATATGCTACCCTTATTAGGCGAGGCCATGCAGCTCTGGTTAGCTATAACAGCTGAAGGGCTACAGAAACAGGACTTATTAATGGTGGTTTTCATAATAACTAAGAAGGCCTACATTTTTAGTCCTTATTAAGCAGTGTATCAACATCCCCTGATAAAGGCTGCTTTTGCACTGTCTAATAACCATCACATGTAAGACCTTATTTGGGGTTATGCAGGGCTGCAAAAGTAGGGCTTATTCATAGCTGATTAACTATTGTCTTTGTTATGAATATCAAGCCCTGCAAATTAAGTTCTTATCAGTCAGTGCAAGATAAGTCCTTATTAAGCAGTCAATCGACATGCCCTGATAAGGGCTGCTTTTTCACTGTCTAATAACCATCACATGTAAGACCTTATTAGAGGTTCTGCAGGGCTGCAAAAGCAGGGCTTGTTAGTAACTGATTAACCATCTTCTTTATAATGAATATTAAGCCCCGCAAATGAAGTTCTTATTAGTCAGTGCATTGACATCCCTTGATAAGGACTGTATTTGTATTGTCTAAGAACCACTTTATGTCATAACATATTAATACCCAAGGGTAAGATGTGTGATCTTTGAGAATACTTTGTGTCTCCTTGTTGTCTTCTGTTCTGGTACCTATTTGAGGGGGGAATACACCATGATTCTACAAGGAGATTTGGTGGCCTAATGAGTAAGTCGCTGGACTTGTGTGTGAGAGGTCCTGGGTGCGATCCCAGAAGGAGCCACGGCACCAAATTTTCCCAAGAGTTGTCCTGACAGGAGTCGCGTCTGTAAGTGTCAGTAGACAGACTGCAGTGAACCTTCGGTGTCCTGGTCTCCCATGAGACTTGCACAGATCCGCTTCAGCCCGTAGAAGCATAATACACTTGCGACTGGTAAAAAGATAGCAGATATCAGTGTTGACGAAAGTGGTCCTAGCCGGGAGGGGAAAAGGCTACAATGGACCACTGGAGACTCTGAGAAAAGGTTGTGACAGCAGCCATCCCACACTATCTGACAGTGAGTACGGTCAAGGCACATTGCACCACAGTCACCAGTTGGTTATCAGGTGTGTCAGGTTTGCCAGGGTCAGGAGCTAGGATGTGTTCACAGTGGTTGACTATGACTTGTACACTGTCAATACAAACTCAATTTTGATATAAAACTTCTATTCCCACTTTTCTGTATATTGTGAGAGGTTAAATAAAACTGAAAAGAATTGGAGAAAAACTCATCCGGACCTTTTGCTTTTGCTTTAGGCAAAGAAAATGGGTGCATAGCTGAAGAGAATAATACTTCCCATCTATTTCCAAAATGAGTTGAATGGGTTTTTCATGCAATCAGATTCAAATAAGACAGTTTTTGTTTGTATCTCACTGCAAATAAAGCCTTTTTTAGCCAGTGCGTGAGCATGATATATGAAGGGCTGCTTTTGCAGTGTACCTAGGGTATGCTAGGGGTACAGTAAGGTTTAGGACCACCACTTATCATCAGCCCCACTAGCTCATGCAATAGCACACTGGACTTTACATCTGGAGGTAAGGAGTTCGATTCCCATTGACAACATTAATTTGTACAACAATCATGAATTTCCAATGTATGTATACTGAGCTGCTTATGAATGTTATATGCTTGAATAAACAGCAGAAAGTTTCAGTGGAATTCGTTTTGAAATAGTGGCACACTTACCAATCACTGCTTTGAAGTGCTTAATAAGAACTGCAGAGCAAGTCACTCATAAGTGCTGCTTTATAGTAGTGCGGTAGTGTCACAATTATAATCTTTGAATAAATTTGACTTTTGTTGCCCTTATTAGCTGAATTATTGAACCTCTTGATAACCACTGCTTTGAAGGGCTTAATAAGTGCTGCAGATTAGCTGACTAATAGTTCTTACATTCTAGCCACAATATAGATGGATAATAAGCACTTCATTGGAGAGCTTATTAGTCATTTATTAAGTGTTGCTGTGCCCACTGGGTCCTGACGGGTCGGTATGTTGCATCAATGTAGCATTGGCGAGTTACTCACCAGGGCTACATTGGTGCATTATGACCACAAATGTCATCTTTTAGCGACATGCCACCCTTAAAGGGCTACAGAGCTAGACGACTCCCACGGGAACCAGCTCAGGCCCTCTGCTGGTCCCCCGTGAGTAGGCCAAAAGCAATATGTACAGCGGAGGAACCAGCGCATTTACAAAATGGCCGCCACTTGACGTCGTCTCACGCGTGCAGAGGGGACAAGATTGTGACGTCACTGCCTGATGGATTTCTGCCATATTGATAGGAAAATCTGATATCTGATCAATATACGAGGACGGAACCCAAGACGGGGTGCCCCCTAGTGAGTGGGCTACGCGTTATAAATAATGGAGTCTGTCACTGCATATAAACATCAAACACACCCTGCGTCCTCCGTGCAATTACAGCGCGGATATACCCGTGTCCTTCCCTATACATCCTGCCACACGCATTATATGCCGCACACCTAACACACCTAATTACTAACCGTATACAAACAATCCCCCCTTATTTCCCGTTCTCCGTCCCCGCCCGGCCGGTATAATTGCATATGTCCACATTGCATGGAGGGAGTACATTTGGCGGCTGCTGGTTCCCGGCCTTTATGTGTGCTGAATGCTCTCATGTCGTGTGAGGACTGTATGAAGGGGTGGGGTGGTATAGGAGCAAACTCATGGTGAGCGATAATAGGGGAATACTGCACCCAGAACCAGCTACCTTTACATCCGGGCTTTAAGGACCCTTTAAGGGAGGCCTGATGATTTAACAATAATCTCCATTTGTAATTATAACGCATGCCCGGTGAGTAACTCACTAGCACAATGCTGGGTATCAACCATGATGCATGAATGCAGCACTGGCGAGTTACTCACTATGGCTGCATTCATGCATCATGACGACCAAAGGTATTAAAGCATTATACAGGCCTCAGAGAGCTAGCTAGCTAGACTATTGCGTGCGCATCCCCCGCGCGGGTCCTCATTAGAGGATCTTTGTGCAAGTTGATTAAATGGACTCGAAACTTAAAAATGTCCCTTTAACAAATCACTCAGATGGATATCTATAAACGGAAACTAATAAAGACGACTCGTCGCAGGCATCGATCCCAGGCCTCTCCCTCCCCGCCTCTCTGAACTCCAGGAAATGAATTTGTGTGAGTTTAAAAGTGGAATTTACCCAGAGCGGGTTCCGTCTGTATCAGCCTGATCAGCAACATCCGCTGCCAAATACTACACCTGGCTAAAAGTAGATCTGCAGGCAGAGTGCACTGATATTCCTAGGCTCCCTATACGCCCAACCTCTCAGTCACTAGTGCCTAACCTAGTTAGTCATTTTTTGGCTCCCTATACGACCAACCTAGGTCAGTTATTATTGTCAGGTTGGTCACCAGGGGGAGCCACGGAGTGGTCATGGCAGGTGGCACCAACTGGTGGCATACAAATACAACACACCAATTATGCACCTAAGTTAGCCACTACTGACTGACTCCTTGGTCATTTTTAAATATAACTTTGCCATTATGACTAACACTCAGATGACCAACCTAGGATAGTCTGTACTGACTAACCCTTTCAATCTATGGATTTTCAGTGTGTTTGTGTTTGTTATCGGGGAGCGACCTTTGGGTGATGCCATCATGTCTACCGTAAAACCTTGCGTATAAGCCGCGGCTAGTATGTGGAGCAGGTCGGGAGTGCGGCTTGTAGGACCAGCCCAGGGTCAGGGTGCAGCTTTTACACAAGTTTTTGCCACCATGGTACAGTACTGAAATCAGCACATTCAGATCGCCAGTGCGGCTCATAGGATCGGCCTTAACTCGGGTGCGGCTTATATGCGAGTAAGGCTTATACGCAGGGTTTTACGGTACTCGGTTTGATGTTAAAATGTTCGGCCAAAATAGGGTGTGTATCAACCCTGTACACTGTAAATAGTTAATGTAGGTACACAGTAGAATATACTGTAGGTCTACAGTAGATTCTACTGTAGAATGGATTTACAGTAAAATCTACTGTCGAATGGATTTACAGTAAAATCTACTGTCGAATGGATTTACAGTAAAATCTACTGTAGAATGGATTTACAGCAGAATATACTGTAGAATGGATTTACAGTAGAATCTACTGTGTACATGCGCTTATTTGAGACCCATTTTTAGTGGTGAATGTTATTTTGAAACACTGTTCTACCCTACGCTAAAGCGGGACATGCGCTAATTTGAGCACCTGCGCTAAAACGGGCGGATAGGGCAGTCTCCCATTGGGCACAGAACAAATAATTGACATTGAAAACTGGTTGTCGATGTCGATCTAATGTTGATTTAACGTTGATTCAACGTTGAACTGAATTTTGTACCCACTGGGCTATTTATAAAACATGCTTAAATAAACCATGGTTAAATCCCCTTTCAGCAGTAACCATAGTAACATCAACACAGCAGCAGTTCAAGACGATCCATGCTGAACACGACAAAACACCATCACACCCCTTGTTTGTGAGACCGGCAGGAGGAGTCAATGTCCTATTCATGTCATGTTAAAAAACTCTCAAAGGGCCGCATAATGCTTTAATGTGCTGTGCCCTTAGTCGTCATGATGCATGAATGCGGCCCTGGTGAGTCACTCGCCAGGGCTGCATTCAAGCATCATGCCTACCCTTTGGTTTTGATACACTCCCAAAGGGTCAGCATGATGCTTGAATGCAGAACAGGCGAATTACTCGCCAGACCAGGACTGCATTAATGCATCAGGATGATAATGGCCAAATGCATTAAAGCAGTTTGCGGCCCTTAGCGGGTTAAACCCCCGCCGCTTGTGGCACAACTGCCTTTATGAGGTACAAAAACCGGTGTAAGAGCATTTGTAGCCTCCCTGCTGGCTGGTGGTGTTGGTGTTTTTGTCAGCAAGTTGTACTTGCTGCCGGTCCCCGCACTCTATATGACAAACGGACACCATTCATGTTCAGCCCTTTGAAAATATACCCCTTTTTCACAACTTCTGGCTGTAAAATACCCCCTTCTTTGGGCAAAATCACTAATTTTTGAGCCCAAAAATACACCCCTTTTTCTGCGAAAGCACAAACATATGTTATAACTTTTCTCTTACATTGGTAGTCACATATTGTTGTAGCACTTTCTCACATCAATATTTAGCATCCAGAATTAATAGCTTATGGGCATAAAACCATATTGCATCTATAAAAAGGCAGATATGGTGTTCATCTATTATGTAGCTGAGAATAAACATCATGAATGTGAACTCAGGCTGAATTAACACCCCATATTTTCAATTTTCGCAAAGTTGTTATGAGAAAAGACCCCATATTTCTAAATTTCACTGACATGCAAATTCAGGCAAAACCATCCCTTTCCTTTGCGTTTTCTGAATGAGGATGGTGTCTGTTTCTATACAGAAGTGCGGGGACTTGCTGTAGGCAGAGGTAGGTGTAGGGAGTAAGTGAGTGTTGGTATTCTGTCACAAGCCGCCCTAGGTAACCTGATATTGGGTGGGGGGTGATGGGTGGTCGGGGGGGGGGGGGGGGGTTGCGGCTGACTGTCAGGTCATTTGTTCGTGGTGAACTTCCTGTGTCATAAAAAATATAATAAAGGCAAGATAACTTTATACAGCTTAGTTAATAGTTGGTTTCATTTTTTTGTACAGTCGAATTTGCTGTACACACTCAGCGTCATTGTCTCTAAAACCAGTGCCTGACTTTCAGGTAAGGGTGATTTCAGCGACAATGACGCTGACTTCTCTGAGTGTGTAGGTGTACAGTTTATTGCAGGTATAAACAGTAGAATCTACTGTAAATCTACAGTAGTGCTGTAGATTTTGCTGTATACCATCTAAAGTGTATGACGAACCTTATACCGGAACTTATATCCACCCCGGCACCTATATAATGCCACATCGCCAGGCCGGTTGCTTGTCCTTGGATAAAGAAGGCCAGGATTCTAATTCGTCCTGAAGGCCCCTGCATGTCACTTATACATTTATAGGTACTAGCCCTTTAAGAGCAGCATACTGCTTTACTTAAAGTAGTGCAGTATGCCCTTGGTCCTCATGATGCATGCATGCAGTTACTAACCAGGGCATCATGCCGACCCAACGGGTTGATACAATCTCTGAAGGGTCGGTATGATGCACCAATGCAGCACCGGCGAGTTACTCGCTGCATTGCTGCATCATGATAACAACTGAATGAGGATCCTTACCACCTCCTAGCGCACCTGCACCATGTACCCCCCTTTTCACCCCCTTTGCACCCCCCCCCCCCACCCTATACGGGGGAGAGCCTATACTGGTTCTCGCTGCATGCACCAGGAGGCTCAGGTAGTCATGTGTCAAGCCTCCATTTTGCCTCTCTGTGTAGTTTACTTTGAAGGGTTCTATCTCATTTACTATCTACCTATCTTGTTGATAAATTAGATGCATGGATTCTTCATGAAATGGCCTTTAATTTGATGAGCTTAAAGAATGGAGAATATTTTGAATCTCAGAGAAATAGAGCATTAACACCTCTGTGGCTGACTTCATGTCAGTTGGTCAGAGTGTGTTTAGTGCATTGTTTCCCAATCAGACTAAGACCCTCACCTCACACCTGAGACAAAGGGGAGGTGATTAAGGTTATCAAGATAAGGGTGGGATGCCACCTATCAGCATTATCAGTCTTATCTGTGGCCATTGTCCCTAGGTGTGAACAGTGGCTGATAATAACTTTACCCTCAATGCACTGTTCTGGAGTCAGGGGACAGTTAGAAAATGGCGGCTCCCATACTATGTAGGCTCTCCTCCGTATACCCACACCTACACTATACCTTATGTCAGACTAGGTGGAGACACTCTGGAGGCTCTTTCAGAACAGACTCGTCGGTCATCATAATGAGATTTTCCTCAATATTGCAATATTTGCAATTGATGAGTGTATTTGTAGCTGGCAAAATGTCCTATTTACATTCATTTTCTATAGATTTCAACAGGGAATCTTGTGAAAGAAATTTTACTAGTGGTCGTGAAACAGGATTTGTCAAGTCACCAGTTCCCTACGACCACGTCAATTGTTTTGAATGGGCCTCCAGAGCTCATTATGGACCATGTGAATCACATCAATTAAAATATAGAAATTGCAAAACTTAACTGTTCATAATGCACTGTGGTCTTCATGCATCTTTGTTGATACCAACCGCAGCATGGGTTTTATGACTTCCAGTTTATTGAAGATGGTACCATGAACCTCAACCAACAATTTGTTTATGTATAATTTGTCGAAGGCCGCTGAGCATACGTTAGTGCTTGTCGTGCCGTGGCTTTCATTGTCATGATGCATGCATGCAGCTCCGGCGAGTAACCTGCCAATGCTGCATTCATGCATCATGTGTCCTGTAGTTGAGACACTCCCAAGGATTGGCATGATGCGCGAATGCATTTACCGCGAGTCTCTTATCAGCACCCCATTGGTGCATAATAGCAATGCTTTAAATAAGCATCCAGTTTCTAACACTGTGTGAACAGCTAAAGCATGACATTAGTCGTCATGATGCGCCAATGCAACCCTGGCGAGTAACTCCCCAGTGCTGCATTGGAACATTATGCCGATCCTTCATGAGTGATTCAAAACCATAGGGTCGGCTTGATGTTTGGATGCAGCCCTGGCAAGTTACTCACCAATACATCATGACGACCGAGGGTAGGATGCATTAATGCATCATGCCATCTTTAAAGGGTTAAAGTGTTGAGAAGGTCCCTTGTCTGCCCACTGGTCTGACATGAGGTATAGCGGACAGGTGTACGGGTCAATAACTAGATCGATCAGGTACATACTGCTGTAGTCTTATTGGTCGTCATGATGCATGAATACTGTACTAGCGAATAACTCGCCAGTCTTGCATGAATGCATCATGACGACCATACGCGTTTAACACACTCCCAAAGGGCCTGTATGATGCATGGAAGCAGCCCTGGTGAGTAGTAATGTAGGGAGAGGCATTGAAGCCCCTTGCGGCCCTTAAAGGGTAAACTGTACATTGATCTAAGGCCTCTTTCTACTGCCCTTTAAGAACCGCATATTGCTCTAGTGTGTCATGTCCTTGGTCATGTCACATAAATGTATAAATGCATTATGACACCCTTTTGGGAGTTTTTCAACCCAATAGGGTCGGCATGATGCATGAATGCAGCCCTGGCGAGTTATTCACCAGGGCTGCATTCATGCATCATGACGACCAAGGGCATGATACATTAAAGCACCATGCTGCCCTTAGAGATGGTGTATCAACTAATACACTTCCCAAACTTTTTCCTTAAAAGGAATTCCATTGGTTCTAATATAATTTTAGCTGATAAACATTACTCAATATTTGCAAGATATTTGTCTATAAATATATGATTTGAGATAATTAACAATAAAGCCTATTCATCTCCCTGACTCAGTCACTCCCCCAGGTGAGTACAGGGTAAACTAGCCTGGTAGAGAATGCACTGAGCCATGCAGTACCACAACATGGGGAGTTTTAGTGTCGACCTACAGCAAAAATGATCGCCCTACATGTGTTAATCTTATGGATTTAGACTCTGACAATTGTTTTAAAATTTAGGGAGTATGTATAGGATAGGATATGCAATAGTAATATGGCATGATTAAAAAGTCACGAAATTTTAGCTGATACACCATCTTTAACGGGTTCAGTGTATCGACCAGGGGCCCGTAGCCAGGTGTGGCAGGGAGCACCGAGGTCACCTTATCATGACGTCACAGCCGTATAGAAAGGATGCCCCACCAGCCCCTCATGGAGAACCCTGTCTGCGCGGCTGCTGGCTGAGGTTATCCTTAAACTGTAAATATTTATGTCTATATCATGTAAACGCTACACTGCTTTGTTTATATTCTAGAGAGCCTTCTTTTTGTACCATGTATTTATAAAGCATCTCTAATAAGTAGTACTCATGTTCTATTGTATATAAAGATATGTATGTGTATATGTATGTATGTATGTATGTATGTATGTATGTATATATATATATATATATATATATATATACCGTACCGTCGCGATAAAGCGCCTGGTCTTGAATAAGCGCCGGTCTTGAATAAGCGCCGGGGTGTAGGGGCTTCCAAATGCTTCTTAAGCACTAAAATCGTGACCTTGAATAAGCGCCTGTCTTGTATAAGCGCCTGGGTAAGAGCCCCGCCAAATTGAAGAGCGCCCCGGCGCTTAATCGCGACGGTACGGTATATATATATATATATATATATATATGTATATATATAAATTATATATATATTTCTTACTTATTTGACTCCCTATTAATGTTCCCCGAATTCAGTGCCCAGTGGAATGGCATCCCCAAGATCCCCAGCTCTTGCACAGAAACCATAGGTATCGATAGAATATTTATGTGATATATGCTTATTCTAAGTCCCATATATCTATACATATATACACATAATTAAGTTGTGCACAAATAGTATAACTTACGACCATGCAGCAGTTCTCTGGACAATCGTCAACTTACCTGCAATGTACAAGAAAACATCTCATAAGTCAAACAGTAATACGACATGTGCAGGTATACAGGCAAAATGACACAGTTGTCAAATAAATCCAGGATCAAGGAAATGTCACTCTGGTAAATCGTGTCAGTGGTATGTTTCTTTTATTTTCTTTCATTTCATTTCCCCCCAGCGTAAATGGAAATAAAGGAGGGGAGCACATGTACATAGAGAAACCAGGACAGCAGTGACAGGTGTATTGACCCTATTCTGGTTGTCATATCTCTGTGTGTTTATAAATGGACCACACATTGGATTCTGATGCATCATAACAACAGGTATGTACACATGTTACTTTGTCTCACATTCAACGTAATAAGCTCCCTGGGCGCTTAGAATATTATTTTTAGTGAAATAATCGGCCTCAAATATTCATTTTAATAAGAACCCCCCTACAGGCTCTTCTCTGTGGCTTCTACAAGGCTTTAATCACCCCCAATGCCTTCACACTTGGCTTCACTTTAAACCTGCATAGGTATAAAGTGCCCCATGTCACATGCATGTTGGAAAAACAGTAACTATAAGAAAAAATGTTAAAAAACGTGGGAAAATCACCTCCCTCTCCCCTCCACGCAGCACACACACTCCTTCCCTTAGAGCCTAGGTGAGTTTTCTGCGGGTAATGTTGGTATTTCTTTAACGGTAGTTCACCCCCAGGGGGTACTCAAATAAGACACGGGTGTGTGGCTGGCCCTTTGACAACCCTTACCCTTGGTGAGGGGGATTTTGGTCAGAAGTGACCCTTGCTGAGGGGGATATTGGACAAAAGTGCCTAGGTTTTAGCAATTTTCCCTGAGGAGTCGGCCTTGGTGTAAGAATTTTGGTCAAAAGTCACCCTTGCTGCAAAGAATTTTGGCAAAATGTGACCCTTGGTGAGGGGGACTTTGGTGGAAAGCAGACCCTTGGTGAGGGGGATTTTGCTCAAAAAGTGCCCTTCCCAGCCGCACACCTGTGTATACAAAATATATGAAGTGCCCTCCCCCCCTGGGAGTTCACCTCATGGGCAGGTATCATACATGTGTGAAATATTTCAGAGATTTTTCAACTTTGTTATAAGCAGTGCTTAGGATGATGCCTACATGAAGTATTCAGAAGGGTCCCCCACTTCTTGTAGAGGGCTGTAGAATGAGGGGAGAGGGAGGGGATTGGGCCCCTTGAGACTGGACGTTGTTTTAATGGCTGCCGTCCACCACTAAGCCTCCCAGCCCCCCCCCCCTCCTCCCCCCATCAACCATTTAGGGACGACATGAGGCTTCAATTTGTTCATTTGTCATCATAATAATACACAGCCACGGCGCTAGTGAGTAACTCGCCGGTGCTGCATTAATGCATAATGGCGACCCTGTGTGATTGCCTTGATCGCATAGGGTTTACTCGCCGGTGCTAATTCCATAAATCATTGCGACAAAGGTGCATGTAGCGCATTAAAGCACCACGCTGTCCTTACAGGGTTACGACCATGTAGAGAGCATTGTAGAGCATACATAATGCATGAGTCCCGGGGGATTCACGACTGTGTCCTCTCAACGACGACGTACTTTACTACTTACTAACAAGTAAAGTCTGGTACACAGGGGGGTTTGTCCAGCCAAATACTAGCCAGTGCCCCCCCCTCCCCCCCTCCCCCACCCCCTGCACCCCTCGCAGCAAAACCCAGGGTGCCTGTTGTTTGCACTACCGCATTGGCCCGTATAGGCGTCGGAGTCTCAAGTAAGCGCCTGCATCAAATAAGTGCTGTAAGCGCATGGCCAGAATCTCAAGCTCCTTGGGTGAGTCGAGCAATGCCTAAGCCTCACTAAAATGCCTGATCCTTGTAAGAGAGTCCTTTTGGCAGCATAGCTATACACCGAAAAGAAGTAGAATCACAGTGACTCCCAAATGGGACTCTAAAGTGACTCCTAATTGTTAGGGGAGTCTTAGAATAGGGATCATTATAGAGTTATTATAGAGTCCTGTTAATGTTAGGGGGTCACTTTAGAGTCCAGGGGAGAGTTACCTCAGTGCTCAAGTCAGGAGTCACAGTGATTCTACTTGTTTTCTCTGTGTAACGGTACAGAGGTGCACCCGGGAGACGCACACAGTCCCAGCAGCCTGCAGGCCCCGGATGCAGGCCGGAGAAGGAGAAGACACAGGGAGCCTTAATTAATGACAGCCCCCTCACACCCTCTAATTGGCCTTATAATGTATTAATACGCGGCCAGCAATCATGCTGCAGAAGGCAGGGGGGGGGGGGGGGACTCGGGGTGGTCGGGGCTAGCTAACGTTCTTCCTCCCTTATATCCAGTACTATGGAGACAGGGAGTAAAACACATGGTCGGAGTGAGAGGGGGAGAGAGGGGGAGAGAGGGGGAGAGAGAGAGAGAGAGAGAGAGAGAGAGAGAGAGAGAGAGAGAGAGAGAGAGAGAGAGAGAGAGAGAGAGGCAGACGGAGAGTGAGAGAGAGGCAGAGAGGCGGAGAGGCATAGGGGAGAGAGGCAGAGAGACAGGAGAGAGGCAGAGAGGATAAAGACAGAGAGACATGAGAAGAATGACACAGAGCCTCACAGAGAGTGGGAGAGCTACAGCAGGGACTGGGCTGTGGGGATGGGGGGGGGGGGGGGAGCACATCGATAACGTGGTTGTCATAATTACAGAGCTGCCATGCTGGTAGTGTATTCGGCTGAGACGGCTAGATAACCCGATTTGCCTCAGTCTGGATATCATCAAGTCCTGCCCTCTCTATTACTAGTATTAGCCCGTACAACAAGTGCCCGGATGCTGTGACGTCACATAAACCATATAGCACATATTCAAAAACCGGCGCATATAACGATGAAACGGGAGTAGACTTGTTCCCGTGATGAACACGTGCACACTGGCACAGCAGTTATCATGAGATCTTGGCTCTGCTCTCAGAAGGTACTGGCAACTACGGTCTGTGGGGATGTGGTACCCGGCTAAATCTCGCATGATATTCCGAGGACAGAACTAACATGGCCTCACACCTGGGGCCACCAGAATTATCATTATAGCGCTTATTCAAAACCGGCACCTATTGCACACCCGGCCAACATGCCGTTTAGCCCTTTAAATGCCCCATAGTGGTCTAATGCATTCATTTATGAATGCAGTCGTGGCAAATACATGCATCATACTATCAAACCCTACGGGTTGATACACTCCAAAGGTTAAGTGTGGTGGTAAAATTCAGCATTGGTTAATATTCACTCGCCAGGACTATACGGGACTAGCGCATTAGGCTAGGGGGGCCGCCATCTTGGCTCGGAGCAATGCATTGTGGTTAGACTCCCGACTCCAGAGCAGTGCATCATGGGAGAATTTCTTATCAGCACATTTCTTCTAGGTGTGAGGGGAGGGGATTAGCCTGATAAGGAGATGGGGTTTAGCCCCCGACTACCTGGATGTGCTAGTCCTGTATAGGCCTACATTGACGACAAAGGGCATGTTTATATAGCACATTAAAACACTATGCAGCCCGTACACCCCCACCCACCCTACATAAAGGGTAGTGTTGCTGTAGGGACACCACTATGTGGGCCTCTAACGGTAAAACAGCGGCAGAGGCGGCCTACAGTTACCCGATACCACGCCACATAAAACGTCACCGCTCTCCGCAGCGCC